>JAPZDY010000012.1:11112411-11134242 GCA_029783645.1 Ctenochaetus hawaiiensis | reverse complement strand
GGCCCATATAATGGTTAGTCTTCATCAAGGCTTTCATGATTTTCAAAAGAGAAAAGGAATAAATAACAAGCCAATTTTGTGGATTGAACAGGCTCAAAAAATAGAAGCATAAATGTTATATAAATTACAGCCCAGCTACAATGTTTTACATCACTTTAGAAAATAAAAACACACACAGGGACAAACTATTTTCATGCAACCAGTTCAACAATTTCACAACTCCTGTCAGTGAAGTTGTAGGTGTTCAGCAGTTGAAGCTCCCTCACTGCAGGTCAGCTGGCACAGTTTACCGATGGATCACTGCACAGCCCCCACACACACACACTCACACATACATAAACACACACATTGGTAGCTCTCTGCCTGGACCATCCCACACTGCAACAGTGTCTTTCCCACAGAGCTGGCAGTCAGGAGGAATATGGGCAAATCCGAAAGCCAGATGGATATCATGGAGAAATCAAGTAAACCTGGAAAGCGTCGTTGGACTGTTGCAGAAATCGGTCTGTCCGTGCTGCTGCTGTTGGTCAGCTGTGCCTTGGCCGGGCTGGTAGTCCTCTACACGTCGGTTGTGAAAGGTAACGGCTCTGTCAGGCTGACTGTGGAAAGATCCAGATATTATTACAGATGGCAGCAGGAATGACAAGTGTCTCCCTGCTCTTTTTTGGTTTGTCTGCAAGCTGGCATTGACACAGGACCTGCTTTATGCAATATTGGTGCATGTATGTTATTGTTTAACTGTTTTAGGATTTTTTTAAAGGTCGGTGTTACTCACCAAAATAAGAAAAATAAACATTTTGACTTGTATTACCATATAAATACTCCACATACACACAAGCCTGACCTTTAATAGGGAACTCTCTGAAGTTTTAGTTTGGAAGAATAGACGGTCTTTTGTGGACATACAAACTCAAACTTAACACTAACACTTGACTGTATGTTCTCATGCAATGGAACCACTTGATAAAACAATTGCAGTTATTATAATTTAGCATGAATTTGTCTTGACTGTGTCTAATGTTGTCTAAAATCTGTTTCATCCAACCTTTTCAGAGCAAACTAACAGGACAAGTGTGTCAAGGAGCTCAACAGGTGAGTGAGCGGCGTCGCTTTAAGCTTGTAAAGTGAAAAAACGAGACACTGTGAGATAAGTGGCCATGTGTCATATTGGAGCTTGCACCTCTGATGGGCAGTGTAACACTGTAATTCCCTTTACTGCCTGATCAGCAATGTCACACAAAAGTGAAAGAACAGAGTCACTGCTGACATGGACGCTGCCCATCACACACACACACACACACACACTCTCACATACACACACACACATGCACACACACAAAGACTACAGCATGGATCCAGACTGTTTACAATTAGCTCTGTATTTCAAACAACATCCTCCTTTTCTCAGTGGGAGTGTAATGTGTCAAACACTGGACATGCTTTCTCATTAACGTTGACACTGATTTTTCTCAGGCAAGCTGTTTCGCTCCAGCCTCAACAGTGTGTGCACAACGGCTGACTGTGTTACTGCAGGTGAGGGGGGCTGTTTTGTCATTGTTCTCCTGCTGTTTCATGTTAGAAACAAAGTCAACCTCCTGCAAAATGCTGTTTTCTTAGCACATGTAAATTTTCACCATCATGCCCCTCTGCCTCTCTCTCCCCTCTTGTCACTGTGATCCCTCAAAGCCGCTCGGCTCTTGCAGAACATGGATGAGTCCGTGAAGCCTTGTGATAATTTCTACCAGTACGCCTGCGGGGGTTGGCTTGAACGGCATGTCATCCCAGAGACAAGCTCCCGTCACAGTGTCTTTGACATTCTGAGGGACAAGCTGGAGATTGTCCTCAAAGGTCAGCTCACTCTTTAGTGGTCAGTGGGCTGCAGCATTCGCAACCATTCGTAGGTTTCGTTTATGGACGAAATGTCTGCATGCGTTTTGTTTTTGCAGGGGTTCTTGAGATGGAGAATGATCAGGACAGAGATGCCATCAGGAAGGCCAAGATCCTTTACGGCTCCTGCATGAATGAGAGTAAGGCTCCCCTTTACAGTTTAAACCTTAGTGTTTAACTTTTAAAACACAAAAAGAATGTTGGAAAAAACAGTTTGTGTTTGTGGAGATGCTGATTGCATCCTCAGCTGAAGTCTCTGCAGAGTTCAGGTACATTTTAAAGAGCTCACTGAATGCAGTTTAGTATATTTTTCATACCAAACCATAGTATGAAAGTATGATGGAAAATCAGTAGAGGATGTGGCCTGGACTTTACTATTTTTAAATCACATTTTATCAGTAATTAGCAGCAGCTCAAAACAATACTCTGTAAAGATTTAGTTAATTTGATTAATGCAGTTTGGACACAGATAAGAGGGATACTATTGTTAATAAAATATAGGACTATTTAATGTCTTTCTGAGGAAACTTAATTCAGGTCTTTTTAAGACTTTCAAGACTTGCAGAAAGTCTGTTCGGTAGACTGAGCTGTTCTCCTGTCATGGAAATATAGATATTGAAATTTCCCTTGGCTTAGAAGTTGAGATTAAGTATATTTTTGTGGCAAGATTGTTTTTTGAACTTTCATACAAGGTAAAAATTCTCTGTCTTAATTTTGCTCTTAATGAGGCCTGTTGTTTTACAGAGTAAATAGTAGATTGACTGGAGTGTTGGTGTTGTGTTTTCTAAGTTGTGGTATTTTACCTGCAGGCCTCATTGAGCAGCGTGACTCCCAGCCCCTCCTGAAGCTCATTGACAGTATCGGAGACTGGCCCGTCGCGTCAGATGACTGGAACACCACTACAGGTAGAAAAAAAACAGTGGCATGAACAACACTCTGAATAATGTTTACAGTTCGTTCTGTACAAATGTGCTCATGCAATACATCCACACAAACAAGTACTAACGTTCCTACTCATATACGTGTGCTCACACAGAGTCCGTGTAGCTATATTTACACTCAGTGAATTGCTGAGTACGAGCTTTGGTGGTGGGATCAAGAGGCCGGCCGCGGCTCTTCAGCAGTCAGGTGTGGAGTTTGGCAGCGTGATGAGTGGGCAGAGGAGCGGTCCTCACTCAGGACTGTAAAGGATGCTTTAAATAGTCTACTCTGCTCTTCCCTAAGCTCCGGCTCTTGCCACTTTAATTAAATGTAATCATGGACGCTGGCTGAAACAGAATTAACCACACATAGCTGCATCTGCACACACAGATTTGCACAGAGAGCCCAGTTAAATGATCAGCAGAGGCAGAGAGGAAGTCTCAGCTTGCTACATTGAATGGTTCTTTACAACTTGAAAACTGTGTTAAAATGAAGTGTCAGATTTTTCCCCTCATTGCAGAGCAAACATGGAGCCTTGAGGACACACTTGCAATGCTCACTGCTCGTTTCCAGAAGAAGGTTCTGCTCGACATGTACGTGTGGACAGACGACCGTGACTCTAGACGCCATATTATCTATGTAAGATTCTGACTGATGCAGGAAGAAGGCAGATTAAAAGCATTATGTTATTGTTAAATATTTTATGAAAAAGACCGGTGTTATTCTGTATTTCTATTGTCAACAAATCCCATTAAAAGATCTTTTCTCTCAGCCCAAACCCATTAGTTCCTATTGAAGGTGTTAATATTCAAAAACATGTCACAGATATGTAGTTTAATTTTCACTAAAGTCTAATTAATTTCCATTCTGTAGTATTAGATTTTAGGAAACATTGCTCAAACAAGAGTAAATATATATATTTTCAGCAGTGGATTAACACACTTGGTGTACTTTGAGATTTTTAGGACACAAAACATCTGAGTGACTCAATATTAACTAAAGAGCTCATGTTCATTAGAATAAAGTTTTGTCCCCCAGTAATAGTTTTTGATCAAGTGTTAGGAAATAAGATATGTTGATTGTTCTTGTAATTATGATCAGGTCATTGTTGTTGGTTAATTTTTTTTCATGGGATTTGTTGACAGTAAGAGAAATAGAGAAAATTACGATCCATTTCATGTAATCCTACTGTTAAAAACAAACCACAGTGTAAATATTATAGAAATATTATAGAAATACTGTGGACATTCAAAAATAATTACTTGCTATTCTTGTGTTTTGGTCAGATTGACCAGCCAGGACTTGGGATGCCGTCAAGAGATTACTACTTCAATGATGGAAACTATAAAAAGGTTCAGTTCATCTCAACCAAAAGGAAACACATTTTCTGACTAAACTATCATGACTAATAATCATACAGAGTACTTTTTTTTATTAAGATTTTGAGATCTTCCTCTCTTGTCACAGCCCTCACCACAGTACAATAGAGGCAAATAGGATATTGATTGTGGTGTAAACAGCATGAAAACTGATACTTTAGATAATCACTTGATAGTCACATCTTTTTAAAATAACAGTTTCATTGTAACAGCTGCATTGAATGTATTTTTTTTCAACTAAAATTCTTTTTCATGTCATGTTTTCTAGTGTTTAAATGGTACAAACATGGTATACTAAAGTATATGAATGCAGATAAACACTTAGTATTGTGGTGTACATATTCACCATTAACTAATTGCTTAGTAGCATGCATATTTGTAGCATATTGACACTTTTTTGTAATTATAAAGCACTTACTTATGCCATATTCTCTATGACCATAATCTACAACTTCTAGGCCATTAACTTGTATTGTCCCTCAACAACCTGCTAATAACTGCTTATTAATAGTAAGTAAGGAAGTTATCTACATTCTTTGTAACATACTTTAATAACCATACCCCTTAATTACCTTAGCCATCAGAATAAGGCTTCAGTAATTACTTTAAAGAGCAATTAGGGGCCATTGTGATACTTTTGTGTGTGCTGAAAGGCAACTAGTTACTAGCATCAAGTTAAGGATGAACATTTGTACTTCACTGTTACCACAAAATGTAATTCCATTCACCTCCCTTGTTTTGACATCCTAATTTTCAGTGGAAAAGAGATATATAGCTCGTGTTTGTACCATAGGTTCGTGAGGCCTACCTCCATTTCATGGTTTCTATTGCGAAGATAACCAGAGAGGACAGGAACTTGACTCAGGATGATGACCATGTGTGGGAGGAAATGATGCAAGTGCTGGAGCTGGAGACAGACATAGCCAATGTGAGTGTCAGCCGAAACAAGAAATGGAATTGTGGGACAAAAGCAAAGGAAAATTAATGATGACAAGATGAAAAATGAGCACTTCCTCTCTCTGCCTGCAGTGATTGAGAGAACCAGGCTACATTTAGCATGGCCACAGGAGATCAGCTCAGCTTTATAAACCTTTTTTGTTTGTGCCTGTCAAAAGCATGAAAAATGAGACTTTACTAATTAAATGAGAGCAGAATTTGAATACATATATAACCAAGCATCAGTTTATAGAAGGTTTTTTTCACCTCCTGTTGTTGCACAGGCCACATCACCAGCAGAGGAGCGCCAAGATGTCACTGTCCTCTACAATAAGATGACACTTGGAGAGCTACAGAGCACATTCAGTTTTAATGTGAGTGTGATATCATGTCTATTTGTTACATAATGTTGTAATTGGTTCAAGTAACTTAACTTTAATAGTAGAGCAGACAAAACAAATGAGTGACTGAGGATGTTTCCACTTAAGTTGCCTTTGAGCAGAGCAGTCGACAGGTGGTGCCAAGAATTACAGAGAGCAGTTATAAAAGGGGAGCACACAGTTTTTGGCACATTTATTGCCATGGAAAACACATTTTTTTATTAAGTGGACTTCAATGGAGGATTTTAAAATATTCCAGGCAGCATATTTGCTTTTTAAGTCAAGACTTTGGTGAGAAGATGCAGAGACTCTTTAATTTAACAAGATATTTAATTTTATTTGAGGGCACAAGTATGCAAAATCAGATCAATT
Source organism: Ctenochaetus hawaiiensis (assembly GCA_029783645.1). Taxonomy (NCBI): domain Eukaryota; kingdom Metazoa; phylum Chordata; class Actinopteri; order Acanthuriformes; family Acanthuridae; genus Ctenochaetus; species Ctenochaetus hawaiiensis. Next base: position 11,128,367 of record JAPZDY010000012.1, on the reverse strand, counting down.
TCATGCCAAACTTGAATCTACAGATTTAACATTAGTCTAATTGTATGACTGTGAACTTACCCCAACATCTTGAAATAATTAGAAAAATAACTGGAAGCACTTTCGTGTAAAACAAATTGACTGTATAGTATTTTGACCACATTCAGTAAAACTATACATGATAAAAACATATATCTCCTATATGTTTTCTTTCCCAGGGTTTTAACTGGACACGATTTATTCAAGGTGTGCTGTCCAGCGTGTCCATCGAGGTCCAGCTAGAGGAGGAGGTGGTGGTGTACAGCTCCCCCTACCTTGAGAAGATGAATGACGTTCTCACCAAACATAGTGTCAGGTCAGTCTGGAGCATATTGCAAACACAAGTCCATGAAAGTTAGATTAGTGCACAATGTCTGCAATGAAGCACAATAATATAACAAAAACAAGTGTATGTTTCCAGAACTGTGCAGAACTACCTCACCTGGCAGCTCATCACTGACAGGGTGACTAGCTTGAGCCGCCGTTTCAAAGAAGCTAGAGCCCGTTACAGAAAGGTACGATGAGCGAGATGTTACAGAACAGCACAAATTAACATGAGCTTGTTCAAACACTGAATTACAGAGATTGTGTCTTTCTTTGTATTGTCAGACTCTCTATGGGACCACTGTGGAGGACGCTTGGTGGCGAGAGTGTGTCCGTTATGTCCAGAGCAGCATGGAGAACGCAGTTGGGGCTCTGTATGTGCGTGAGACCTTTGCTGGAGAAAGCAAACAAATGGTTAGTCCTTTTGGTCTATAATCTATGCCAAGAACTTTACAGAAATATTCAAGCATGGAAATCAAGTACTATTGTAAAAGTAGTTCATGCCAAACAATGAATGCAAGCTGCACTGCTGTTTGAAATCCATGTTCAAATCATGTGCAAGTCGTGTCAGTTTCTAAGCCTCAAAATGCATTGTCTGCCAAAAAATCAAGAAATTTTATTTATTTTTTTTTGTTAAATCCAGCCAAATTAACACTTATTTGTGACACTTGGAAATAAAGTGCATTTTTGTGATGAAATGCATTTTCTGCTTTACCTGGTATTACATTTTTTTTTCCTTTAACATAAATATTTCACCTCTGTATTTTCTGTACATATATGATTTATTATGTGCCATTAAAAAGATTTGTTTTATACACAAAGTGGAGCAGTTCTTATCCTCTTTTTATAAAAGCTTGTTTCTGAATGGGACTGTGATTACACTGTTCACAGGTCAGCGACCTCATCAGTAAGATCCAGAAAGCGTATGTGGAAACACTGGAGGAGTTAAGCTGGATGGATGCTCCCTCCAAGGAGAAGGCAAGAGAGAAGGTAAAGTACAAGTGGCAAGGCTGAAAAAAAAGTGTATCTTCTTTGAGATGTCGGATAGCATCACACAAATTTTTCTGCATTTCATGTAGGCCATGGCAATCAAGGAGCACATTGGCTATCCAGATCATATTCTGCAGGAGAGCAACCAGAAGCTTGACCAGGAGTACGCTCATGTAAGTAAGAAGCTTTGTTTTCAATTTTAAATAACTAAGAGATAATAGAGACACATTTTTTTTAATGATTTGTTCTTATTCTCTTTCCAGCTTAATTTCAGCGAAGAACACTACTTTGAGAACATCCTTGAGAACCTCAGGTCTGAAGCACACAAGAGTCTGAAGAAGCTCAGAGAACCAGTTGACCCAGACTTGTAAGCTGTAGATATATGTGACACTACAAGCTATCCCTCTGGTTTAAACACACGCTCTAAAACATAATCAGTACAACAGGATCCTTCTTTCTGTCCAGTGGGGTAGCCAGGGGCATGATGCATTCAGTGTCCTGTTGCCAGTTTTTAGAGAAATAGAAAGATGTTCTGTGTCCTCATCAAGCAATCTCCAGAATTTAAATAAAAAGGGCTCAGATATTAATATTGCCATATATGCTTTGAGCCTGCATTTTAATAGTATTATATATATAACTACTCTTTTATTAATTGTAAATGTCTTATCATTTACTCTCAGGTGGATCATTGGTGCTGCTGTGGTCAATGCATTCTACTCACCTAACAGAAACCAGATAGGTAAGAGCCAAACAACACTAAAAAACACAACCAGCAGCCTCTCTGATGAGTTAGATATGCTTTTTTATGGTAACACAGTCACTCCTTACTGTAATCTTGTTTACTCATTGTGTTTTCACTCCTGTTGTTTTTGTCTGTCCAGTGTTTCCAGCAGGAATCCTGCAGCCGCCTTTCTTCAGTAAACAGCAGCACCAGGCCCTCAACTTCGGTGGAATAGGGATGGTGATCGGACATGAGATCACACATGGATTTGATGACAATGGTGAGTGATTCATCATAGATATTTTAGGAAGCCCACACTGATAAATGCAGTTAATAATTCACTGTCATATTATAATGACAATTTATTTTAAGTTTGCTGTTGTGTGTGATAGCTACATGCATCATGTTTTGCAAACAGTACTTTAACAATTGTAGTATGTTTCCTTGCAGGGCGTAATTTTGACAAGGATGGTAATATGCTAAACTGGTGGAGTAATTACTCTGCTGAGCATTTTAAAGAGCAATCACAGTGCATGGTGCAACAGTATGGCAACTTCAACTGGAAGCTAGCAGGGGGACAAAACGTAAGCACCCAGTGGCATGTGTGAAATGAGATGTCTGGTCTTGGCTTTAATCCCCTGACAATGTAATCTATATATTACGTGACCATCAGAATGAGTGTTTTCATGTTGCTGTGTGTTCATGGTTTTATGTTACTGCAGGTCAGTGGAATCAGCACTTTAGGGGAGAACATTGCAGACAACGGGGGCGTTCGTCAAGCATACAAGGTTGGATGTTAGCTGTAAAAATGAAATGACCATATGTTATTATTTCAACAGTGATGACAATCACCTTTATGTGTATAATAACCCTTGTGCACATTGGAAATTTGTTTTCAAGTGAGTTTTTCTATGTTTACAGGCTTATTTAAAATGGGTGGAGATGGAGGGTGAAGAGCCTCGTCTACCTGGTCTAGACATGAATCACAAGCAGCTTTTCTTTCTTAACTTTGCGCAAGTGAGTAAGAAAAATAAGGGAACGTGTAATATCTGGATGTATTTTTTATGCAGACAGATGGCAGACAACTTCTTGATCTGGAATCAAGGAATAAAAACGTAGAGGATGCATTTCAAGTAGTTTAATTTTTTTTATTTTAGATTGGACTTTTATGTTTTATTGCAGTTTAGTTTTAGTTTGTTTTCAGAGTTTGTTTGCTAGTTTTAGTTTAATTAGTTTTTCAGATGGGATTAGCTCTATTTTTTTTACATATTTAGTTTGAGTTTACAGAGGTTTTGGTGTGTTTTTGTCAGGTTCTGGTATATGTCAGACATATGTAGCTATATAAACATACAAAATACATTATAAAATTAGCAAATAAAAGCTGTAATTCATGTATTTATAGATGTTCTATATGCATCAACTTTCATTCTATTGTGCAACCCAAAGTTGCAAATTAGATTCAGTTTTAGTTTAAAACAGTAACCCTGATGCTGAGAGGGGTGCGGAGGATCAGGTGGTGAGACGCTGAAGCAATCCCAGAACAAATGAGTGTTTGGCTGAACACACTGGGGGACGAAAAGAGCTGCCAAAGTAAAGAGCTCAGTCGAGATCTCAGTGTGAGGAGACATAAAGCACAAGTCATTTTTACTGTCATCAATACTGAAACAGAACATCCATCACATATCTTTTTCAAGATCAACAGTCGCTCCCCACCTAGAGGGGGTCACATGTTACATAATATGAGAATGGGCAAAATTCAAGAACAAGGAGTCAGGGGTTGGTATGGTGACTTGGCCTCGTTTGGTTTGGCCTCTAGTATATTATTTTCAGTGTCTGTAGACAGTTACATGTGAAATTCAAAACTAAGCACAAAGACAAACTTTTAACTGCCCTGCAGTCCCTGCAGTAATTAATGGAGAGCTGCAAATCATTTTTAACAGCAATGAGTTTTTAATGTTTCATTAAGCTATAACTTTTACATAAATTTAGTCAAATTTCTGTGACAAACAGGACAGGATTTTATTTTTAATGTCAACAGTCTGCAAAGACTTCTTCTTAACACCCGATGGCTGCTTTTTAAAAAAAAAAAAAAAAAAAGAATAAATACTCATGTAATCATTTTCTTTTTCTAGGTTTGGTGTGGTGCTTATCGGCCTGAGTATGCCAGCCAGTCCATCAAGACTGACTCACACAGTCCCTTAGAATACAGGTGGGGAGCTTTATCGTAAAGTATATCTGGAAAAAAGTAAATATATATACAAAATAAAATTGTAAATAAGTACAATTTTTGAGTACACTTTTGATCCAAACGTAAAATTCCTCTTATGATTAAATGCTATATTAAATAAAAAAGAGTAAAGTAAGCTTTAAAACAGATCCATACTAATAAATCAGAAAAACTTAATTCTTGCTTGACTACTGTACGTTTGTTTTGTTAAATCCATCTGACCACATGAATAACTTTTCTTTGGGTTTTGACACAACAGGAAGCTGTTTTGAGCAATAAAGTCTCAAAAACCAAACTTAAGTGGTATATCAGCATTCAGTCATCATCTCCATCTTTAGAGCCTTTTTAAGGTGGTCCAACAGGACTAAAGGAAGGTGCCCCTTTTTAGAGCATAGCTGCACGAAGGCTGATTTTCAGAAAGTGCTGATTTCGCAATTTTCAGTCATCCAAAACAGAAGCATTAAAAAAGTTACTAACTTCAAACTTTCTGTATAATTACTAAAAGAGCTGAACTGCACCTGCCTGACCAAACTGAGCTGATACTCTGTTCTGTCTTAGGACAAAAGTGTATCAATTACTCTTTGTGCATGTGTATGTGTATCTGCACAGCAATACACCTCAGCTGGTACTTAGCTGGTAAAGACTTACCACACTGTGAATATGAACCCAACACTCCCACCTAAAAAGTATTTTGTTGTGCCAAATTAAATTCATTTAAATATTGGACTCAATTTCATTTACTGATCCAAATATTAGAACTTGGAAGCTAAACTCTCACTTAACATTTCTCCTCCAGACATCATAACGAATGGAATTTCATCGTCCCGATAATCTTTTGTTTTCTTTTTTTCTCAGGGTCCTTGGATCTCTACAGAATTTCGAAGCGTTCTCTGAAGCTTTCCAATGCCAAAAAGGCAGTCCAATGAACCCCGAGCTGAAGTGTCGTGTCTGGTAGAAGGTTTTTTTCTCTTGAGATATTTGTTTCTTGACTTGGGCAACTCAAATCAAAAGAACAAGTTGCACCTCTTGAACCCATGGAGACATTCTGCTCATTCCAATTTATTTGAGGCAGAGTGATGATTTGCGAAATTTGCAGAATATATTTGCAGATGTATTTAAAACAGAAATCATCCTGAACTACAGTCTACTACAAACTTGCACTCAAGTTTGGAGGTTTGTCTCTGGATGAGAAGGTCACTTGTTCTTTTTTTGCTGTGTCCCACGACAGGTGAAGAGTGGGTACATAAATAAAAAGGCTATGTAGAAAACTAAGACCTTGTGAAAGGTAGAAGCTTAAGAGAATGGCTTAAAATGTTTTGCCAGCCTTTCTTAAATCAATTCTTAAAAAAAATCTCTTGTGCAGATCTTTGTGATTTATCCATTATCATGTGGCACTGAGTTGCCATGGTGTCTTTTCTCTTACATATTGTTTTTGAGACATTGTGCCACTTCAGAGGAAAGAAAAGTGAACAAATATAAGTCTGACTAAAGAGAAAGGAATAAAAGAAAGCTTGGGGCTTTGCTGAAGTAAAGCTACAATAGTATTAGTCACACTCTGAGAGTTTGGTCATTTACTGTTACATGAAACAAATTATCTAAAGACTTTAAGACTGTTAAATCTTTGCAGCTTTAACCTTAAATTAACATTCTGAGAGAGCTGTGGCTTTCAACATTTTTACACTTACAGAGTGGAAAAATATTCAAAAAATTACAAAGCTATTTAGTATTTTTCAAGGATATTTTTTTCTAGGTTTCTTTATCAAATTTTGCCAATGACTGTTGCTTAATACTGAAGATATATATATATATATATGTATATATACATATATATATATATATGTGTGTGTGTGTGTGTGTGTGTGTGTGTGTGTGTGTGTGTGTGTGTGTGTACGTCATGACAATGTGCTGTAAGGAACCATAATCCAGATGTTTAGAAAAATATTAATGGCCTACGACTTAATATCTAGTGAGAAAAAATATGTTGGAGAATGTTGGAAATGTTGATAATAATGATAAACATCATGTTATTACATTATTTGTTACTGCTGAGTTTAGGCACAGGTTTGGATAAACAGTTGGTAGCCAGTCACAGCTGTGTTGAGTGTTTGCAGCTTGCTTCCTCTCACATTTTTCCTCTTCAACATGATTTTTAGTGGCTGCCAGGTGCTCATGCTGGAAAGATAAAGTAATCAAAACTCCTGACATTTGCCATTTGTTAGATGATGTTTATCTACATTTATTTAAAATTACAATGTGTGCTTGTAAGATATCTGTAAGTTCACATTTAACTGGACATGCTGATCGATTCGTAGAATTGTTTTTTCCTTCCCCACACGATCTTCAGAGAAGAGACGCAAACACACAGTAATTAAAGGACTTTTAGCCTGGAGGCATAGCCAATTACATGCTAAAGGAGAAGAAAGAAGGATCCTCCTTAGGTACACTCACACGTGGACAAGCAGCAGATGAAGTGGTTTGCCCCCTGATCTCACATTGATTCAGTGCTATGTTGGATGAAAGGATGAAGTGCGGTGTACTGAGGCGTGGTGACCGTTGTAGCCAAACCATGAGCCCGCAGGCAGACACAATGAAGAGTGGAGCTTGTCATTAAATAGATGGCCAGGGCCAGGACTGTTATTTTCTACCTTTATTAACAAGTAATGACAGGAGAATCAAAGCAGAGCAGAGCTCATAAGAGAGGGCAGAGGTAGTGGTTGCAGGTAGCTACCGTTTTTGTGCTGAATGGAGCTTTCAAACAAACCAATAAACAGTCAATTTTGAATGTTTGCCTGTCACATAGGTCACATATGAGATGCCTTGGTAAACTGGACACGACCTTTTAGGCCGAGTTGAATGTGCTTTTTGAAGCTTTATGCTCTCAGTCTGTCTCTCAGTCTTCACATATTGGCAGAAGTTGTGTTTAGCAAGAGGAGATGACACATTAATGAAAGAGTGTTTTACTCAGAATGTAAGTGCTGATAATGTGCTGCCATTTTAAAGTGAAAGTTAGACATTCTGAGAAATCTATTTGCATTTTCTGGTAGAGAGTTAGATGAGAAAATTAATAGCACTCTTGTATCTGTCTGCTAATGTGGTGACAGCCCGTTAGCTTACTTTAGCATCAAACAGGTGGGAACAGCAAGTGTGGTCCTTTATCAGTAACACCTGCCAACTGACAAGATTTATTTATTTATTTATTTATTTTGCCATCTTGAGGAGGCTTATATGCCTTTGACTGATTTTATCTTCGTAACTTGTCAAGCTAGCTGTTTTAATCTGCTTCCAGTCTTTGTGCTAAGCTAAGCTACCAACTTCTGGCTGCATCCTTAAATTTAAAAGACAGACTTTGAGGTGGTATTCATTTTCTCCCTCATCTCATTAATCATCTTACTCTGCCCCAGAAAGCGAGAACGAGAATTTCCCAAAATATCAAACTCTTCCTTTTACAACAAAGCACATTTAGGATTTTAAAGAAGTGCTGAGGGATGAATCAGAAGCTACAGTGCAACACTGGGCTGTCATTTGATGGGCAACAGCTTTGACTCTTGCATATTTTGTTTGGTATTTCTCAAAAAGGATTCAATATCGTTGACTGAAAACAGAATATACAATGTGTTATTGCAGAAACTTGATGTTCTATATTGCAGTATTTAAATATAAAGAGTTCAAACCTGGTAAGAAAGATGATGTACATTTCTTACTTTAGTCCTAGCTTCACATTTATGGTGACATTGTGTCGTTTCAAATTACCAGCCAAGTACAAATACATTTTCGTTATATATGAACGTTTCATCTGTAAACCAATCAGAGACGTATATTTATCTACATGAATGTTTATGAAATAACATTGTTGCTTTGAAATCAGACATTAAAGATGTTTTATGAATGTTTCTGCTGCTATGTAATTATCTAGATTGCCATTAAAGTGACTGTCTCAACTGGTACGAGTCTCTCCATTAAATGCATACTTCTAATTTTATGTTCATATAAGAAACAGACTAAATCATGCAGGATTGATTTTCATCCATGAAAAGGTCAGAAAGATTGAATGGATCGTAAACATGCCTTTGTAATACTACTAAGCGCTCAAGGCAATCATAGGCATTGTGCTCACATTACAGAGCCATACTGTCATGTGTCTTCTTACTTTATTATGAAGCGAGGCTAATGCTACTTCAGTTTATGGTTAGTAAAAGAAGAGGAGCTCAGAGATACACAACATAAAAATCAACATGGACTTTAATGGGTTTATCATTTGGTGGTTCTGGGAATATATTATTTTCATTACAGTTCCATCTATTTGTAACACAACAACTGTAAGACTATTTTGGTTGTGGGTTTATAGAACATTAATTATATACGGGTCTTTACTTAGAAAAAAAGGTTGGAACACAAATGTAAGTAAAGCAACAAACCAGACAAGGGCTTGGCTGAGGCAAAGTCAATAACACGACCAGGAATCTTAAACAAAACAGATGAACTAAACACAGAAAAATCACTGGAAAGCTTGATATATGTCAACAACAAATTGCTCAGGTAACTGGGAGCTCACAAACTAAAGACTCAAAGGAGGCAGGGATAAGCAGACTTACTTGTTACTTGTCAGTGTACATTCAAAATAATTTTGAAAGCTGTTACTTTAAGGTCTAATAGTTACATAATTTTGTACAAAACTGCTCACTGACTAAAGCAAAGAACTTTTTTTGCAACTTTTATTAAAATTACATGCATTACATAACATCAAAATAAACTTATTTGTATAAGCACTCAGCAATAAATTAATATTCATAGATTTACATAAAAAAATCATTGTAAGTTTTCAAGTGCAGAATTTACAACTCAAAGCCATTAGCTATCAGTAAAAGGTAATGATTATAAAGGAATGTCACTGCTGAACACCAGATTATGTACATTAATTATTTGAAAAAGAAAAAAAATTATAAAAGAAATTAGAATATACTAGAAAAGAAATTAAGATAATATTGGCAGAAGTTACATGTTCACTGTAGCATTTTCATGACATTTCACTTCTTAAATCTCCACTTCAGTTTCTTGATGTGAAGGTATGGATGAGGTATGTTGGACAGCTCTGTCATCATCTTGTACAAACATCATCGTTGCACTGCGAGAGAGAATGTACGGGTTTGATGATGAAGCATGTACTTACAATGTATAAGATGAACGACAGACATTTATTATTTATTACAAGCTTAAGATTTAATGCATCAGACACAAAAAATACTATTTTAATTAATCAACATGCTGCATATGATGCGTGATATATGCACAAAACTGCAAATTAATGTGTGCTTTTACTTTTTAAGTGCTTCACTGCAGTTATCATGTGTTGGGTTCTGAGTGCTGCCAAAACACAAGTGACCTACATTTAATACTGTGCCTAAATGCATCCTGTATGAACACTGACTGAGCTGCTGCAACATGGTACAAGTCCAGATACTGGCAGTCAAACAAATCTACCACAAATCCTGTTTTGTGGAATACTATATTATAAATATTATATTATAAAAGAGCTTTTAATTATTCATGTCAACACCTCAACTACAGATTAATGGTCAAAACTTCACTGTTAAGGAAGGGAAAAATGGGTTCCATTGGTGTTTAAATTGTGCAACAACAAAATCAAACATGTTCACATCAAGAAGAAGAAAATATATTTTATTTATAACAAACCAAAAAATGGACAAAATGTATCACAGAAAAATTGTCTGTAAGAAATAAAAATGTCCTTTCTTGCTGGATATTGAATTTTAATACATCAAAAGATCCATTTTAAAAAACTGCATGTGGTCTCTTAATAATTATGGGTGATTTTTTCTTCTGCTTTAATAAAACCACAAAAATATTTAAAGTCAAGTACAGAAGTTCCAACTAGCCTAGCTCTATTCCAATTCAACATATTCTGCAATTACACAACTGCACCTCAGAGTCAAATAATTTTTAACAGATAATACTGCACATTATTTCTTTAGACTCAAAAAAGGGCTATTTCACTATATTTGAACATAACCTGAACAGATAGACCATTAAGGTACATTCATACAATACATGTAATTTACTGTATAAATACATTTATAGTTTAGAACTATATGGTTAATTTTCTACAGTATTAGTTGATCAATCAGCTGTCTTGCTATTTATTATAGAGCCTATATGATTAGTGTTTGATCCCTTTAGACAATTTTCAAGGAAAAATGGTCAAATAATCTCTTGTTCAGGCTGAAAGAAGCTTGAAAGAACTATTTTTGAATTATGGACTGTTCAGACAAAATAAGTAGTTTAAAAAACCTTACCTTGGGATCTTTTACATTATATATTTTTCTCTACTTTCTGATGTTTAGAAGACTAAACTATTTATCAATTGGTCAAGAGTAATTGTTAATTTGATCTATTATGACAAGTTATTGTTTGTGCTAAATTCACATACTAAACATAGCTTTCTGCATAGACCGAGTTAGCATAGAGGCTAGTTTTAATGTTATCTATGGCCACAAGATAAAAAGGGTGCTGTTTTTGAATTCCACTTTTCATAGATAAGATGATTTCAAGGAAAAATGCACATCCATAGGCAACTTTGTTTTTCTAAACTGAGTGCTAAACAAAGCTTGTTTATGGGGCCATGGCATCATTGTGATGTTGTGACGCAGGGTCTTCATGGAGGTCTAGGATGAGGTTTTTGTCTCTAGACACTGATAAGTTAACACTGTTTATCAGCTGTTCGAACAGGAAAGGTTTAAATAACATGACATTACCTGGTTTTATCTGTGTCAGCAAATGACCTCACTCTGTTGACAAAGCTTTAACTTTTACTAGGAATCTTCCACACAAGCATGTTTTGCTAACTTGTGACTCGCACTTGTTTCTGCTTCATTCTGACCCTTTGGAGAAAAACAAGGTCTATTCTGTTCCTGGGCTGTGGCGATGACATCTACTGGTCTTCAGACAGGTCATGGGGAAGCCTACTGTAACTGCTGCAATCTGATATGGTGTGTTTAATGGAAAGTAAGCAACAGAGCCAAATAGAAAGGCATTGGAGAAGATGCACTGTGCTTGATGTCATCAAATGTTGGAAGCTCTGATGATCACAGGACAAAATCCCAAGTGCTCTGGACTTGAGACTTTATGTACATGAACCCAGATCAATTTGTTTCTAAATCTGCTTTATGGTATAGAACAGGGTTTAAGTTTTAAATTGTTGTTCCTATTTCAAAAAATCATCATATTACCCCAAAGTTATAAGAAAAATTGAAACTGTAAAAACTTGACAATCTAGACTCATTTATGTGTAAAGGTTACATTCTACACAACTCTCATGTTTTACCCCATTCAGATCCATCGTACACTCAAAAATTAACTAAGATTCCACTGAACTTTATTATGACAAAAACTTCATTCTTAAATCTGTCACAAACTGCTTCCATCTCAGACACCAAAATCATTAATAAAAATGCCTGACTGTGGTGTGAAAAGATTTTACATTGATGCGACAGTATTTTGTGACACGTTAAAGCTAATAATTCCTTTATGGTAAACATGGTAAACTTGTAGTGAACTTCTGAGGCCACACGGATGTCTTTGTGTCTTTGTGTAGAGGAAATAGGATAGAAATTTCTACTACACTACTATAGACAACTTCTGGTATTTGCTTGTTAACACCTCTATTTCTGCAGAGCACACAGAGTTCAATGAGTTTTGGTGGGCTATGACACAGACACTGACAGACCATGAAGACTGAGTAATAAGTGTGAAATTGTCTTTGGAGAGGCAACTCTGGCATGCGTATGGCTACTGACGTGAAGCAGAGTTTACTGAAACAACCTGACTACATCAGTCCAGTTTGCTTTAGTAAGCAATGATACAGGGAAATCCTTAACATTTGCTGTTGGTTCTGTTCTTGACAAAACTGTTTACTTACTTAAAAATAGGAGGAAATGAATCAGGAGATTCTTGTGTGTTTTTGTGATCTCTTACCACTGGCCTCTGTCCTGCTGTTACTGTGGCTGAGATACCTAAAGCCTTGGAAATATCCTCCAGGGGCAGGTAATCTCCCGGTGACTCCTGGATAAAATGCAGTAAGACCTTTTCTCCACCTTTGATGAACAAAGTATATTAAGGAGGAATCACTGATTGAGCAGCTTGTCAGCTTTATTCATTACAACTACAGTCTGACATTGATTTGAATTTGCTCTGGTGAACTTATGACCCAGTGCATTCAAGTTCAGTTCAATATTTAACACAGATTTCATATCCAGGTATTACTAATAATAAAAAAAGATGTACAAAAGATAAATACCAGAATAAGCACATGGTATAAAAGGAAAAGTCCTGCAAGAAAGTGTAAAACAGGTTTTACTTGGAAGCTACAAACTTTGTGCATGAAACTGAAATTATCCTCTTAAAGAAAAGTAATCCTGGAAACTGCCTCCAAAAAGAACCTCTAGTGGGGCCAAGAGTTATTTAACTGAGCAGTCACAAAGGACAGAATGATCTGCAGCCTGTGGCATCTAGCTAATTCCTTCTAATATGTACAAAGAGTCTATACAAGACCGTAATAATGTCCATAATCATTATCAAAAGAGTTTGTGTGACTGGCTTATGACTTCATATCTGAAAATAGTTTGGTTGTTTGGAAAAACAAAATGCATTGAGCTGCCTGAAATGTTTTTAATGTGCTGTTGTCATCAGTAACTCATGTAAAAATCTCTAATCAGTTAATTGCCTCAACAGCAAATTTTAGAAATTTTAGAGTCTGCCCTCCTTTACAATGGTGTTCACTGTCTTAGGATTTCTAATAATGAGCTGGAAATTATGTTGGGCTCTTCACTCTGTGAAAAACATTTCCCTGAAATGCAGAATTATGAACCCAACACAGTGTTACAAACTTAAAAGTTTGAGAGATTTAATAATCACACTTGTATGGATGCAAGAAATTAAGAAATTAAGAAACTCTTCAATCTTGAGGAGCACTGATGTTGAGGGTGAGTAGTTCAGAGTGCTATGGACGCATAACCATAGGAGGATCATATGATGCAGCATTGCCCTCTAGAGGACAGACAGCAAAAATGCATTTCTTTGACCATTTAACTTTGTTTCAATCACTGGACAAAGGTTGCCCTTAACCATGCCATGCTACGAATTTATTTATAAGCGGACACCCCCCAGTTCGTAATATCTTTTGAGCTATCACTGCTTCTCTACATTCACTCATACATCTTCCCAAGACAAATCCTTACTAATAGCCACTTCTGATGCATATTGCTTGTACCTTTAGCCACAATGAGCATGCCCCCGCTTTGGAGAAGATCTCCTGAGAAGTTTCCCTGGATGCCGTCTGCTTTGGCCTGTAAACAGTGGATATAAAAGGTAATCAGACATCAGTGTGTCAGTCTGGGTCTCACCAATTTTACTTGTTCCTCTGACCACAGGACACAGGTAGAAATCTACCTTTGCAGCTACATCTCGTACTTTCTTCGTCAAAGCAGCAGGAAGCACACTAATGGCCGTGTACCTGTGTGCAAAAAACAGTTTTCTGATGTGAAATTGTGGGCTTTTTGGGTTGAAAAATTATTAAATTAGTTGATTCATTGTTAAAATTACTGCAATTTTTTGTTGCAAGCAAAATGGATTACTAAGCTAATCTCTGCAGCTGTATTGTTTATAATATGAATTAAGACCAATCATCTCTGACAAAAGAAAGCATCTCATAAAAGGATCACAGGAAACTGTCATTCATATGAAACAAACTTTGATTTATTGAACTCACCTTTTGAAGCCTAAATCCTTATAGCTTTTCTTTTGTTCGTCAACATAAATGGCTAAAAGACAAGATGATTGATGATTACTTACAATCAAACAAGACAACTGGCTATTGGATGAGATGACATTGATGAGATTGTCTGAGTCCCTGTGACACCTCTAGTCTTTATGTTACATAAGATTGGTTGTGAAAGGGCCACAAAACAGCTACAACAGCATGCAGAAGTTTGGGCACTCCTGGTCAACACTTCTGTCACTATAAAAAGTTAGTGAATAAAGGATAAGCTGATCTCCAAAAGGTACAAAATTAAAGAGGAAAATTTCTTTCTGACATTTTAGGCAAGACAACTGTATTTTTTTTTGCTGTTGTTGTATTTTTATACAATTTTATGGGGGAAAAAAGAAGAGAACACCATGCAAGAGTTTGGACCACCCAACAGATTTGAGTTCTTCAAAAACAAATAAATGGGGAGGGGGAAAAAAACAACAAACTGGGGCTGAGGTTTAAAATATAGTTTTAGTGGATCTAGTTTAAAAAAACCATCAAGGCTTTTCCATCTAATTAAAGGGCCACTTATTGTGAAGTTGTGCAACATAAATATGAAAAATCCCCCTGTGTTAGATGATGAGGTACTGCTTACATCCTTTGAAAAACCCTCCTTCCTTGAACTCCTTCATCCCAAACTCTTCTGGGCCGATGCCTACCAGAGCCACACCACTGGCTCTCAGGTCTGGCTCCAGTTTGCTGATCTCTGATGCGATCCACCGACACACCTGACAGCCAAAGCGGCGCAGGAAGAACAAGACCACTGGCTGGTCCTGCCACAGAGAATGGAGCTCTACACTCTGAAATACACAGATGGGATGAAAATCAAAACAATCAATAAACCACAAAACAGAGGAAACACGGGCAACATTCTGGATATGGTATGGGTAGATTGTAGTTTGAACTGTTATCTACGATACTACATCACAGATTCAAACTGTGAAATATCATGATTCATATTCACATGTATTCCCCTCAGATCACCATTATGTCACCCTAGAGGCCTCATTTGACAGCAGTTTTATCATTGCTGTGAGATAATGGCAGGTTAACCACAGGTCTCAGCAGGCAACAGAGACCTCAGAGGGGAACAAGGTAACCGGAGAGTACGACTTGATGTTACAGGAATGCCCATTTAACGTTAACCACGAACCAATCAAACGACCCGATATGAAACAGAAGAAGGAAGCTCAAAGCCATACAGTCTGAACAGTCGCCAGGTTTAATGGCTTACCTCTCCAGTTTCGCTCTTCACCAAGTTCTTTCCAACTTTACCGAGGTCGACGTTTGCCATTTTTACACGCACTGTAAACTGGCAACAAACTCACACGAAATGTACAGTTCATATAGCGTGCAAACACTGTAGTAAAATGTTTAAGTAACAACCGCACAAGAGTTGCAAAACAACTGCATCCTGATACGCCCCATGAACCCTGACGTCCAATCAGATTCTTTTGATGCTGAATGATTAGCCAATTACAGCGCACAGTGTATAGAACAAAGGCGGGGCTTCGCACGTGCTACTGTCTACTACAATAAATCCAGTAAAGACAGTTTTTAATCACAGAAACTATTTTCTTGCGTTTGCTGTTCTCTTACATCTTCTAGTCTATTACCAGTGACAAATGTTCCATGAACTGCAACAAAATAGGGAAAGAATATTTACAAATGTTCAGTTTTTCATAACCTATTGCATAAGGTGTGTTATAGGTAAGCTCAAAGGTGATGAGATTTATAGCATGGCCTGTTTTGCTCTCTTCCGCTTTCTTGCTGCCATTAGTTTTGTTCAGTCTTTCTGTTTTCCATTAACCGGTGAGACAAAGGCATATTTGTTCTGCTTTAGCCTTTTTGGCAAA
>JAPZDY010000012.1:11098871-11109772 GCA_029783645.1 Ctenochaetus hawaiiensis | reverse complement strand
TGAATATAGGATATCTCGGTGGACGTACTGCTGTGTTTCCATCAGCGGGGACTGTCCGCGGTGCTGATGTTGCAGGGAGGGGCGTGACGTCACGGGAGAGACCGGGAGGAAGATGCAAAGGGGGGCGAGGAGAAGAGGGGGAAGGAAAAGGGACGGAGGAGAGAGAGCGGGGGGATGACTGCATGAAAAGGAAAAACATAACAAAAAATTATGACTCCTGCACTTCATCTTACATTTTTTTCATAAATCATAATGTTTGGCGTGTTTACCTACACAGTATAGACCTTTGCCGCAATAAATGACGAGCCTTCCCGATAAGGTAATTATCATCTTTCAATTTGCACGCCTGCTTCATCTTCTAACACAGTAAAGTCGATCGTGTGACCACTATCTGTAGAAACAAATGTCAAATCTAAGAAAAATATCGAGGGTTATTGGCCAAATAAACTGAAAACAAGCAATCGATTGGGTGCGTGGCTACATAAAATATATGTATTTGGCGAACATTTACTTTAAATTTAATCGATGATGATGCGTTATCCTTGTAAATGTCTTGAATGCCGTCATTACTCCAACGGCTCCATTGTGTCCGATTTGAGGTTCCTCCATGAAAAATTAAAATGGAAACAGGCTTCATGAGAGCGGTGCCGCATACTACACTGCTGTAGTCAGCCACGCCGAGCACATGGGCTTTGCGCACAACACTAACATTGGTTGCAGTGCGTCGTGCCCATCACTGCTGTCTGCTGATGACTGCAGTGTCCTCTCGTTAGCATTACATTACCAATAACAGCTCCAAGTTACTCACGTGACTTATATGCTACATTGCTATAATCTTGACTCACCTCTAATGAAAAAACCCAACCTAAAGCATGTTTTAACTTGGTAAATGTTTATAACCTTTTTATTTGCTTCAGTGTGAGCTGGCGTGAGAGATGTCATCTCCTGGCATGGGTACCCCCAGTGATCCCCTTTTGGCCAGTCCAGGAGGGAGGTTATCCACAGCTCAGGATGGTCTTTGGAGGAGCTCACTCCCCAAAACTGCCAGCTTCCCAACGTCAACCACTCGGCACCTCAGTCACCGAGCCAACAACTTCCAAAGACAGCCAAAGCGTCGGAAGCTAATAAGACCTTCACCACCTCCACCACCCAACACACCCTGTCCCCTCGACCAGCTGGACCTTAGTGAGCTTCCCCCGAGACGTACCTTCCAAGAGCTGCTCTTCAATGGCTGCATCCTTTTTGGTATTGAATTCAGTTATGCCATGGAAACAGCTTATGTGACTCCTGTGCTTCTGCAGATGGGCTTGCCTGATCAATTCTACAGTTTGGTGTGGTTTATTAGTCCCATACTGGGTAAGTGAACAGCAGGCAAGACAACCACCTGGTGTGCAGGGATTTATTATATGATCATGTGATCATTGATTCAATAATCTTGTGCAGTACTAGCTTTTTTTGTCTCTAACTCTCCCCCTCTATCTTTGGCTTCAAGGATTCCTTGTTCAGCCTCTCATCGGGGCATGGAGTGACCGTTGTACATCCCGGTTTGGCCGAAGAAGACCTTTTATTTTAGCATTGGCTATAGGTAGGAAAAGAACTCCAGCAATTTAGTATTATATTGTGCTACTTTTGTAAAGTTTTGCCTCTCTCTCATAGGGGCTTTGGTTGGTCTAACCCTGGTGCTGAATGGGCGGGATATTGGAGGTGCACTGGCTGACACAGCGTCAAATCACAAGTGGGGGATTGTCCTGACAGTGTGTGGCGTGGTCTTGATGGACTTCAGTGCCGATTCAGCCGACAACCCGAGCCATGCCTACATGATGGATGTGTGCTGCCCAGAAGACCAGGATCGAGGATTAAACATCCATGCCCTACTGGCAGGTAAGAAAACACTAGTTGTGAGTTTATTGCAATATAGTAATAGCATAGGAGAGAACTTTTATTCTTTCAAGATAGTTTTGAGAACAGAGATCTAAAACAGAGTTTAAAGACATTACCAATCCCTGAAAAGGTAACTTTTTTTATTGCAGGACTGGGAGGTGGATTTGGCTACATTGTGGGCGGCATCAACTGGGACCAGACACAATTTGGAAGGTCAATGGGAGGTCAGCTGCGGGTTATATACATGTTCACAAGTGTCACTTTGGCCATTGCCACAGTAATGACACTGATAAGTATCCCTGAGCGTCCCCTTCCGAAGAGCCAGACAAGTAAAAACTCAAACAAAAATCATCTAAAAAGCCCCAGCCTCCCTCTTCCTCCCTCCCCTCCTGTTCCCTCAGGATCAGGTTTTGGACTGGATGAGGAGGATGAGGATGGTCTTTACAGCTATAATTTCTCCACAAAGTCTCATCCATGCAACTCTGACCCTCTGGCCCATTCTTGTAGTGCCAATGCACGTCTCTGTGCTGGTCTCACTAGTCCCATATCACCCCTGAGCCCCCTAACACCAAAATATGGCAGCTTTATTAGTAGGGACAGCTCGCTCACTGGCATCAATGAGTTTGCTTCCTCATTGGGAACTTCATATATAGACAGTGTGCTCATAAACTGCTACACAGGCCAGCAGACACCACAGGCTATGGCCTCCAACTCCACCACAGTGCCCCTGCCTCCAGGGGACTCCCCTCCTCCCGACGAGACCACGCAGGGGGCAGGGAGTCATCATGCAGGACAGACCCAGGCTGATGTGGTGTCTCATCCAGCTGCAGAAACTCAGGATGAAGTAGCGCAACAGCATGAAGGAGATGCACAATCTCATGGAGCATCTCAGGTCACAGCTGGGGCTCAGGCTGGTGCAGGGTCACATCGGGGCTCTTCTGCTGGTATCCTGAAGCGACCCCAGAGTCTTGCACTAATGGAGGAGCCCATGGCCACTCAAATTGTTGGGCTAGAGAATGGACGCAGAAGAACAGTGACCTTCAGCCAGCAGGTCAGACACACCATTTCTGAATATAACAAGAGCTGTTTAGCCAGAAGCCACAACAGCATATATAAACACATTATTTGTTTATTTCTCTGATGAAGGTTGCAAACATTTTGCTGAATGGGGTGCGCTATGAGAGTGATCTGAGTGAGAATGTGGAGACAGGAGATTCCCAGATGTCAATGAAGCTGCTGTGTATAGCCATCTACCGGATGCCTCCCTCTCTGCGGAGTTTATGCACTAATCATTTTTTGGGTGAGAATAATCACTAATCAAAGGCAGAATTACTAGGATTTGTCAGCTGCAGTTCTTAAAAACACAACATTCAAACAAAATACAACTACTGCTACTCTTGAATGTGTGCTTTCAATGCACCCGATTGGTACTTTTTTAAAGAGTCCCACTTTCATATCTTGCACCCTGTGATTGATTGGGGGGTTAACACACCCTACCCAAGTCTGATGTCCACAATGACTGTCCAGAACACATCAAATAAGAAAATGACACTAAAGAGGGAGAACCTATGCACACACTTTATGGTATGCACACACTTTGTGCTTCTTGATTGAGAGACACTGTTTTTGTATCTGTTGACAAATCCCAGTCACTCTGCCTTTAATTTAGTATCTCGTATTTTGTGTGATTTGGCGTTCCCAGAATTAAAAGCGTTAATTTTTATTTATTTTGAACAAGTAAAACAGTAGTTAGAAAGAAAAAAAAAAGATAATAATTTAAAATATAAAATTAAATTTAAAAAAAAACAAAACAAAAGGGACAATTGGTTGCATATGCCATGTTCGAGTTTTACATGTCCAAAAAAGGTTTAAGAAAAAGTATAAACTTATATAATCCTGTCCCTTACTGTCTGTTTAATTATTGGCAATATTATATTCTCCCTTGTGCACCGAATTATAATTACCAATACTATATTATTTAAATATCAACATCATAGAAAACTATTCATATATTTAAATTTAGATACAAACACTATGTGGTATTTATATGTATAGATGAATAATTAAATACTTAAAAACTATTCATTACTATTTATATTCTGAATATGAATGACTACAGGATACCATATAATATATATGTATAAATAGGTAAATACAAACAGTGGAAACAAGTCAACAGTCAAGACACCAAGCAATCGCAACATCACAAAAATAATGAGTTATTTACTATATAATATGCTGTTTTGTATTTAATTTTAGCTGTTATAAAATATTTGTTTTCCCTAGGCTGGCTGTCCTTTGAAGGCATGTTGCTCTTCTACACTGACTTCATGGGGGAGGTCGTGTTTGAAGGTGACCCAAAGGCACCCCATGACTCTGAGGCTTACCAACGCTACAATGCTGGTGTTAGCATGGGCTGCTGGGGCATGTGCATCTATGCATTCAGTGCTGCTTTCTACTCAGGTAAACTACAACATGTCTTGGATTTTTAGTTCAGGATTAAGTCATTTTCTTTCCCTAGAGCACTTTACATTTGTTCATTCTATTTCTCTATTGGTTTCCTCTTTAACTTCCAGCCATATTAGAGAAACTGGAGGAGCGTTTCTCTCTTCGCACTCTATATTTTTTTGCCTACCTTGCATTTGGTTTGGGCACGGGCCTCGCCACACTATCCACCAACCTCTACGTGGTACTCTCTCTCTGTGTCACCTATGGGGTGCTCTTCTCCTCTCTATGCACGCTGCCTTACTCTCTGCTGTGTGAATACTACCAGAGCCCTCAGGTCAGTATCTGGATATATAACCTAATAATTTCCTCTTCCAGGATTAATTAAATAGTACAACATTTTTGGAGATGCATACTCTTACAGAGAATTAAATGAGAAGATTAAGAAGGGTGTCAATTTTCTCATCTGACTCTGAGTAAGAAAGCAAATGAGAGGATTTCCCAAAATGTTGAAATATCCCTTTAATGCTGCAAGTAATACTTGGTGCACTGCATTGATTGATTATACAGTGAAAGTATTCGCTTATGTCCCATAGTTTTGTGGCTCATCAGAGGAAGGGACCAGAAGAGGAATGGGGGTCGACATCTCTCTGCTCAGCTGCCAGTACTTCCTGGCTCAGATCCTTGTCTCCGTGGCGATGGGACCTCTGACCTCATTGGTGGGTGGGGCCCAGGGAGTGATGTACTTTTCAAGCCTGATGTCATTCGTGGGCTGCCTGTACTCCTCTCTCTGCGTGGTGTACCAGCTGCCCCCCCCTGAGGGTGAGCCCCCCGAAAGTGAGACCCAGCCACTATTGGTGCATATTTAGAAAAAAAAGAGAGCCTCTTTATTTACTTTACCTCACGCATACACCCAACAGCACACACGCTCTTGCGCTGTCGCTTAGTGTCTGGGTGTGTTGACCTACACAGCACTGATAAGACAAACACACTGCACACCATGCCGCACACTGTACAGCACAACTACATGTATTGTTTCAAACTAATCAGCACTGTTCTTCTCAGAGCTAGACAGACAGACAGACAGACATTGGCCACTGCTCTAACCTGTATACATGACTCCTGTGTTCATACAGTGTGTGTGCCCATGCATTTTTTCCTAACTTTTGCAAATGAATTTGTGACCTTTTTGAATGCAGTGTGTGACAAATGGATTTGTGTGTATGAGAGAGAGAGAGAGAGAGACTGAGTGACCTCTTTTGGTGTGGATAAGTCAAAGCTGTTCTTTTGTCTGATTCTTTGCTGTAAAATTTTGCATCATCTTTTCTTGTTTGTTGGTGTTTAGAATAGAAATGTTGATAACTACTTACAGGCTAACCACAGCTTTCCCCTCTTTTTCTTCCTTTTATCAGTTGCCTAACGTCTGCATGAGCGCCAATGTTATCTCTCAAACCCTTGTGTTAACATTTTGTTTTGGTCACACGGCCATAAGGATGTCTACCTGCCTGTTTCTCTGAGTTAGCGTATTTGCTTCACACCTTAGGCAGGATTTTCTTACTAAAAGAATGTGCTGCCAGTGACCATAATACTTTTCCACTCATTCAAAAGCATTTCTGGCATAATTTAGCAAACATACACTTAATATTCCTCTGAAGCTAAACAATGCTTAATCACAGTTACAGTCTTGAAGGGCTTCACATTGTTCACATTTTTAACAGCAAATAAAAACACCTACCACACAATCCAGTTGTTTTAAAACTTACTACTGCACTATCCCCAGATTTCACAGTTTGGTGCTGGATGACTCTTAATTAGGTCCCAAGTATGAGTACAATGCCAATTAAGTATTTCATCAGCATAGAACCATGACTAACAGGATGACTAACATACACACATTCGTACACAACCTTTCACAAACACAGAGAAATGTGTACTGGTGGCAAATTCTGTGTGGGCCCTCTCTAAGCCATGGACAGCTGTGAGCTGTCACCCTACTCCTGGCCATGCCATTGTAATAATGACAGTGATTCTTGTCATTATCAGGAAGAGGAGAAGTTGAAACTGGGGTGTGAATCAACATTCAGTCGGAAACCGAAAAAAACAGAAGAAGAGCAAACAGGGAGAAGACTCATATGAACTGTGGGTAACCCTGAAGGTGGACAACATAAAAAGACTGTGGGGGTTCACAGACCCAGCAGCAAGTGCTTATTGTCATCATTAGGGCGCATGCTTAAGGTAGTCGGCTTCTGCTCCACCTCGCTCAGCCCATCAACTTCAAGTGATGACCTCACATTTGTTAGCCAAGTTCCTCAAAAAGAGCATTGAATTTCTTTTCTTCCCACATTGGAAAGCCATCAGCAACATGGTACATATCTCTTTCCATCTGTTGTGCCAAGGTAAACAGTACATGTTTTCTTATCAGCCTCACCATGGGCACTAAGCCTGACTTCAGGGCTTAAACAAAAGGTTAACTTTGGTGTATAACCTGTTTTAAGCCTAACATTTTGATGGTTTCATGGACTGGCTCACACACTCAATACCCCAACATTATGGTGCCAGTCAATTTCAGCCTGAGCAGAATGTCAATACTTGCCTACGATCAAAGCCTCCTGGACTTACTGGATGCACGCCATGCTAATGTTTCTGAGGAAACAGTAACTTTATGGATCATGCTGTTGCAGCTTGCTTGAAAAAAAAAACTGAGTTTTCATCTTATATGGTACAACCTATTGCTAAGTGTTAGCAGTGTTAATGTAAAAGCTACTTTGATTCAGGGTTAAGTTAAAACTAAAATGATCATTTTGCCATTCTGGACTCCTGTGTCAATTATTGTTTTTACTGACTTGACTGACTGCAGCTCATACCAGATGTCACCCCAGTTGACTTGAGCAAAAATGATCTGCAATCTAAAAATACACCACAAGGTGGTGCCAGGAGACACTCAACGGCAAGCCAATGATTCTGTGCACCCTTTTCCATTACTAAGTGAGTGAGATTATTCCTGTTCCTTCCTGCATCTAAGCCAGCCATTTTCCATGTTAAGAAAAAATGGGTCAAGTGACATCATCTACTTATAAAGCCATGGTTTTAAGAAGCAGTAATGATCAGTGAGCAGGTATCAAATAGACACACAAAGACTACATATTCTTAAGTAAAAAGACAATTTATTTGTTAATCAGAATATACAAAGCAATGGCTGAAGTAACCAAATGTCATTCTGGTTCTGAAAAAGGCAGTCTTGGACACAAAACTGGGCTACCCAGCCATAACATAAAACTCATTGAAAATGTAAGAAAAACAAAGTATAAATGGTACAAACTTGCGTGGAATGCATACAGAACAAATGACCAAAGCTTTAAGATTTAAGAGGGGTTAATTAACATTGCAAAATCCTGCCTCCATAAAACAGGATCAAGTAATCTTACGGAGGCCCAAGACAGAGTCCCTTTATTCATTTGCACCATCTGCTATGTTAACAGGGCAGCCAAGCCAAGGATTAAGTAGCAGCTCAACACAAAAAATTATGCCTCAACTAATATATGCTAACAACTGTCCATTAGCCCCTGCTTAAAACTTATCTTTGGTCCTTTAAGTGATTCTGAGAGGTCAACATGAGCCTTGGAGGGGGTGAGCAGCTGCCTATATGAAGGAATCACCTGGTCAGCACTGACATAATAGAGATTGTGCTTCTAACATATTGATATAAAACCTCAAGAAATTAAAAAAAAAAAAAGATCTCATGGTGTGGCCCTATTTGTACAAGTAAAAAAAAAAAGCTAATTTTAAAGACCAATAAATAACATTTCATAAAAAAGGATGCAGGGCCACTATGTTTCAGGACTCCAGTGCAATGTGAAAACATGGGAGCAAACAAAAGAAATATTTCCCAAAGGTACAGAAAGCACAAGCTCTACAACCATTGTTGACCAGCCTGGTAAGACAGTGCTGCAAACAAGTAGCAGGGCAGAGACCTAAGCCTCCACTTCTGCCTCTTTTGAATCTCCATTTTCCTCCGTCTTCTGCTTTTTTGTCTCCCCTTTTTCCTAATAGTAAAAAAAAGGGACAATTTTCATGCATTAGCAAAGACGGTCAACACTTCAAAACACGATTGGTTATGACAGTACATTTTAGCCTAGTGACAACCCACCTCCTCCTCGTCCTCAGCTGCACGCTTCACAGGCTGTGCATCAGTCTCCTCAGCAGGGGGCGCCTCCTCTGCATTTCCTGTAGGACCAGTTCAACACTTGAGCAAATACATCCTCTGAGTGTAATTTAGACACTTAATGGAAAAATAAATCAACATGGATTAACTTAACTCGTAAAATTAGTAGTTTTACACCTATGGCAACAAAAAGTAAATACAGAGAGCTTAGCTGTACCAAAGTGAGAAAAGTATTTTAACAAAGTCTTTTTCTTAAAACAGTAAATACTTCTTTATATGGACCTACCATCTCCATTCTTGTGTTTCTCTTCTGCTGGTTTTTCTACTTTGTCACTGTGATCTGCACCATTCTGAATAATGAGAGAATAAAGTGTGACTCCACTAGCACATCATGTCATGAATAGGTTTCTTTTATTTAAAAAAAAAAGTAGAAAAATTTTATGGAGTTTTTTTGCAAAAACAGAAAAAAATCTAAACACGGAATCCCAAGCATATTTGAAATAATTCTCCCAGAGTCTTGCATGTAGAGACTCCTCTGGGGACACTTAAAAAAAGACGTGTGTGGAGCGCTCATTATTCCCCGGAGGATTAGCTACCAAGCTAGACTTGAGACACCAAGGGAAATGTCCACAGACCTGCTAACTAACATCTGTGCCATTTCTCAACCCAAACAAAGCAGAGAGTGAAGAGCAGCTGAACACGGGGGGAGGCGGGTGCAGCGACACCTGCATGATGAGGGGTGCTAAGACAAAAGGCCATGAGGCTGGTCTTCGTCTTCAACTCACAGTGCCATTTGCAGGTGCGTCCCCGTTGTCGGTCTTCTCCTCCACTTCTACTTCTTTCTTCTCTTTCAGCTCCTACAAAATAAAAGCATATCGCTTAATCAGTGTGACGTTCAGCAAAGAGTTTATTCTGAAGTGCGACATATTTTTACTCCATCTAATTCTAATTAGAAAAAGCGCAAGAAATATGTTAAGTCTTTATCAGAAAGCCTTAACTTCTTGTTAGATTTAGCATTTCTGAACGTTTTTCCCTTGACCCGTAATGTAACGTTAACGTTACTGTGGCTTCCCGCCCACAGCAGCAGCTCCGCTTCACCAGCTGCACCGTTTCTGCCGCTTTGTCTGCTCAACAAGACATTTTTAGCTAACCACATCACACACGTTGGAGTTTCCAGACACAATATTTAGCTGTCGACGTTGAAAATTACAAAAAAAATTATCTTTTACAGTGTATAGTTTTCGACGAGTACCATTTTATGATAATAGTCATTTAGGTAATTGACATTTTATCCAATTAACGTTACTGTTTCAACTGACATTAAGTAACGTTACTTAAACATAAAGGGTAACGTTTAACTTGCTACGACCGGTGACTAAACCAAAACTATTTCACCCAAACTAGCTAAACGAAATATTGACAAATATATTACAACAACTTAAAAAAGTTCCCAAAATTTTTTATCACGACAGTTCAACCGAAAAAAACTGAATGAAACGCACCTTGGCTGTAACCTCTGCAGTTGCGGTGGTGTCAACAGCTGTGTCGGCCATGGCTAATATGATGGTTTGATATAGTAAATTATATTCCTATTCAAGGAAGATTTTATGTCTTGGCTCTTTGCCTCGGTGTGTATAGTCCAAAGACGCTGAGAGAGAAATGGAGTCTGCCTGTCTCCGCTTTTCTCTCGAGCTCGTTGAAAATCCACTCTCGTTGGACACGGCGAGTCGATCCCCTACACGATTGGACAATATCGAACACCGGAGTATTCTATTGGAGAAATGTTTTGTCAATCTTGACTAGACATCCCGCCTATTGTCTATCTCATTGCTGATTGGTCAATTGTTTTAAAGCGCTTCACTGTGACACCAGAGTTCTTTTTTCTACTACCGATCAGTTGTGTTACATAGGCTATGTGTGTCTTTACCTTGATTTGAACAATGGATACAGCTAAGCTTGTTAAAGTTACAAAAAAAATCACCATAGTCTTCTGGCGACAGAATATTGTCTAAAACAGATGTATTGTAAAAGTTTCAAAACATATGCACACGGGCGGCATCTTTTGTCTTAGCGCTCTTTCTCTGCATAGATGGGGTATCAAATTACATGCAAAAAGGAGTAATGTGACGATGTGAAAACCATGCGGCCACTCCTCCTTTCTATATTTAACACTAAAAACGAAATGTGTTCAAGACGGTGCGTATACTTTCACTATTAAACAAAACTGGTAGGCTAAATTGAGTCAAACCAGGAAGGCTGCAATTTGGACATGCAACACGCAAATGATTAAGAAAAGTATTATTTTAGTACAAAGCTACATAATCTAAAGACAAAACATATAGTGCATAACCTGAGCAGTGTACATACATTTTGCAGATTTAAAATACATTTCAGTGTTAGATTAGATAATAAA
>JAPZDY010000012.1:11079997-11090505 GCA_029783645.1 Ctenochaetus hawaiiensis | reverse complement strand
CCCCAAAGTGAGACTAGAATTTCAAAGAAAGCAGCCTCCTCCATCTCTTCTCCCAACAACGCCGCCACCCCTCTGCTTTTTTCCACAGCGCCCTTTTATCTCTGATAATCTGTTTTCATAGCGACGCAGTTGAGACTGCAAGGGGGATTATCTTGAGCAAACCAAGTCATTGATCGATTGGTCACAAATGTTTACAGAGTAGCAGTTTTACTTCCTCAAATAGCAGCTGTCAAAAACCTCAGTGGACAAAAAACGTTTAACAGAACAGCTAATTAAAACCACTCAATTCAGAAAATTAACATAATGACCTGAATGTGTCTGTTTCTTGTTCAGACAGGTATACTTCTGTCAAACAGGCCTCTTTCCTTGGACAACCGACGATAAAAATAAGTATGATGGCATCGGTGTTAGCTTTAAAACCCAAATATAGTAACAAGCTTTTGTTGATTGTTTTCCTGAGCTGCTAGAGAGAATATGTCTCTTAAAATAACCTCAACATTCTCTTTATACACAGGAAGTTGCTCTCTGCGGCAGTCACTGCCATCTTTGCCCTAACACAGGCTCGCTCCAGGATGTTTGGATAAGATGACATTTGAAACTGCTGAGGATTAGAGTGAAGGTTTTTTTTTTTTATCCTAGCACATTACAAGTCACACTTACTGTTTAAGGTAAAAAAAAAATGACACACTTGTACACATGCAAATAATATCTTACTATTATACCTACAGGAAGAAAAGGTTTTTGACTGGGCATTAACAAAGACAGATGTTACTGACTGAGGTGTACGCAAGCAAATAAGTTACTTTATGTAAAGGTAACAACAAGACAGTTAATTTAAATAATGACCCTGATTTTATGTCAGATAGCTGAAAAAATGGCTGTGATCCACCAAAATAAAAAATAATTTAAAAAGTAATTATTTTTCCACCATCAAAAATGTGATCAATATGTGCTTACAGTGAAACCCTAAAAAGCCTCTCACCTCCTCTGTGGTAGCAGAATTAAGGTCTCAGCATGCCAATTATGATTACAAAAGGTTATGCTGCCCCCAACCTTTCCTTTTGAGCATAGCAGCAAGTATCATGTAATAAAAGCTGCCAGCGAGGGAGAGCTGCTCTGTGACCAGATTGTATAGCCAAAGCCAGATGGCAAGTCGCACATCAAAAGGACAGCTGGTTACCAGAGTCTGAAAAGGCATCTTTGTAGCTACAAACCTAATTAGTTGTAACTAAACAAATTACACCAAGATATAATATACAGGCCATGCCAATGAGTCATGATAAAAGATGACATACACATAACATAATTAAGCTTTAAATGTTTATATGTGCAAGCTGCAACATTTCAAAATCACCAATCATCGGTCATGACCTCCATTGATCTATATTACTAAATACTTAAAGCAGGCCTTTGAACTGCAGATTATTGTGTGGGTGAGGATCCCATTTTTAATATGCGCACATTAACAACTCTGATCAATGTGTCAGATCTGCTCCTCGTCCAGGGAGCGCCGTCTGCCATCAAACTGCTGACTGATCTTTGAAGCTTTGGTTGCTGTTGGCCGGACTGAGCTCTCTTTCTGCAAAACATAAAATATAATTTCCATAAAAATCAAAAGAACTTTCAAAAAAAAAATGAATAGGATGTTAACCATAAATAATCACTGAAGTGGAGAACTATTGCACTCACCCCTTTTATTATTTTTTTGCGAATTTCGTCCTGTGAAAGTGGCCGTTCCTCGACATCAGTCACTGGAGACTCTCCTGCATCATAATCCACACTGAGGGATCCAGCCAGAAACAGAAACACTCATCAAGCTGATGTTTGAGGTGTTTTAAATGTATGTATAGATATATCAAAATGGACAGATAAGAAGGCCCACCTGGTCATCACAGGTTGGAAGCTAATATTCTGCTGAAGCAGTTCTGGATTTTGACCCAAAAGAAATTTGGCCAGGTCTTTAGGATTGCAGTCTTTTTCTTGATCCTGTGAGAAGATTAAGAAAAGAAAGTACTGTTTACACAACATGAATGTCCGAAAAAAAAAAAAGTCAGGACATATCCAAAGTTGACAGGTTACTTTTGAATTGAGGAAAGCTTGAATGGAGAGCAGCTCATTTGTCTTCTGTTCAACCAGACTCAGATATGACATGATGTTGGTTTCACTGATCGAGGAATCAAGTGAATCGTCTATCACAGAGCGGTCACACTCAATGTTAGAGAAGATGATGTTCACTCCTGTGTGATGGAAGAAACAAGAGTTAGGAGTATCAAGAACTGTCTGTGTTCTTGTGTTTGCATTTTCCAACCAAATCCTACGGTATGTTTTAGCTTTAGTGTAATCACTTGTTGCGTTTGGATGCAGATATATGTTTTTAAGAAAAAGTCTGCAACATGTCTGTAATTTTTTGATAACCTAATAAAAAAAACTTGAAAAAAGAACTTTATTTGATGGTAATTGGTGGGACAAAACCTTTTTCCTTAACCCTTGTACACTGTTCCACATATGTGCTGAATTACATGATTGCCTGTAAACAAAATTCACATTTTTCATTTGACCTGCTGTGCACTGACTGAAAGTTTGTGCTGCCCATTAACTGAAATTATACCAAGTGAACACTCACTCTGTTTCTCCTATAATTACAACCAAATTTGTCTTTACGGCAACTTCTTGGGAAATCATTGAGAAATTACAAACCCATTAAACAAATTGTCTCTAGACCTGTTTTAATCTCATCCAGGACTTTGCCTATGCTGCTGTCTTGGCTGTCATAGTCCTCGGCTTGAGACTCGGTTTTCTTCTGTTGCTCTTCAATGTTTCTCAGCAAAGAGAGATGATCCTCCTTCAGTTGCAAACCTGCCACTTGAAACTGTGCAATATCTGCTTGTATCTGCAGATTCACAAAATCCAGTAGAAACCGATGTTTATATTTATGATACTGATTATTCAAGTAAAGATATGAAGTCAAAAAATGGAATAAAATACTGATTAGTATTTCAAACTGCACAGTGAAATGGAGAAGTCATACTCACTTGGCTGATATGGTCCCTCAGTCTCTCGGCCTCACTGTTTTGTTCATTCACAAAATTGAAGAGTGCAAAGTTCCGGTCTTCAACTACACAGTGAGAGTGCAATACAGCATGAGATACATTTAAATTGTATCAACTAAGACAAAATTGTTCTTTCTTTTAATCAAACTAAGTTTTTAGCGTAAGTGTTCCAAAAAAAAGAGATAGCTGTAATTATGGAGACACTTCTATAAATTAAATACAGATATAAAAATAAAGCACATTTTGTAACACAAATTGAAACAGATCTTGATCAAGGGGCCGAAAAGACTGTATGAAGCAATGTCTTTGTGCAGAGATGAGAATGAAACAGACAGGCTTACCCTGGATGAATCTGTTGACCAGCATGTCCAGGTTGTCCTCCCCTGTCACAGCATGGATCCTCTGAAACATTTCCTCTAGAGCCTCCAGCGACTCTTCACCTGAGTCCACCCTCCTCTGCTCCTTCAGGTCTGCCACTGGAAAAGGAAAAAAATCATTAAGAACAGGTATAAGAGAATGGTAAGTTCAGAAAATTTACATAATTTAACTGTAGAGCATCCTTTAAAGCAAATACAACACTGACTACATTCCAGTATAACAATATTAAATTTAAGATAATATCTGATTTAATACCAGTACCAAAATGTTGATGATACATCAGACAATAAGTTTCTGACCGTTTCTGAACTATTTTGTGGTTTTATTTTTCCGAGACTCATTTTAAAAAATGCACTAGTGAATTATTCTTTTCTTGGTTTATAATTAAAATAAAAGCACATAAATAATTCTATATATTGTTTTCATTTAATTTTGTTTTTATTCTAGTTTAAATTTGTGTATATGTGGTATGTCAGGGTATCATAAAAAAGATCTGTTGTATGTCAGTGTATCATAAAAAACCTTCAACTCACATTCCACTGGGCAATCCTGACTTAAAATAACAAATAAATGACCTTGATTTTCATAACCATTATTTTTTTTTGTCAGTATAAAACTGAATTGAAACTGGGCAGTGCCATAGTGCTTGCCTTTATACAGTTTAGCACAGGCAATAAAGGACAAAATTATGCTGAGGATTCAAACATTGTTCCTCTATAGATGTTTTCATTACAATCCTTAGTTAGGATGCAGAAAAACACATTATTGCCTAAAATCTCACTCACTATGCCCTAGTAGGCTTTTAATCATTTGGAAAAAAATATTGTGTATGGACCTTGCAGTTGTGCTGCGCATAAATAAAATTTCTCTCTTTATTTTGTGCTAATGGGATATTTTTAGGAGACAGTGACTGAGCTCAAGATGATGAAATAGTCGAATTTCCCACTGAATTTACGACCAGATACCAACTACCAGCGTTAATATAATCACTTTTACCCTTTGAATGTGATTACTATGTCAAAACAGCAATATTAGATAAAACTCAGTGATTGTGTCTTACACTTCCTGGGTCCCATGTCATGGTCGTCATCCTGGCTGCTCCTCTCGCTGCACTTAGTGGACATGAACTCTTTCAGGCAAGACTCATGTGCAATAACTCTCTCAAGATCCTTCATCTCTGCACTGTACTGGGCAAGGTCCTTCACTGCCTTCTCTCTCATCATGGTCATCTTGGACTGAGCCTCCAACCTTGATAGAAAATTTATACATGAGCTCAAACCAATAGAGAGACATTATAAACTGCACTTTACAACTGTCTTAACTCTGACCTGGCATCATAAGCTGAAGTGGAGAGACTGACAATATTACCAGTCTTCTTGCTGACTTCATGCAGTTCCTACACACAAAAATCCGTGCAGAGATAAAAAGCATAAAAATGTGAATTAACAGCCTAATTACAAGGAACTAAAACAAACATAAAAACATCACCAACAACGAAAACTTGCTTGTGGCCTTCAATGGTGTGAACTCTGACCTTGTCTATCCTGTTTTGTAGCTGCTGAAAACGAACATGCTCAACATGAAGGGTCTGCAACTCCTCTCTCAGGTGACTGTTTTTGGTCAGTTGCTCACTGAAGCAAATCAAGGTCTACCAAAGAAAAAGTTATTCCATACTGTATATTGATATGTCAAGATTTGCAATTGAAAAAATGTGTACCTTTGACTTCTACATAATGATAAGAGATCTGCCTGTTTTTCTTGTTATTTTTTCTGTAATGAGTTTTATGACCCACCCTGTTTAGTTTGTAGTCCAAAGTGCGTATGGTCTTCTGAGTACGCCGTATCTTGGACCTTGTGTCGCTGGTACTGACTGTCTCTTTTCTCATCTCTTTGGGCTTAAGCAGCATGTTTTTGATCTGCCCACATCACAAACACAAGAAAGGAAACTGTGGTTCGTGACTAAATATAAGGGTAAACATGAAATGACACCAGAATAATTATCACCTAGAATAAAAAGGACTTAATTCACCTCTTTTTCTATCCTTTGCTGACACTGCTCTTCCTTCTCTAGTTCCTCCTCAAGCGTGTTGCTCTGTTCTAGCATAGCAGGAGGACCCTGAAGACCCTTACTTTTCTGCTGTTGGAGTGAGAATCTCTTACATGCACCAAGATTTAACAGCAGCTCATCTCGCTCCTTTAGCAGCTTCTCTTTCACCTGCCTTTATCCACATCACACAGACAGACAATAAGGAAAAAAATACACACAAACAAACACTGCTGAAAATATGATGTAGGTGTAAAGCTTATATTCACTGCTGTTTGCGGAAATGCTCCCGGGCTTGAAGGTGGCATGCCTGCTGATCTCCCTCCATGATCCTTAACTGTCTCTGCAGTTTGGCCACCTCTGATTCTGATTTAAAAACATTATATGGACAGTGTAGCAGTTTCAAACATGCAACCTCAAGGCCATAAACAGCTAACAGTAAATAAAACAAAAAACATTACCTGTACCATCATGTTCCATCTCACTGATGTCTGAGCGAGTACTTGCGGCCAATCTTCCTCGAAGCATGGCTATGCTGGACTTCACTGGATAAAAACAAAAAGTGATGCTGTTACAAGAAAACACTGAACTTATGTCAGTGGAAATTTCACTGTCCTCTGACCTTTACCTTTGAGCAAACCTATTGAGTTTTCAAATCTGGGTTCAAAGCTAAACATAAAAACTCAAGATGTAATAATTTATTGCTTTTTAACCTGACTGATTAGAACTTGTTTCAGCCTAGTGAAACTTAAAAAAGTAAAAACCTTTTTTCGGTGATAACCTAGAAAATGCATTTGATTATAAAGATTTTGTTTACATATTGAATTACTGGGGTAAGACTCTGAATAATAAGGGGGAAAAAAACTTTCATTTCCCTAACATTAGTTTTGAGGTGAGAAATTATAACAAAATTATACATATGTATTTATGTTTTTTGTCTCAATTACTTAAACATATAGTTTAAGTTGTTTTCGTTATTTATTGTCAAGTTTCCCCGAAATAGTTATGCAATTACAATATATATACACATTTAAAGTTACACACACACACATATAAATATCTCCAGGTTTAAATTAAACCTAACAACATAAATAAAAATAGGTTTAAACTCATTTAACTTAGCAGAAAAGTCATTCAAAGGCGATTACACACGCTAACAGGGATTTAGCCTGTTAGCGTTAAACAAAATAAGTAGCAATGAAATGCGAGAAATGTTATTGAAGACTTGATATATTTAGCGTTAGCTGGATACACGACACTAAGGTAACATTTAGAAGGAATCGAAAAAATGACTGCTGTTCAGGACAAATGAGAATTTACCTCACCAACTTATCTGACAAGTGTAAAATTAAAATCCCAGGACAAACAAGTTGTTAGCAACCGTTGCTGTGGGCCTGGACTGACAGTCCCCGAGTTTTGTCTCTCAGGCACAAGTTTTGCCTTTGGTGACGCGGTGGGGGCTGAATACTTTCATGTTGAAGGTGTTCGCACGCGCACATATCGAGAGGTGGAGCTGACTGATGGGATTTAAATGGAGGAAACCTCAGGGCGCACGGCTACTTTGACTGGATGTCAATGAGAGCAGTGGAGACAAGGTAATGTGGACAAGTGTCCATAAGTATTCAGTCAGTCAGTTTGTGCGTTTTTTAGTGCAGGAAATGGACTAGTTAAACTACTCCAAGATGTAGGCCTCTGTAACTACAAATATCCCCAGCTTGAATGACCAAAATATTCAAACTGCTGTTAACAGTTGGAAAATTAGTGACAACAATAGAAACATATGCTTTACGCCTGTGAGAGAGACAGCCCATTTTCTTATATAAAAAATGCATTTACTCTTTAAACTTAAGTATGTTCAATAACAATACTTATTTTAAATCCAAAACATTCAGTTATTTATTTAAAAATTACAAGTAGTAGTCCCTTACTGAATACATACAGAAAAAAAGCAAATAAGAAAACAAAAACAAAGAAACACTTACATTCTTCTTTAATCTTCCTTTAATTACAAGTATAAATGTAAGATTAAATAGAAAATAATTATAAATTATCTACAAAAATCAGTGTATCTTTTGTTATAATGAAAACATACAAACATTACATTTAAGTTGCAAAATGGAATATTTCTTTTACTTTGTATGTGAACTTTCCTTTTTTTGTGATTATTAATTTATATAACATTGTAGGTCTACTCATTAGACCTTTAGCAGATGTAAAGTATATTCATGCTGTCATCCCAAGCTACATGATTCACAAACCCTTATTTTTTTAAACACAAAGCAAACAATGTGAAATTTACATGATATGTGATTCCCACAGTCTCTTTCTCTGACTTTTTATTTATAAAACTTCTATTTAGTTTATTGCTCTGACTCCGTCTGTGTCTCCGTCTGTGTCTCCATCTGTGTCTGTGCCTGTGGTTCCTCCTGAGCTGGTGTTGGTGGGACACCCTCAAGGAAGGTACAGAAGTGGTCTGCTTTATTGAGCTCAGCTTCTCTTAACAACAAGTAGCATTTTGGGAAGTAGTAGGCTGCCAGTAGTCCGAAGTTGCTTGCCAAGGTAAAAGAAACATGCAAAATAGAGCGGCCCTTAGTATCCAAACCTATGTATACTGGAATAAAGGTCACCCAAAATACACAGTAGATCAGAGATGCAAAGGTGATATCCCTCGCGAGGTTGTACTGGTGAAGAGGCTTTGCTGCCATGAAAGTGCACATGAATGATAAAAGAGCCATTGTAGTGTTGAAACCTTGCATCAAGCCAAAGCCAGTTATTGGTTCTACAGGACATGACAGAAATTTTCTCACAAAGTTTATTTCCATTTTTTTCAAATACTCAGATAGTGAGGGCCCTTCTTTAAGAAACCAGCCACAGAATCCAGCCTGCACAGCACAGCAGATCAGCAAAAACAGCCAGCTTCCAGGACCTCTTAGAAAATGCAGGTGTGAGGCGGCTGTTTTTGGGAACTCTGACATGTACAATATCTGTTTGAAAAGAGGGGTTTGCAGCTTGATTATAATTTGCACTCCTCTTCTACAATACTGTTATGCAATTTACCAGTCATTCCTCACCTGTAGTGAAATGGAGGTGATAACGGAGAGGACCACTGTTTGGAAAATGGAGGTAAGGGGCAGCTGAAGACGACACACCACGTCCGTTGGTTGCCCCAGGAAGAGCATCAGACTAAGGCAGGCTCCCATCAGACTTAGCAGAGCCGCAAAACTCAGGACTCCCCCTGAGGCCTTCACCAATGGGGTTTCCCTGTGTTTCAGGAACAGAACACCGACTGACCCCTGGCATATCAGTAGCAGTAACCCAGCCATTATTAATGCCAGAGTTTCAGGCGTGTCCCAGGACAAAACGTCAAAGATGGGGTCAGTGCAGTTAGAGCTGCGGTCTGTAGACCACTGACGAGCTGGGCAGTTAGTGCACTTAATGTCCTCTAAGAGAAAGCACAACAGGAGTTTGGTTTATTAAACACATGGGTTAATCGCATCACCATTAAAGGGATAGTCCAACATTTTTGGGAAATGCACTGATTTGCTGTCTTGTAGAAAACAAGTTTATAGGATCAAAACACTTGTGAATTACTGAGTTTAAGAGGTGCCTTCAAGGTGACTTCTGACAACACCAGGCTAGCTGTTTTCCTGTTTATGGTCTGTATGCTAAGCTAAGTGTACTTGAGTTTTACCTTAAATTGGTATTAAATCTCTAATTTATCTCTTGAAAAGAAAGCAAATAAGCATATTCCCCAGAATGTTGCACATGAGAGATGTTTGGGCAAACCTTATTACCTGTATTTTTCTGGTAAGTGCCTGCCTTACAATCGATGCAGTCATAACAGCATGAATGGAAGCCTTTTACCCTGCGGACCTGGCCTTCCTTACATTCTGCTGAACATTTGGACTCAGGAACCTGCACAAGTTGTTAAGATTGTTATGGGGAAAAAATTCAACATTTAAGGAACTCAAAGTTAGGCAAAGCTTATTTACTTAGCTTTTACACTAATGTGTTTTAAATTTTATATCTGTATTGTCACGGCCTGGCTCGTAGACCACGACAAAAAATGTGGAGACACAGGTTTGTTGTATGGTTAAACAAATTTTTTTAAGTCATAAAGTTTTAGGCTGACGCCGACAAAGCAAAACGCGACTCCCATGTGATCAAGGTCGGGGCGAGAGGAAGAGCTGAGGGCTGTGACTGCCAGGTCTTAAGGGATAAGAGAGACTGGCCAGGTGCTCCCAGTTACCCAAATTGAATACCGCCCACTAAGGTACCTGCAGAGAACAGATAAGCAACAACACAAGGGAAAAACACAAAGCAGGCCCTACAGTAGCAGGCAGCCATCACAGTATTCCAATAAATTGCTATAATTACCTGTGATTCCTGAGTGTGCCATTTGAAGAGGGACTCGTTGATTTGCAGTGTTTTATTAAAAAAGTTTCCTACATTCATGAAGTCTACATCTGAGTCATTCCACACCCACTCTACCACATTGTATCCCAGATTTGGGTTGCCATCTTTGTCAAATACTAAATGTGTGCCATTTATATCTACAGACGTATTTCGCAGAGTCTCCAAAAGCTGCAAAAGAAGATTTTATTAATTTTTTAAATTTCAGCATTCTTAAAAAATAGTGTTAATTTCAAATTGTCTGCAGTGCTCTATATAGTGGAAAAGAAAAATCACCCTCCAGGGATAGATTTTGGTTTCAGGCAGCGGCGCACAGGCAGTTGAATCGCATCCCAGCAGGTTGTGCAGTGCCTGTGCCACACTGTAGATGGCAGCATACACACTAAATGCTCCACGTTGCACTGCAGCGTCTTTCACCATGTTTTCAAGCGACAAGTTCCAACACTGTGGGCAGGGATCATGAGGATTGTTCTGCTCTGGCTCTTTACCCAGTTTGTTGGAGAGCTTCTTAGTGTAGTCGTTGAGCAGATCCAGGGTCTCCGTCCTGTCTGTGAATGCTATGATTGTACCAACATTACTGATATTGGGGAGAAGGGTCAGTTGTTTACTTATGGCCCAACTTG
>JAPZDY010000012.1:11059220-11079588 GCA_029783645.1 Ctenochaetus hawaiiensis | reverse complement strand
GCCAATCCACACACCTTTTATATTATTCCTGATAACCTGTAAGACAGTTTATTTAAAAAATTATGTATATATATATATATATATATATAATCTATTCACCAATAACATCCAATACTTGTGTGAAAAGTTCTCATTATTCACTTCTTTACTTACCTCCATAAAAAAGTTCTCAGCTGGCACTGAAAGAGAAAAGACTACCACCACTCCAACCTTGGTTACTTTGATATTGTGGATGATGGTTTCGATTGCATGTTTAGGGTCAGTGTACACTGGAATCAGCCCCTGATAGGCCACACAGACAGATTTGTTTTCTGCTAATTTGGAGAATTCCTGCACACCTCGTTGACCATACTCCTCTTCACTGCCCACAACTGCCACCCAGTTCCATTTAAACTTCTCTAGTAGAAGTACCATGACCTCCACTTGCCACTTGTCACTGGGCACCGTGCGGAAGAATGACGGGTAGAGAAGCTTGTCACTGAACTTGTCACTGGTGGCACCGTAGCTAATCTGAAGTAAGAAGATTATTGAGATTGAGTTTGATTTTATCCAGCAACGCTCAGTATGATTCAAAGGCTTGATAAACATTTACTAAGTTTAAAGCTTGCTTTGTAAGACATCTCACTTTAAAACAAAACACTCAACTTCCTTTAGGACAGTAGAGGTGAATGTTTAGCTTTACTTCCAAGATGTATTTTCGACATTAGGAATAATCTTTGAGGAAATATCAAATCAGCTCAGGAAGCAAATGTGCAGTATGTGGACTAACAACAAGACATATTTGTAACCAAACCTGTGGCATCAGAAAGAATCCCAGGAGTTTTCCGATGACTGACACCATCTCTGAGTTATAGGGACCAATCACAGCTGATACACTGGTCTCGTAATTGGTGTAATTACACGCCACAGATAGTGCTTTGTTCGATTTTGCAGTGAGAAAAGAGATAGTGGGCTTCACAACAACTGCAGATTGCATGCATGTGTCATAAATTTCATAACCCAATTTGATGCCAGG
Source organism: Ctenochaetus hawaiiensis (assembly GCA_029783645.1). Lineage (NCBI taxonomy): Eukaryota > Metazoa > Chordata > Actinopteri > Acanthuriformes > Acanthuridae > Ctenochaetus > Ctenochaetus hawaiiensis. Next base: position 11,078,573 of record JAPZDY010000012.1, on the reverse strand, counting down.
GAGCAGAACTTGCTCAGCGTTGATCTCATCCACTGCATATTTCATTACCAGAGCAAGGCCCAGCCCGAACTCATTTACACTGTGGGACCACAGGCAGAAAAAACAAAAAACAAAATGAAGAGTCTTACTAATCATGTGAAGCATACGTATGCGTGAAGAATCTGTGATAATTGGCTAGTTATTAGAAAACAATACTATTTTTCTTTTACCCATACCTGTCACAGCTGATGTTGTCAGGCTCTGTCCTCTGGCTGAGGTTACTGGTGAGCTGGTTTATGGGAAAGAGTCCTCCGAGCATGATGTCCCCAGATAAATTAAAGAGATGAGTGGAAATGTTGTCAAACCATGGAGGCATATTTGTGCTGCAGCTCAATCTAAAGGCCCAGCACAAAACAAGCAGTAAGACAGGTGCAGCCATGATGCAGATAAGCCAGAGATGGGGATGAGAACAGTGAGCCTGTGTGTTTGTACATTTGGAAATATTGTTGTATGCAAAGTCACTGAAGTGAACTCGGGCAATTGGCCCCTCCTCTCCGATGGCAACCTGAAGTTATGATGACAAGTAACTGCAAATCAAGTGCAGTGGTCCTTGTTATATTAACCTACATTTACATTTGTGGTGTGAATGGTTATGAAATGCCAACAACATTTAAGTTTTTAATAAAGTTTTTTTTTCTTTTATCAGAAAAAAAACTGTTTTTTGTGCTATTTTTCTGTATCTCATTTGAATTCAGAAAGAAGGCCTGTTAATGGTTGCTTTTGAAGGCATCGCATGTAAGAAGGAAAGATTCCCCTCGCACCGAAGTGTGTGCGTGTGTGTGTGTGTGTAGGTGTGTGTTTTGTGCAGGTAAGTTTCATCTTTCCGGAGCATTTTCCTGACATTTGCTTGTGGTTTTTTCTTTGGTTCTCTTTGGTGTAATCTGTCAGGAAATGAGCCCATAAGCGCACTTAAATCCTTTTTGCCTACTAATCCTGAGTTTTTTTATCACTGCCAAAACCTCACATTCATCACTTTGCAAATGTTAGGTTTTGCGGGTGGAATTGATTGTCATTTGGTTGAAAATTACATTATATTACCCCATCACCACAATCAGTGTGCTGCTATAAAAATGGTATTGAGTACGTAGATACCACAAACCCAGGTACCACAAAGTGCTCACAGTCCCACAAGTGTTAAGACCTTTTTCATTACATTTTATGATTTTTTTGTTGTGGTGCTTTACATCACCTCAATTTTGGTTTTGCATGCATATTTGCATTTGTTAAAACCCAACACTGGATGTTTGTCATCCTCACACGCAAATCGACATATTCCCCTCCAAGATATTTGCATTAAAGTCATTAGATACACGCTATTTTAAATAGTCTTTTTGATCTATTATTTAGTCCAAACATTTTTGTTCTTAATAATATTATTCTCTAATGTTGTTATTTAGTAATTGATAATTGGGTCATTCACACTTTCACTTCTGTTCACCTGATGTGCAAGTCTTTTGACTGAAGAAGGAAACTTGAGCACCAAGAGAGAAAAAATGTGAATTCAGGCAAATATGGAAACAGGAGATGGAAAACAGTTCAAGTGACATTGCAGTGCAAACAGCTAAACCACTATTCTAACACACTATAACAATTCCTCTCAAAGGTTCCCGACTGGTAAAATAATAAGACACACAAATGAAATGCCCTTTTACAAAAGTGTTCAAAGATTAAATCAGTTTGACTCTGTTTAGTTTGCTTAAATCATAAACCTCTTGTCCAGAAGGGCAGTTTCTTGGGGCACATTGTCTCTGTAAGCCTTTTTTACTTTCCATATATCAAGCAAGTGTTTTAATTTGCAAACTGAGCCTTTAAATCTCCATCATAACAAAATAAGTTTGTATTATTTGTCAGGAAAGTCTTAAGAATTCCAGACTTTTTTAAAGCAAAGGCTCAATGGGAGACTAAAGAAGTTTATCCAGAGATGGAAAGTAAAAACAGAAACAAAAGAAAAGCGAGTCTAAGCATTATACAGCAACAATCACTCAGGTTCCTGAGGATTTCTCCTTCATGTCTGCATACTTGCCTTTGTACAAAAGGTTAGGGTTAGGTTAGGGCTAGGTTAGGTTAGGTTAGGTTATACCACACAGAGTCAGTGGAAGGAGTGGTGTCTGCACATGAACTGATTAAGAGGCTAAGCATTTGTTTCAAAAGAGGAAGCCAGAGTGCAAAGCAGTCACCCTGCACACTTTACAATGTTACGTGAATTTACAGCCACTTGCAGTTTTAGGCTTCATTTATTAATGATTCAAAAGATTGGATAATACTATTTTTTATTGTGACCAATAACATCTGATAAATTAAGAGTTGGTATATTGTTTGATAGTCTTTATGGTGAGCAAGCAACACAGTTTCTTCTTTGACATAAGCAATGAAAAATTTTTCCTCCACTATGAATTGTATGGGGGTTTATTAGCTCAAATGAATTGTATTTTTTCTTACGTGTTTGATTTTTAAAAAAAAACATTCTGAAAAAATCTTCTTTTCTCTAAGCCATTCACATAATAAATAAATGTGAAAATACAAAGTTGCATATTTTATGATATTACATGCCATGGAACAAACTAGGACCTCCGCTTGAAGTTTTGCATTTAATTACACAATTTTCTCATAACAAACCTTAAGTGTGCACAGCTACAGCTTTTTTTTTTAAAGTGACTAAAACTTTTCTTTACTTCCATTGCTGTTTTTTCATGTATGCTCTTCTTTTGTTGTGAACGAGCCTGGTTTGAGGATGCATCAGTTACAGGAAGGGTTTGTTCCGCGGCATAATGGAGGCATTCTGTTGCCTATCTTGTTAGTCATCTTGACGTTAGAAGAGCGGTGATGAAACTCAGTGTTTTTCTTTACTATAGCCTGTCTGATCGTTCCACCTACGGCTCATTCTTCTTACCCATGCTGGTATTCAAGGTTTTTATCCTCCTTATGAATAGTCAGAATCACTTTATTTGCAGGAACATTTAAGATTGCTTACATGTCTGCGACTTGATCTTGTGATTGATTAATGTGGGCTCAGTGTTTCTGCACGGTTCCTGCTGTAAGGACAGATTAACATCTTGTTTATGTTTGAGCAGCTTTCTTTCTCAAGCGTGAATTCACCTTTTGCCTTGTTGTGTGTTGTAGCTATGGAGAACTTTCATTGATGATCCTCGCCTGCGTCGCATGCATGCAAACACATTTTCTGTCTTTGTTTCCCGGTATTAAATAATGTCTCAATGGCCTGACGACGCACTTAACTGGTACATGGAAAATCACTATCACTGCTGCACAGGAGCACTTAAGGGTCATAAAATTTCCCCGCCTCTGGGTTTTTCAGAACAGTAACTGAACAGTTATAATGTTGTAGTTCAGAGCTGGTGGAGGTCTTCACCAGGATGAAAGCTTCTTAAATATCAGAAAACAGTCCCATTTAAAAAATACTCCACAAATATATTTTTTTTAATTTTGGGGGGGGGGGTTTGTTAGATTTTTTTTTTATTTTGATTTGTGCTCTTATCTTTATACAAAGAGTGTGAATGAAATTTTGTTTTTGTCGGATTAGCATGGCATGATTACAAAAGCAACTAGAATCTCAACCTTTGGCATCAACTGTTTCACTGTTTCAAAAAAAATGCCTGTGAACACTGCTGACACTATGTGTTGAGTAGATACAAAAAAAGTTTTTGCATGGTTAGAAACCACTGCCATTCTGATTTTCCATATTTTAATTTTACTATTGTTTTTCCACTCCTATTCTGTGCACACAACATCTTTTGCATGTCTGTCTGTTGTAGAAGAACAAATTCTCCTCTGTTGCTCCTCGAGAGGTTTCTTCCTTTTTTCCCCATTAAAGGTTTTTTTTGGGTGAATTTTTAAACAGGGTCTACAGATAGAGGGTGTGGTATTATGTGCAAATTGTGAAGGGTTTTTAGGCAAATTTAGGCCTCAAATAATCTTTCAGTTTACCTGCTGATACTTTTCTCTGTTAAGCTATTTAAAGGGCAACCTCCTGTTTTATTATTGCATTTCTATGACATTTTTCATATTAACTATAGACAGTAAAGAAAAAAACTTAAAAAATCAATGCAGCATATTTAGAAATTGTCCTATTACCCCACACATTCTTCTCCTTTGTCAAAATGTGGCGCCTACATTACCTACAGTGCAACTTGACCACAGACAGTTCGGTCTGTCATCTTGGGTATGTTATAGGAGTAGCTGCTAATGTAGCCTGGAGGATTAAGCCCTTTGTTGAGGAGCAGGCTACAGAAGTATGGTAAACTCATTTCTTTCCAACTCTGCACCCCCAGATTTTTTATGTTCTGTTGTCTTCAGCCTCAACCGACACAGACTCAAGTGACCTCGCTTTAAATAATTTATCTGTCTTTGCTCACCTCCCACTGGAGCCACAAAAGGCTTCATTGAACTTTTTTTCACATATGCAGTAGTACTTCCAAACAGCTGTAAACCTGTTAATAGTTTGCTCTATAAAACATCAAAACTCAATCCACATGTCCACCCCTGTCTCCTTGAGTTCAAGGTAACATTTTCAAATGTCTTGTTTTGTTGCAACTGACTGTACAAAACCCAAAAATATTCAGACAATTTACTGCAATGTGAGGTCAAGAAGAAACAGCAAAGTTCTTGGATAATGACTGAAATGGTTAAAAGAATAATCAATTAAAATGTTGCAGTTCTAAGATAAATAAAATTGATTTTTTTGCTTGACTTGATATCACATTAAAAAATAAGAAAGTGTGCTTTTCATATTTTCTTACTTAAAAACTGGGCCACATTAATACTGGACATTCAGTCTTATAATCTCTGCACAGTTTATGTTCATTTCATGCAGAGAGTTTACCACTTCCTGAGTGTGGACATTTACATAGCTCAGCCACTAGATGTCGGATGTGTGCATTGTATCAGCATTTCTACTGGACTCACACAGTGTGCCTTGCCGGAAAGCCTGTTTGAATTCTGGCACTTTACTTGTGTACAGAATAGGAATATTTCTGTTATGAAGAGCTGGAGGCCTGAGGTGAAAAAAAACTCAGAACGAGATGTATTGTGCTATCGGTGATGGAGTGAAGGAGGAGCTTCTTTCAGCTGTGAGGGCAGCAGGTACATTGTGTGGAGCAGGGCTGTTTGAACAACTGATAACAGAGGGGAGTCAACCTGTGTAATTTCTGAAACGATTTTCCTGGTCCGTATGTTTTGGTTTGCACAGAATCTGAAGAAACATGTTTTGTCGCGTAAGCCTGAATCTGTTTTCCCTGTGTTTGTCTGTAAATTTCCATCAGTTAGCCTTTTGACCTGTAAAGGAGGGAACACTGTTGCACAACACCTCTTGGATTGAGAAAACATACAAGTTCTTTACATCAAGGGAACATCAGATGTGCGTCCTGCTGTGAAGAAACAGATATTCCTGCACGTTTGGGTGTGTTGTGCCTTTGTTCTTTGTGGCAATGCACTGTGGCAAGCAAACATAACATGGCCCCTCTGTCAGTCCCAAATGCCCGTGACTGCTGCAAAACACAATCTGAGCTACATTCCCTCACTGAGAGAGACCCAGGAATACCCTCCTCTCTCCCTTGCTTCTTCTTGCCCTTCTTCCCTCCCAAATTCCCCCCTCTCCTTTTGCCTGCAGAATGGCCGGATCAGCCTCGCTCTCTAATCTCCATCGCTGGCCTGAGAAACACTGGGCCCGTTGTTGACATGCTGGCCTCGTACCCCACAGGGGCTGACAAATTATTAGCCAGCCTCACTGTGCAGAGTGAGGACAGCCAGCCAGCGAGTCCGTGCAGCCAAGCAGCAGAATACTAAACTGTGCTGCTGGACATGAGGCCATCTGTCTGATCAGCTCTGTGGCGATGATGCTGGAGGAAATGTGGGAACGACAAGATCCTGTTGTGCGAGGGCGGAGTTGGCCAGTCATGGTGGAACTAGCGTTGGTGGTGTAACAACATCATGCAGAAAACTTCTGCACATAATCATAACCTGAACTGTTTTTTTTTTTACGTCACCCTAAAGGGTTAAATAAAGGATTCATCCTCCCCCATTCAGCAGTAAAACTTGTTCTTCTTCGTGTCTTCAGCCTGTGTGTGTGTGTGTGTGTGTGCGCGCGCATGTGTCTCTCACAAGTGTGTTGCAACTTGTGTTTGTACATACATTCACATGTGCAGGGATAAATAAACAATGGAATACATTATTGTGCTTTGTTTTATTGTACTTGCAGTTTGTTGGCTCTCTTTTTTTTCATATTTTCCAAAGCTTGAAATTACCACACTTTAATGTGGAATTGCTTTTTCATAGCTGATTTCAACATTTTACAGAATACAGCAGTGAGAAAGCTAGGCTGGGTTTCGAGAAAATGTACCAACAAATTAACCTGATTCTTAGAAGTGTGTTAGCACTGTCCAAGTACTGGAACAATGATGTTTGCACACTGGATTGACTAACGTGCAGGTCAAAGGGAAAAAAACTCTGCCATGTACAGTTCAAATCAGGGACAAGACTGTTTGGCTTTCTCTCTGCCAGTCTGCTCTGCTACTGACACAGCAGTGAATGACTGACTCACAGCAGCCAATGAGCTCGAAGCAGCGGGAGTTTTATGAGCTTGTTGAACAATATGTGCAGTGGAGAGAAAAGTGTTTCACCTTGTGGTTGAAACTTGTTCTTTGCTGTAAAATTAAATTGCAAACAGCTGACTTGCACAGCTGTCATGCAAAAATTTGAGTTCTTATTTTAGTTTTTTTTTGGAAACGTTGCATGATTTATTCAGACTGTGTGAGGGCAGAGAGTTGAAAGGGGGAGGAGCCAACGAAAGAACAACAGAGGACCTCGAATTTCAGACATCACAAACAGTTGATTTTGTTATCTTTCAGTTTGTGCAAATACACAGTGTTTGGAGATCCAGGTTGTCACAGCTGTGTAAACTTTTGTGACATTATGGACTAATGAGCTGGAGATTAGTACAATTTGTGTTGCAGCTTAATGCCAGAGCTGCAGAGGTGATTATATGCACTGACTGTAACTGTGTATGTTCAACAGCAGAAGTCAGATGTTTTGTGCTCAGTGTTTTTTTTGGCACATTGCATGCACAACACTGGCGTCGTTTGGGAATCTGATAAGGACGGTCATTGTGATCATTGCGTGTAAACATATTCAGATATGATGACAGAGCATAGAAAAGAGGAAGACATGAATGAATGAGAGATACTGTTGCTTTCAGTTTATTTCCTCTTACTTTTCTGTTTAAACAAACAACACAGTTTGTGAATAGCACCAGTTGGGATGTGTAAAACTGATGCATCTTATTGATGTTGCACTTTCAGAATCTTTGTATTTTAAAGTGACATATGAATAAAACAACATAAGGTCTTTATAACTAACTTTTATATGTCGAGTATGACTCTGTGTGTGTGTGTGTGTGTGTGTGTGTGTGTGTGTGTGTGTGTGTGTGTGTGTGTGTACTCCTGCCTGTGTGCTGGTGTCTTGTTACATCCCTAAGCTAACTGATAGGTCTCATCTGTCATCCTCCAGTCTGTGACTCATCAGACGAGTTATCTGTGATCTCTCTCCTGCTGCGTTTTCTTACCTGCTGGAACTGGTGATGTGAGCCACTTTCTGAAGTTAAGTTAGATAAAGTTAAATCTGTAAAGCAACACAAAACTGAAATGACGATGCGGTGCAATGCTGTTGGAGAGAGACTGAAAATGTTCTTACTCTTCAGAGTGGCTATAATCCATATTTTTAGCATGCATCAGATCAAAATGTAACAAGAACCTGCAAAGAATTATCACCTGAATCTGCTTCTCAGCTTTACAGAGCTCAATAGTGACATTCAGGTCATTGTTTAGCCGTCTGGTTCACAACATTACCATTGTGGTTCACTCTCACAGCTCTCTTAGTTGTCATGGATTGCTTTCTGGTTTAGTAACTTCCTGTTTTATCTTGACAATCCTTCCTCATGATCTGGTTTCTTTTCACTTCTCCTCTTTGTTTCATTTCCCACCTGTTTTTCTGTGTCACTTGTGTTTGATTAGTTAATTAGTTCCTAGTGTATTTAGTTCAGGGGCTTTTCCTCTTTCAGTTGTGAGTTTATCTACTTCTGTTCTCCAGTTCTGCATTTCCTCCTTTCTGTATTCATTGTGCAGTTCCTGATTGTTTGCCAGTTCAGTTTTGTATTTTTCTGTTTTGTATGCTCCCTCAATTTTTTGTTATTTTATCATCAAAGATCAGCTTTTCTTATTAAAGCTGGTGTTTGCCAGTTTTGGTGTTTTGCTTTTGAGTCACTGTTTGAACCCTCATATCCTGACAGCATGTTACTTGCTGTGCACCAAACAACAAGCAGACAAGATAAGAGACTAGCTGGTGAACATGGTGGAGTTGTTAGAGACTAAAAACAGATCTGAAAGAGAAAAAATATTAAACATACATCCATCAGGTGGCCAGACGCATGTTGTATATGACTAAAATAAAATAGTTAGAGATAATATTACTTCCATATGAAATGCAGCATCTAACCAGACATAATTTACAATTCTCTAGAGCTAGAAGTGCTGCTTCATGTCCATCAAATAAGTGAAAATGAATGGTCCAGAGTTCACATGAGGAGCTTCAGGAGAACTGACAACACTGACACAGTGTTTCCAGATGATGGACTCTCTCAAAAGTAGAGGTAGCCTCTTCGTAAGCAGCTGAAAAAACATCCTATTAGTGGGAAGCTGGATCTGAAACAGTAACAAATTGTTGTTGCTGGATTGAAAAATGTCAAAGTTAGAAGACCAGGGAGCAAGTGAGCGCTGTGGAATTTTACCAGGTCAACCTTATGTAAGAGGCATGCAGTCAGACAGACTGAGACAGAGGAGAGAGAGAAAGAGAGAGCAGCTGGAAAGGCAGGAGAGGGAGTAACAGAGGTTACACCGCTCGAGTGGAGGAGGGAAAAGCTGTTTATGAGTTGAGAAATGAAAGAGGATGAAAGCTTTGGATGTCTGGTGCCTGAAGCTCTGTCCTGACTGAATGACTCTGCCCCTCTTAAGACCTTTAATTCAGTTTTCTTTTTGCCTTTGTTTAACCTTTTTCACTCTTTGTTTCCGAAAAACGCATGAGTCACACCGAAGCTGTCAGTCATCATATGATTTGATGTGGGTTTTATTAAAAGGAGGTGTGTCTGTCCCACTGACTCAATAATTACTTCCTTCTGAAGACAGACAGAGATCAGCATCTGTTACGAAGAGCGGAGGAGGAGTGGGAGGAGGAGTAGGAGGTGGAGTGGGATGAGGAGTGAGAGGAGGAGGAGGAGGAGGAAGTGGTGAAGCGGGGGTTGCCTGTTAAAGGAGGCACACCAGCTGGATGACTGTCCTCTGAGCACAGGTTAAAAGCTGCCCCATGCAGCCACATGCCCAGTCATTTCAGGTTACCTGAACCTGTTTTCAGTCTAAGTCCTTTTCATGCTTCACGCCACAAACATAAAGACACACTTTCATACATTTCATTATTGCTATGTAAGTGAGCTAGGGCATGTGCCCTCTGTTGTTCTTTCTTTGTGAAGATTGGAGAAAGATTTAGGTCAATTTCTGTTAGTTAAAAGTCAATATTCAACTTCAGCATCTATATTAATGAGTGAAGAATCACTAATATCCCCTTTTCTATTTTTCACTAGACAAAAAAGTATATTTTCAGATTAACTGTAGGGGTGAAAGTTTACTTTAACCCTGCATTTATCATTCGAGGGCAATACATAATTTGAATTCAATATTTGATATTCAATAAATGCTTTATACCTCACTGTAATGGCTACTGTGCATTTTAATAGTTGTATGCAGACGAAGAAGCATTAAAATAAAATGGTTGATAACAATAAGTTTCTCCTGTAGCAAAATAATTTTTGTAGTTAATTTAATACTCTGCATTCATTCATTTAGATAGTTATATGCAAAGGCCTCCACATATGATTAGTAATAAAATAGTTGTTGACAGTGACATCAATAAGTACTTCAATCTGTGTATAAGTATATAAAACTGTCATAAAAACCATGTATTAAATGTTTATTCATTGCCTTTAATGCTAAATAATTAGAAATTAAAGTAAAGTGTTGCATGTTTTTCCCAAAACTTAAAAAAAAAAAGAAAATCATGTCGGATGTAATGGAAACACAGCATTGTTGTGTAACATCAGTGGAAACACTGGCTGCTGGTTATCTGCTTATTTGCAAGAAAAGCCACAAACCCTGAACATCCTTTAATGAGAGCAGACTTCACATAACCTTTATCACTCCATCTCTAGCCCACATTTTCCAGTGACCACTGATGAGTTGCACATGAAGTCAATACTTCTGCAGTTTCCAGCTGCTCATTAAGACTGCTTAACAGCGTATCACTATTTCAATTATTTTTAGCGCCCAAGGGCAGCCACACGGAGGAGAGGAAGGTGGGAAAAATTAACAGGCAGAGGGATGAAACGGAAAAATAGTAAAAACAAACAAGTTCAACAAAGCAAGAATAACCTATGCAACAGCAAGAGGGCCATATCAGCATCTGTCTTGCAGCCTTTTATATTGCAAAGCTTTTGGCAATAACTGAAAAGACAGACTGTCATCACTTCTGTCCCTCTCTTCTGCTCAGTAACTCTGTCTATTGTTCTCCTCTGTCCAGTCCTCTTCTGTCTTATAACCTCTGTCCTGATGTCTGTAGAGGCTGCTGGTTCCTTGGTCCCACTGCCTGCTCATCCAGCTCCAGTGACCATTTTGGCAGCACTCACCGCCAGCATTCTTTCATTCATTCACTACTTGACTAATGAACAGTGTTAAAAATGTTTGCACTAATGCAAGTGCGCAACTCAGCAACATTTCAAACATTAATTTTGTCATCTGTAGACATTTTAATGCATACATTTTACAAACTATGCCTTTAAAATGTCCTCTTTTCTGTTCTAAATTATTTTTTCATGTTCAAGCTTGGCACATTGTTGAGCATGTGATACGGATCTGTATCAGTACATCTGACTTATATGAGGAAAAGTGGAAACCCATATGGAGAGATCATGTAAACTCCAAACAGAAACACCTCAGTCAAACCTGCTCATGTTCAAAGGACTTTATGTGAAGAGACAAAGCTGAACCCTGAGTCATGATTATTACAAAACTAAATTACATGTCTCCTAAAACAGGTCACAGACAAGCCAAAAAAGAGAAGGAAGCTACTGTTAATTTTGTGCACCAACTTTGGTGTACACAGCTGTGTCTCAAACACAAGGTAACAGACTTCTGAAAGTGCTGTATTCACACCAGGTATATTGTATTTTATTTGGATATGACTCAGTTTGTGCTCTTGAGACACAGGTTTTGCGTCACTCTGGTGACCTTTCAGGAAAATCCACATTGCATTACTCCAGGCAAGTGACAATACCAGTCATCACCATCATCACGCGTTGGTAATAGCCCTTATGATGACAAGCTAGCACTGTGCGACAGGGCGGGGCTCTTGATTGGACGTAAGACCCCAGAGAGTTACAGTAAATAGAAAATGGACTGCATTTATTTAAGTAGTGCAATTGTAGACTAATTACTACTTAATACAATGCGCTTTAAACTGCATATAAATACCCGCATTTATACACTAATGGAAAGGGCGTTTATATAAGGTGTCAAATTGCTCATCAGGAGGAGTTGCTGACTAATGGAAAGAGCCACTGGCAGCAATTTGCTTCACCATGCCGACTGAAGGAGGCAGGAATCGAATCACTGAAGTCTGGACAGTCTACCTCCTGAGCCACAGCCACAGCAGGCGTCCGGAAAATTCTGTAGATCGTCACTGTGTACATATCCTATCTAAACACCCAGATTTAACTCTGTTACTCTGCAATCAACTCTCCTCCCATGAGAGAGATCAGTCATATCTCAGCCTGCTCTAAATCTGTCAACGTGTAGACGCAGACACCCAGCTGCAGACCCCCCTAACTGTCTCCAGTGTAATGAATGATAACCTGCAAGACACGGCTCCTCCTGACTGGCAGCAGGCTCGCGTGTGAAGATGCGGGCTAACTCACAGCTGTAAAGCTAAAAGAACTGGGGAAGGGGGTGGTGTCAAAGGCCTCTCTTAAATTGCAAAACACCTGTATCTGACTCACACAGAGTTAATCACACCTTTCTGGTGCAGCAGAACAGCCCTGTGCTGTTCAACACTGAAGGAAGAGAGAGACAGAGAGAACAACGAGACAGACGCACACTGATCCACTGATCCTAAGTTTATTCATGAAAATAACAGTTGTTTTATTCACCAATATTGCTGTTATTTACTTTCTGTTGACCCACCTTATGAAATGGAATTCTTTCATTTTCAATTTCTCCATTGCATTTTTTTCCCTGTTTTTTAAACAATGTTAAAATGACAAGTTACATATCAAAAAGCACTTGACCAGCTGCTCTTTGAGTCCTTGATTGCAACACATTTATGTCAATAAAGTTGTCATATCAGCGGGGACCTTTTAAATTTAATGATTTTTTTTTTAAAGAGAGGAGTCACAAAGTTACGATACAAGTTCAAGTACGCTGTCCAAAATACATGGACACCCCTTTCCATGAATTTCTGACAATGATTTATCTTTCTGGCAATAGTTCGGGTGAGGCCATTTCCTGTTTCAACATGACAAGGCTCTTGTCCTTCATGAAAAGTAAGATTTATAAGAAATGTTTTTCCAGGTTAGTGAAGGGGAATTTAAGTGGACTGCATGGATTCTTGTCTTTATCCACATCCAACTGAAACACAAATTTAAATACATACTAGGTCTTCTCCTCTGAGATCAGTACCTGACTTAAAAAAAATGTCAGGATGTCAGGGTTTAAAATCTGATGGAAATTGCTCCTCGAAGAGTGGAGGCAGCAGCATGTTACTGTCTTTGACCCTTTTACATATGAGTGTAATGTTCATGTATCCCTTACTGTTTTACATTTGTTTAGCTTCGCTTCAAATTTTTAACACATAGGTTAACAAATACACTGATATGCAGTTTTTGCAGATGGACTGGACTTACATGGCAAGGGATTAGTCTGCGCCTAGATGAATTATGGCAGCATTAAGGCATCCACTAGCAGCTGCATGGGACACACTGCAGAGACACTTTTGCACCTGTTTACATCAGGTAAGCAGGCAGCCTCTTCTGTTTACTGCTATATGTGTGGTGTGGGTCAGTGTGTGAGAAACCCAGAACCAGCAAGCTAGACATTTCTTTTGTGCTCATCACGTGGCAGCTCCTTGTACTTGTTATTGACCACTGGCTTGTGTGTGTGTGTATCCGCCAAGTTCTGGCAGAGTGGACAAACCGGGGGATTTAAGTAGAAAAAGAAGAGAGAGCTGCTCCACATATCTAGAAGATCTAAAAACTCATGTGTTTACATTTCAAATAGCAGCATCAAGATAAAGGCTGAAATGATGTGCATTAGGAATATGTTGTGTAGATACACATGAGCAAAATGGACTATTTCTGAAAGTAGGATAAGTTATGACTGGATAAAGTGGATGGTATAAACCCAGTATACCTGTGTTTAGCACAGTATGTTCGTGTAAGCAAGAGGAAAAAGAGGGTGAAGAGGTGATGTGTGTGTGTGTGTGTCTGTGTGTCCATGTGTGTGTATGTGTGTGTGTGTATTTTGTGCAGGGGGGTGCGTGTGCTGAGGGTAAAGTGGATGGTTGACTCCACTGGAATGTGGCGCTGACTCAGTCCGTCTGTCAGCCCCAGCCATGTTCGCTCTGTGGACTTATTCACACTCTGCAACCCTTTCAGGGGCCAGCTTGTTGCCTCATGTTGGATTTCCGGCAGGACTCTTGGAATTTCAGGGAACAGAACTCCAGGAAGCTCTGGTCTGTGGCCTTGTTAGGGTTCAGGCTTCATTGCCCTTTGCTAAGTACAACATGTCTCACGTTTTTATGTAACATATCAGTTGTTTTCAACTGGGCTTGATAGTTGAGTACAATATAACAAAGTTTGGCTAGAGTACTAATGATTTTTAGTTTTGAGTTCAAGTAAAAAGGTTTAAACTAAGTTTTGAAACCCAAAAGTATTATGATAAATGAGCATACAGGGTGAAAAAGAGTATCTAAGCTTGACTTTTTGCAGTAGTGAACATGCATGTTAACAAGTGATGTGAAGGAGTTATAAGATGCTAATGCTTAGCGTAAAGTACAGACTGGATGTAAGAATAGAGCTTATCCTTACAAGCTGAGTCTTAAGCAACTGAAAATGCACAGTGCATAAAAAATAAACTCTTTTTTTTAATGTAACTCCATGACCTTCCCTCTGGCACCAACTCAGGCCACACTTTACATTTGTGCCCTGTTAGAATTAAAGATTTTATAACAAAGATGTCTATTCAGTTTCCCTGCATGCATGATCTCACAGCCCGCCAGCATGCCTATAGATCTGGATGTTTTTTGTGATGTGTTTAAGTCGAAAACGGGTTTGTTCTTCAGTCATATTAGAATATGTAGAATAATAAAATTATCAACACGAGGTCGTAGCTTTATGGTGAGCATTTTCTAAATGATCCGCACATTTTTAAGTACAGATCTTTCCATCTAAATCAGTTGATGATCCAACAAGATCCCTTGCAGTGTTGTTTGTATAAGTTTGCCTGCAGCAATCAGATGTGTCTCATGTTGGTGATTGACTGGTGTTGTCATGTAATCACAGTTGTTGCGGAAAAAACGGCTTTGTCTTGGCCTCCCACACCACAAGTCCCACCCTCTCCAGACAGACAGGGATCTGCTGTGTGTGTGTGTGTGTGAGTGTGTGTGTCTCTCTTGCTGCAGGCTCATCAGATGGCTCCTCCTCTTCCAGATGCTGGCCAGCAAAGATGACAAGACCAGAACAGGGTGTCTGTCAGCCTAGGATTACCTAGGCCTCCTCTCCCTCTGTGGACTATAAAAACAAACATGCAGGTTTTAGAAAAAAGAGTCCCTGGTGATGCGGTGTGTTTGTGGCTAGTTCAATTGTTGCTGTTGGAAAAATAAATTGGCAGAATTTTTTGCTTGTAATTTGGTATGAAGGAGTTCTGGATATGAATGCAGTAAATTGGAGTTGTAATAGTGTTCGAATGTAAATAAGCACACTCACTTAAGTACTTTAAATGAGTATTTCCATTTTCTGTTATTTTACACTTTTTATTTTATATAAATTCACTGCAGTACATTTATGTAACAGCTGTTGTTACTGGTAACTTTCCAGATCAAGATTTTTTTCATGCAAAACATTCAGTATGCAAAGTTCAGAAAAAGTGATGCATTGCTGCAGATTTAACTTCTAATCAGTGTGCTTAGTGATTATTCTGTTCCACCTCCACTTGCTACGTCAAAATGCTTCTTTCTTGTCTATGACTTAGAATGGTCCTGTGATATACCAGGTAAAAATATAAATCTGCTGGGGAACATCCTGCAGCATTAGAGTATTAGTACCTCAGTCCTGCACTCTAAAAAACACATATTACTTAAGTCTTTGCCTCTGGTGGGTCTCTATGACTGGATTTTTAAGCTGCCAAACTGTGTTGAATTTCTCACACTATGGTGCTGTACTGACTCTATTCACTTCCGTTGGTGTGCTCAAGTGTCAAGTACACAGAGTCTAAATCACTCAGATAGACTTAAAATATGTCCATCCGCAATTGATCCTGAAGGATCGGTGTCCACCCCCAAGCAAACAGCAGTTTCTCATAAGCCTCACCTCCCAGCCAACCAGGACTGTTGAAAGTATGTGTGGAGACAGCCACATTAATCACAGCCCTGTATAACATGTCCTTTTAAAGCACTATATTTCAAATACGACCTCCGTGTGTGTGTGTGTGTGTGTGTGTGTGCACCTCTATCTGTCAGCAGTGCAGAACTCCCTTGCAATGCTTCTCCTCAAAAAGATCGCATTTTGTGGCGAGAAACACAAACAACTCATGCACACACATACACCATACAAACACACATGCACACACTTCCACACTACTTGAACCCTGAGGCAGAATGCCAAAGAGCTGGAGGAATGTGACCCGGTGACCTTGGCTTGCAGACTTCCACATGAAGACAGGACACTAGGATGGTGTGCATCGGAAGAGGAGGCCAGAATAGCTCCGGTGTCTGGTAACGGGAGACAGGCTGTGTTTGTAAACTGTGGCCATATGACACACCGAAAGCCTGCAGTGCACATGCACTGTATATGCACAGATCTACAGGTGATGGAAACATATGTACTCATGTCCAGAGGTTAGGAGGCAGGCGATGAGGGGGTAACATCAAGGGGGTTTCTTTGAGGTCCGAGCATATGTTTTCTCCTGTACAACACTGGGTTAACCTTGCAGCCACACATTTTTCTGCCTTCATAAATCCTGACTTTCCTGTTTGACGTTTCAAGTTTTTTTTTCTTTTCTTTAAATACGTGATAAGTACAAAGAGACGTCAAGTCAGACTCATTCAAGAGTACTTTAATCTGCAAAATATGTCTATAACGCATTTATTAAAGTATTCCGGTAAGAGAAAATAATGCTACATGTGGGTGGACACAGAATCAGCAATGCACATTTGCATGCTCAAATTACAAAATGCAATTTCTCGCTATGTTTCTGTACACATTCACTTGCATGACCTGACACACCACGATCCCAGTGCCAAAGGGTTGCACAATATGCTGACCTGTTTTTTTTCTTCCTTCAGTGAGTGCAAGCAGGATCCAAGTCATGCATCAAAGATGGTGAAGATAAAGTGTACCATAACTGCTAGAAGTATATGTGACACTTAATAAACTACATACCAGTAAGCGTATTGTCGGAGCATCACAGCAACAGGCTGCTTTCAATTTTTAGAAGCCTGTTTTAAAGTATAAAAAAGAAGAGGCAACATACTAGTTTTAGTGATTTACTTTCACTAGTTTCACATTCTCTACAGTGTATTTCTGATTTATTTTATCATAAAAAGTCCACTTTTTTGACTCTGGAAGAGTGAGGAGAGGCTATATTTTCCATAACAGAGCAGAAAATTCTCAAATACATAGACAGAGACTGTCTGTGCAAAAGAGTAAATAATACTTTTTACTCTTTTGCACAGACAGGCCAGGGGTAAACCCCACCCTCTGTGCTCAGCGTGAGGACAGAGATACATGTGACAGATCAGGTCCAACCAGTCACAGATGACAAACCTTCAGTGTTGCCCCACGATTATCTGACAAACATTCGAGCCTTCTGCAAGAGTCTTTCTTTGAAGAAGTTTGATTTCTTGATTACACAACCAAAGTTGGCCCAGTGTGAAAGTCTCAACTTATTTGAATTTGGTGCAGTACCTTGTAAAGTCTGTTCAGCACCGATTTTTAAATGCACAGAACAGTGTGAGCTTTGTAATGAAATACTTTGTCTCAGAGATTATTTATGTTTATATTGTTAGCACAGAAGCATCAGTTACAAGGTGTGAGAGTTCTGAGAGGATTCATCTGATTCCCAACACGACATTTACTCATAGAGTCTCTGGCTGCAGTGACTCAGGACACAGTCAATTCTGAAGCCTCAGGTGTCTGTCTCCAGACCTGTGTCTATTGCATTTATGCCCTATCAGTCTTATTGAGCACAGGTGCAGATCCTACCTGAGGCAGACGGTCTGGTGCCAGTGGGTTGTAAAGCAATCAGTCTACTGTAATATATCCCTCTGCCTATCAAATAACTAACAGAGCAGAAGAGGAACAGCCTGTTGATCCAGAAACAAACAACATACAGCTCCCACCCCTCCTCATCTGGCCCAGGATAATCTGTTCTGGTCTCTCTCCATCACTGTCACTCCAGAAACAGACCCCCCAATGCCACATACAGGCACTCCAGCCTCCCTCCACACTGGGTAAAGTTACCAATCATACACTCAGCACTGAAAGTGGCCATCTAAATTTGAACATAACTATTGGAAAGATCTTATTTAAGGCAAAGCTTTGTGTACAGCAACACTGTCTGTGTATATCAGCAGCTGACACTGAATCATAACAAAGAAGACACTGTGTACTTGATGCTACCAAGAGCAAACAAACCTAGCATAATGTACCTCCCGGGACAGATTTCCATTAAAGGAGACTGCAATATATGTGATGCATTTCTATTCTCATAAGTTTACGGGAAGCAAGGGGAATTAGGCTGTCCCTGCCGCTACCCCCGCGCCATCTATTCAGGTCAACTAGCGAGAGATGCCACTATCACTAGGGCAACAAGTAAAACAAACAATGTGTAGGTTCTGTATGTGTATGAAACACTAGACACAAAATGCAGTTAGTGGGAACAGAAGGTCTGCACCCAGTTCAAACTGTACTGTTAACCACGTCCTGCCTTTACGAGACAGTGTGGGTGGTGGGAGTTTAAAAGCTGTCAGACTCTTTTTAATCCATGTTTACCACAATGGGAAGCTCTTTAAACACATGGGTTTGCCACAACATTATTCCAACAAGCCGGCGGGCTTGGATCCAGGGCTCACTGAGGTCTTTCCAGTGAAGGGCTGATTTGACTCTTGGATGAGCTGGCTCCGATGTGTTTAACTTTTCCCAGGCTTTTGCTAACAATGTGGCATGAAACAATGGCAGGTCATGATTACTTTGAGATGCTAATTCAGTAATTTGTTTAAGCAGGCCATTCTTTGAAATTTTTTTGCACAGGTGTTTCAAAAGATAGAACGCCTCTAAACCTCCGGAGTTGTATGGCTCTGGTCCAGCTGTCCATCTGTCACTAGTTTTTTGCATCTGACCGAGCTGACTAATACCAGAGCTGTGACAAACACATCTTGGACCCTGGGTTGTTGAGTAGTCATGTCATACACAGCCTGCACGCCAAAGTTTTTGCATTGTGTGTCACAGTGTGGCTTCCGTAGGCAGAAAAGATTTCAACATATTCAATATACACCCTTAAGCTCTGGGAGAGCTGGTAAGAACAGATTTATGCACTCCACATGTGTGACGTGCCCCGGTGTGAGTGCACACTAACAATTCTACCTGTCGTAATCACAGGCTCTTATCTAAGTGACCATAGGAGGGAAGGTTTTATCAGCTTGACTGTGCAAGCTGGAGGGAAACAGAGTGTACACAAAGCGACCAGGGACACAAAGAGATGAAAACAGGAAGGAGAAACAAAGTGCCAAATCTAACAAAACATCAGGTGTTATATATGATCATAACCACTCCTGTTGCTGACTTACTAAGGACAAGAACAATAAATACTCTTGAGAGGAAGATTGCACAACAGCTCATTTTTCTGAAGTTCTCTCAGATGTCTCACCCAGGCATGTAAAGTAAAGTGATGTCCTTGTTTCTTTTTTTCTGAGCATCACAAAGAAATAAATTGC
>JAPZDY010000012.1:11040271-11051391 GCA_029783645.1 Ctenochaetus hawaiiensis | reverse complement strand
AATTCCTCCAATTTTGTATATCTATATTTTCTTACTTTCTACTTTATTTATGACTTTCATTCACGTCATTTGTTTCCCAAATTGGGAAAATTTGATTTTAAAGGAATAGTTTGATGCTCTGGGAAAATCATTTGTTTGCTTCTCACAGCCAGTTAGTTAAGCTGGTCATAAGGTGTAGACACAAGTAGGAAACAGTTAGCCATGCTACGTCCAAAGGTAGCAAAATCTACTTACAGGCAGCTCTAAACTCACTGATTAATATGTTTAATCTCATTTGTTCACAAAAACAACTTGTTGTGGTGTTATGGAGGTTGTCACCCAAACTATTTCCACTGGCTGCAGTCACCGTGAGAGTACCAAGCAGCCAGCGGAAACACCACGAAGTCACTGCACTCAGCCAAGTAATCGTCAGGCACATAAAGCTGTAACACCACAACGCTTTTCCCCGTGGCCTCATTCTCAGTGCTAAGCTAAGCTAACCAGCAGCTGGCAGTTGCTTTCAATTTGTGAGTTAAATATGGCCATAAATTTTTCTACTCCCACCTTTTTATTTTTTCATAGGAACACCCAGCAAACATATGTTTAAACCAAGCAAAAACAAACACAGGTTTAACCCCTAATGACAGCAATCATCTACAGACTAACAGGCTTGACGTCACCTGACTACAACACTGAACCTTATGCCGCTGTGTTTATATCAGTGTGAACTTTGGATGCAGGCTAAATATGCACGTAATTTAATTACCTCAGCAGACAGGGGCAATCAATGCTGTGACCTCCATAATGAATTAATCATTTACATTGATGACACAGGAGTTTTTACCTTGTTTCCAGCCACACTCCACCGTTCCTATTGGTGAGGGATTCATAGTAAGCTGAAAGACTGAAGCGTCACTTCATAAGTGTACCATTGTGTCGATGTTTGAGCCACAAAGGGAAATTCCTTTCTACTCCAAGCACAGTTGAAAGGAAAATGTGCCGAAGGTGTCATATTTTTTTGGGTGGGTGGTGCTGGATGTGGTGGATAAAGCTGAGCATGAGTCATGAAGCAGAACCAAAGAAAAGGCAGAGTAATTTTTCCTGAGAAGGAGGATATCCCCTTTGACTCAAGTTCTTTCATCTACCATCTAAAACTATAATCAGAGCTGCCTCTGCTTATCTTCCCCTACTGCCAACTTTTTTCCCTCCCTGACTAACTTTATAAGGAACTTCCTGTGAGTGATGACATCACAGCGTGGCTCACAGGCAGGGAGGGGAGGGGGTTGAAATAGGAGGAGAGACACTTTTGACGTGAACCTACTTATTCCACTGAATCTGTCTCTTTGGTGGAACATGGAAAAAAAAAAAAATTCATATAACATTCTCAGATTTGAAGTCACAGTGCATATAAACAAATGCTTTGGTGAACTGGATTTGATTTTATTTCATTTCTCTCATTTTTTGACAGTCAACCTTTTTCATATAGGTGAGAATTTCCTGCACCATCTTCCACATCAAACGTGTAAATCACTTTTAACTAAAACTCAGATGCCCATATGATTCAAATGAACTGCAAATCTTACCAACAAAATGTTCACCTGTTTCTCTGCTGGCCACAACTGGCCCGGTGGAATCCCAAAAATGTGCCTGAAATTGTAAAAGTGGATTAGCGAGAGCCTGGTCTATGTAGGGGCCAAATATGTAATGATAAGCCTTTTGGATTCGGGGATCCTGAGCCCAAGCTGTAAAGGATTTAGCAATACAGGCACAAGAACAGTCTGTTCTCTCACCCCACACACCTCTGCCTCCTGCCACTACTGATTCAATAAACGAGTTGTTTGTAGCCATTGTGTCACTTTGTTTGGTTAGTGTGTATGTCAGTGTTGGGTTTGTTTAGCCCAGGTCGGTGAGGTGACACCGCACAAAGTCTAAGTAGGCTAAGTGACTGAAAATGGAGGGTGTGAGGAATTGCTGTGAATAAAGATAAAAAGTCTATCCTCAATAATCCCATAATATGGCCTTTCTGATTGTTTTAGTGATCATGATCAGGTTAACAGAGAACATGTCCAACTAAAAAGAAAATGATAGATCTGATCTGATAAGCAAGCTAAACAATCTGGACTCAATTTAGTTGGCAGTGGAGTACAGTACGGATAAGAGTGTTTCTTTGCTGGTCTGTGTTATCTAACCTGTAGCCATCGTCATTTATCTCCTCTGTCTCTCTGCAGATCTGTGTGTTATAATTTTGACTGCAGCATCTATGTTTGTTGTTAATGCAACCACACAGGTGACACTTTAGACATTAAAAATAGGTCATAAAATGGAAAGTTTTGACTTCACTGCAGCAAACAGCAGAATGCATTATAAAAATAGGCCTAATCATCACTGCACTGTACCCAGCAAACTCCTTGGTCTGTACTTTAATTTACTCACAGAGCAGCTGCATGTCTTATTACTGAGGTGTTTACTGTGCATGTAAAGTGCATGTCCCCCAACCCACTAGAAACAGATTATGAGCTGCCTTGTATCCTTATGTTCACACCTGCTTCGTCCTCTGAGCTGAAAAGCGGAGATAAATGAAGCGCTGCAGATTTTAGTCACATCAAGGGAACTCGTGCTTAAATTAGCCTTCTGTATGTTCAAGGGTAGATTTTGCAATCCGTGCGCTTTGGCCTGCTGCACGTACACCGCAGAGGGACGGGAGGGAAAACGATGCCTGCGCCTTTAAGGCCATCGAGGCGGAGCCAGTACGCCTCTCGTGTAGTGAAGTGGAGCTTATAAGACATTGCTCACTACAACACAAGACCTATCATAAAGTGTCACATTATAGATGGACCGTCACCAATGCGCTGGCGTCCTGTTCCTGATGCAATAGAGATCTGAAGATTACAGACTCAAATCGGACCCGATAAAACAAACTGAGGAGCTATATTTTATCAAAGAGGAGTCTATAGGAGTCCGTCAGCAGAGAAGAACTGCGAAGTTAGATAGGTGAGTTCAGAAAATGATCTGAAATGTCCTGTGTAGGTTGCTGAATCCATGTATCGCCTGTCTCTTGTTTTGTATGTTGGTGCCAGCACGACAGACACCGCTGATTGATGCAACCTCACGTCCTGTTGCGATTATTTTTATGCATTACGCTGTATTTTGCTTTTTATTCTTGAATTTTCCCGAGTCATTTAATGGAGCAACTTGCCTTTAAGCTGGCATTGCGAAGATTTTAAAAGTTTTAAGGAAATAAAGTTAAAATAAGAAACAGATTTGTCAGCGTACGTGTTTATTATTATCATAAAACAAACATTTAAATATTTATTTGATCCTTTAAAACTTTTTGTCGATTGCAAACATATATCCTGCTTTGCTTTTTTAGTCAGTCCACAATATCTGTATTCTTTCAAACAAAAGGGACATAACAAATCATTCTATATCATCATTAGCTGGCCTTGCCAGATAGCTGACTTGTGTGTTGTGGTGTGAGTCACCTGCCTGCTAGAGGGCTTTTAACCATTATTATCTCAATCCGGTAAAGTGAGGGGGTGTGCGCGCTGTTTGCTTGCCGCACAGGTAGAGCGGGTATGGTTGCTCGGAAACCGCTGCAGGGGTGTCATGATCGGGGTGTGAACTGCGTCTTTCAAGGTCTGTGTGTGACTACTACAATCCAGGAATCAAAGGCAAGTTATCTGCTGATGCTTTACATCACTGCCAACCCCATTAGACCAGCACCCATGGGCCCGGTGTTATCCTCACACTCAGTCTGAGCCTGGCTGTCCACCTTATGCATGAACAGACTTAAACATAAAAAAAAAAAGACTGGCATCCTCAGGCCAAAGCGTCTGAGTTAAGTGAATTAAAGAATTCCTCCATAATGCTCAGCATGACTACACATCATTTGTTTAATCCTGTTGCCTGTAAATGCTCCTATGGTTAACTGCCAGGATGAACTGTCTTTGCACCTGTTGCAAGAGGAAGCACAAGCCCCTGGGGGTTCATTATCAGGGATCATGTTGCTTCCCATCCCCGCCAAACCGAATCGACGGCCCTGGGCAGGGGGATTGCATGCCTTGTTGGGCAGTTTGGCTCAGGCTGATGCCCCAGGCTTCCTGTTGTTTTAGAGCTTTGTTTCTCACCAGCTGTCAGGGCAGCACATAAATATGGCTCACAGGAGACCTGGAACGAGGGGGCCGTGTTCTTTCAGTCATCAGTCCTACATTATAAGGAAGACAGCATGTCTCTGGGTGTGCACGTACCTCATTTGTGGTCTTCAAGAGAGATGGCCACCAGGGCTATGGATGCACCTGTTTTCCTGCATTCTGAAAATTGAATTAATGATTAAGACTTCCAATAGAGCACTAAAGTCATTTGGGGTTTTGCTACAGCAATGCGTGGCTGGTGTCACAGTGAACTTTGTGCACAGCGAAGACGCCTTATGATGACCCATGATACACTTGCATAAGAGCATAAAGCCTCTGCCTACTTTAATATATCAATTTATTGACTTTCTAAACTTATTTCGCCACATATAGCCACTAGGTTAGTCCAGTTAGTCCAAGGACAAAGAAATCAGATTTTGTCTTCGGTGTATCGCTGACTGCTGAAATATCGATATACTGCAGCGTTTCTTTCCCTCTAAATATTGTGTACATTGTTTACTCAGCCCTGACACATACTTGACATGACACCAACATTCAGGTCATTTCACTTGAAGAGTTGTTGCAACATCAGGTAATACTCTGGTAACAGGAGGAGCCCCTTCCTCTGCTATTCAGGACCAGCAAGATTGCAGCACTGGAGCACAGAACAGTAAAGTTTTAAAATAAAATATAAACTTATTTAAAGTTTCAAGGCACAATCTGGAGAAATAGAGGTCTGAAAATGTGTTAAAAAGTTCAGACTTAAGATAACTGTGTTGAATTTAGACTTCCACAGAGTCTGGTTATAGGTGAAATGTGAAGATCATTCTGGCAGCATAACACCTAAATATGTGACAGTTAACACGTATTGTATTTGTTTATTAATATAAATTTAAGGTTTACTGCAAAATAAGTGAAAACATCAATTGCTCTTAGTATGTCCATTTATCAAACTCAGTTTTCTAACAAGGTAAGACAGGATGGTCTCTATGTTCCATTCCATATCACATTAGCAATATCTCCATATTTCCGGTTACTTAAGGCCAATTGATGAATAAAGTAGACTCGTAGAACAAACCAAAAAAAAAGCAGGCTGTATGTTTTCACAGCTTTTACAATGAGATCTTCGGCAATGACTGTTATTTCAATCTATTCACTGCTCTTTATGCGGCTTTTAAAAAACACAATAAAACCAGAGCGACAAAAAAAACAGAGTGCTCTGTCATCAAGGTGTGTTGGAACATCTGTCCTTAAATCTTAGCAAAGTTTTTTTTATTTGTCTGTCACTGAAAATTTTCATCTTGTCTTCTTAGAGGAAAAAGTCATATGCACAAGACCATAACTTGATAGTTAGCTTGGTGGGCTGGAGAAGGGGGGAGACTTGTGGAATATGTTCTCTAATATCAGGATTTTCTTTTTGTCCTTTTTGGCTTCACTAGAGATTGCTGGCTTTCTTTCAAAAAGTATTTTTCAGTGTGCTACCGCATATTCTGTTTCTCTTCATCTGCTTTTGCTTTCAATCTCCTTCCACTGTCATTCATGGTTGTGTCTTGGCTGTGTCACAGGTACACCAGAAGCAGGGGCAGCCAGCCGGGTGATCTGAGTGTTTCCTGGCTTTGATGCGACCCGAGTGTGCCTGGAGCATGTCCACAGTGGGCCTGACTGCCCAGGAGATCTCTTTTCCCATAGAAGAGCCCTTCCTGAGGGGCAGCTACTGTCACAGCATGGCCGAATCCAAACCCTCTTGGAGCTATCGCCATGAGCTTGAAAAGTGAGTGTTCAGGTGCCAGGACTGGCAGTTCAGTGGGGGAAGATTTTTAGAGAGGGACGGTTTTTGAAATCTGCATGACATGCTGAATTTTTTTGTTTCAGGTCAGTCTGAGATTTTTTTGTAAATTAAATTGATATGTTATTTGGCTTATTTCAAGTGGTACTAACTGAACTTTTAATTTCTAACAGTTTCTACTTCAGTATGAACACTGCACACCCAGATCACAGCTCTCGTGTCCACCAAAAGGGGCCACCTCCACCGTCTCTAAGTTATGAAAGTAAGTGCATGATTTGTTATCTGCACACTGCAGGTCCTCTGATAAACACAACGTCACATTGCAGGTGTTGTGCCTTTAAATCACCAGCCACACACTGGATAAACCGAGTGGTTTTCCAGAAAAATAGAGATCAGCTGGTAGTTTATTTAATCCTTTTTAACAGGATACAGCGAAGTTTTTGTATTGTATTGTGAACGTAGATAACCAACCTGTGGTATTAATGTGATGATAATTTTATAATTTTTAACTCTTTGACAGGACAAAAACACAGTCCCAGCTCACAAAGATTGCCCCCAAAGAAATCCCGGCCCTCGCATCTCTCCCTGTCCTGCAGCGCTGAACCATCCACCCCAAGTCCTGCTGATGATGACCAGGTGGTCCCCTCATTCCAGAGGCTCTCTGTGTGCGAGTGCAGTAGTCCACCACAGACACCAGGCAGATGCTCTAAGCCTCTGCCCCCTATCCCTCCACAAACAGACATTTCCCCTGAGCAGGCTATGGACAATGAGGTAGAATTTTTCACAAGTTCAGACGACAGCTGTTGCCTGGTGTCCGATCAGTATCCCAAATCGTCTCCTTTTCGATATGGGGTCCCCAGTCGAAGGAGCTTCAGGGACTGCGGGCAGATTAACTATGCTTACTATGACGGTCCATTAGGACCACAAAGCCCCAGGCAGCCACAGCAACAACATCAGGCACATCCTCCACAGGAAGTGTGGGACCAATATGAGCAGCAGCGACAGGAACCACCTGAGCCAGTGGTCTGTCCAAGACAACAGGACAAAGCTCAGAGGAGGCTACGACGCTCACATTCTGGTCCTGCTGGATCCTTTAACAAGCCCTCACTGCTGCGCCTCACGTGCCACAAACGTCACACCCACAGTATGGACAAGCCCGAGGTGCCACCCCCTATCCCTCCACGAACAATCAAGACAGGAGACTACCGCCGCTGGTCAGCAGAGGTCTCATCGGGGGCTTACAGCGATGAAGACAAACCACCTAAGGTTCCTCCAAGGGAACCTTTGTCCAGAGGCAGCTCCCGCACCCCCAGCCCAAAGAGCCTCCCTACCTACGTTAATGGCGTGATGCCCCCAACTCAAAGCTTTGCACCAGATCCTAAGTATGTTAGCTTTCGGGGTTTACAGAGACAGAACAGTGAGGGCTCCCCCTGCATCCTACCTGTTATGGAGAAGGGCAAGAAGGCTAGTACCACACATTACTATCTCCTGCCTCAGCGGCCGGCTTTTGTGGACTCGCCTTGTGTAGAGAAATTCCTTCGGGTCATGGATAGCCCTGCAGCTGGCAATACAGATGTATCAGACTCAGACTGGGACTGCCACACCAGGAGAAAAGCACCTGTGGACTTAGTCTGAAACATTTTAGTGGAAGTAGCAGAGGACTCAATTGTACATGAAATAAAAAGTCACTTGAAAAATGGTGAAACTGAACGATATCAACCCTCAAGAAGCTGCTTTTACTTTTTTTTTTAAAAATCCCTTATGTATTCTGAACACACAGGGTATGTGCGCACTGTATTCAGTTACTGGTAATGTTGGAATAGCCATCACAGCTTAGATACTTCATGTACAAACTGTAACTCTGGCTATAGATTGTGAGCAAAATTCAACATTGTAGAGCTTATTTTTGATATGATTTTTGTTTCATGTGATTCAATATTGTGGTGTTTATGCTTTTCATGTGGTACAGTCAGAAGGTACAAGCAGGCCTTGAACCTCATGTGCTCAGTGTTTTCTGTGTCTGAAAGGTTGAGGATGTTTTGTGAGATACATGGATGCTGCTTCTGTATCTAAAGAGGGACAAAAGGTCAGTAATGTAACCATGTATCACTTAATATATGAAGTCTAAATACAAGGCCAATTAATTTTTAACAAAAAATGAAGGATGCTAGCACACAAATCTCCATTCTGTTTGCTATTATATATACACACTGATATGGTTTCCCTGCCTCGATGAAGTTACAGTCTTACTCAGGCCACTGTATCTGTGTAAATTGTGTTTCCCATGTGGCACGTTGTTATGGTACATAATGTACCGAGCTGTGGGTACATTAATGGTAGCTATGCATGTTTCCATTGGAATGTCTAGTGCAGCTTTTATAGTGTAGTTGTCTGTATGTATGTGCGTGGACATGTTTGTGCATACGTGCATATGAACAGGTGATCTGGTGATGAAATCACTTTCTGCTATTGCTAAAAAAAATTGTCAGCCATACTTGTTACTGTGCATTGCTTATTTGCAGTGCCTGCTTTTAAGAAACAGCCATCTTGGAAGGTGCACACATTTGATTGCATTCTTGCAGTATCCAGGTCAATTTTGTTGCACAGAAATTGGCCTGTCGAACATTAAGTGAATGCATGCTATTCTTGCTGATATTCCATCTCAGAGTTAGAGAAGCTTCTCT
The DNA here is from genome assembly GCA_029783645.1 of Ctenochaetus hawaiiensis. Taxonomy (NCBI): domain Eukaryota; kingdom Metazoa; phylum Chordata; class Actinopteri; order Acanthuriformes; family Acanthuridae; genus Ctenochaetus; species Ctenochaetus hawaiiensis. Next base: position 11,042,812 of record JAPZDY010000012.1, on the reverse strand, counting down.
TTTGGTCAAGCTGTGAGTTATTGCTCGGAACTAATTTGCCTAAAGTACTACCTCTCTTTGATATTAATCCTATATTTCTCATATTCCCCATTAATACAGGCGAAATTTGAAATCATAATCTACAAAAGCTGTGATAATCAGCTCCATTTGTGACCTGACACAAATTTTTAAATTAAGTTACACTTCAGTTAAGAGTAACGCAAAGTCAAATCTAATCGGATGTCCATAAATAGAGATTTTAGATCACGCAGATTTGAGATGTTAGGCTAACCTGTTAATACAGACGCATTGCAAAGATGGTGCAGGATTTACCTACCTGACACAGACTTTCCTGTTCTGCTCATGCATTCCTGCCTTACATGATCGCAGTGGGTGTGGTCTGAGAGACTTTTGCTGCTGGCAGCTTAGGAAATATATGATTTTTTTTTTGTTGTTGTTGTGGATTGTTCAAGAAGCAACAGGATGATCGTAAATGTAGCACATGTATTGAAGAAACTCTTGGTATCAAACATGGTGTTCAGTTTGGGAAACAGATAACTGCTGAGGTCAAACCGGTCATTGAAATATACTTTCTCTCTACCTTCTGCTCATAAAACCTTGCCAACACAACATTGCTTTTGACTTAAATGTCTGAAAAAAAATGTTTACATCATACACTGATACTATTTAATCTTAAGGTATTCATATGTCTTATTAGAAATAATAAAACTAAATGAAGACTAGTTTTTAAAGAAATTACTTCTCTGCTGTGGTGAAGACATGCACTGGGAGAGTACAGTATGCTGTGTACAGTATTTAACAATTCCATTTGTTGTCATGAGTAGTTGATACATATATAGTCTTTGAAAAGAAAGCAAAATAAAATGACTTATTTATGAGCCTGCTTCATTTTGTGTCTTGAATCTGTCAAGTCTAAACTCTGAACTCAGCTGTTTGGCCTGTTTTATCACCCACACACCCTTATGCTGTGCCTTATTGTGACTGGCCTCTATCCAGACAGAGAAGAGTGACTTACAATGGTCGATTGACAGGTGTACAGTATATTGCCTTCCTCTTCCTGGTTATAACACCGTCGCCTCCTGCTTGACTGCATAGATGCTTCATGGCAGCCAGCTTTGCGCCCACAGGTTTTAAATCACTTAATATTACAAGTGTTTTACTCTTGATTAGAGTCCATGTGGCTAGGAAGTGAGCCGAGACCAAAGAGAACAACACAGAGCATTAGACGTGAAATAATACTCAGTAAAGTGAATCTCAGCTGAAGTTACAATATCCACTGTAACTCTCAGCAAGGCGATGACCCTTTCTGTAGCTTTACTTTGCTGACAGCAGTTGATTTTGCATGAGCCTCTTACTAAAAAACAAAAGACAGCAGGTTAAACTCTCAAGGCCACCTACAAACCCTTTCACCTGCTTCACTTCATTTTCAGCTGCTAAGCACCAGCATTGGTGGCATCTATAGCAACTAAAGGCTGGCTGCTCATTTTGAATGTCTGTTGGCAACAAGACATAAAGAAATCAAAAGCCAGATAAAGGTGTGCGGTTTTAGAATAGCTTTTAAAGCAACATATTGTGGATTGCTGTTGCACTAAAAGACGTTGTTCTCTCAGCAAGAACTTGGATGTATGTCTAGCTTTTGCTCCACTTTCTCCGTTTGCATGTGTTTTGGCCTGACTTATGAAACCTTTTCATCATATTTGGCCAAAAAGGTACAAGAGATCATAAGATTCTTAGTGAAAGTCAGTCAGTTTGTGTCTCTGGTCATTTTTGTGGATGTTCCTGTTGACGTTTCCTTTTCAAGTACACAAACACCTTTTATTCCTGACATACCACCTGACATACCATATTTAAAATAAATATATAAATGAATATAAATATACATATATCTTTATATGCCTTTATATCTACATTTTATCTTCTGTAGATATTCTGTAGTCTTCCCACTTTGCTGAAAAACACATGCAGATTGGAAAACCTGCTTATTAATTCTAATATGTGCATTTGCTTTTTGTTTTAGCGTAACGTTTCTTATCATTTGCTGAGGGGTGGACAGAGTTTGTAAATATTTAACTTAGACCAAAGTACTACTGGTTAAATTTTACTCAGGTCACCTACTTGTAAAGAAAATATAGTAGATCAAGTAAAGTTAAAGAAATTAGCCCCAAGTGTTTTTTGTTGTTGTTGTTGTATTTTCTCCCTCAGGAACCAGATAGACAAAAAATAGCCATCAATGGTTCAAATAAACTTTATTGCTGTTGTGGATCACGGATGTGTACTTGCGTTAAGAAGCACAGTTAATAATAATCATATATAAATACATACATAAAGATTACCTTTGCTAGTGTTACAGCTTGAACTGCACTGTGAGACTATCTAGGACAGAATGATATATTTCCAGCCCTACAGTACTAATAAAGCTGATATTACTTGATGCTGACAATGGAGCCCCAGCTCTACAAAATATAATAGATGGTCACTGCTGTGGTTGATTGAATGAAGTATTTTCAAATCAGCATCATCTGTTTAAGTGTCAAAAAACTG
>JAPZDY010000012.1:11017506-11040171 GCA_029783645.1 Ctenochaetus hawaiiensis | reverse complement strand
GGAGTGACCACAACATTTTTATTTGATTGTGCTTTTGCTCCACTTGATTTAACCAAAGACGACATGCATGTAGTTATCCATGAACTATTTTGTATATATACCAATCCTGACAGTTCCCACTTTAAGTTTTTAACCACATTGTTAACCATGCTGTGATTATGCCTAGGTGAGTTCAATATATTCGAGCATTTTTTTCCTATCTGAATTAGGTCAAATCTATTCTTAAACTGATTGTTTACTTTGTGAATTATTTATCCTGAACTTTAATAATCACTGGCACAAGTCAGAGGATGCAGAATGATGAATTTCACCTGTTAAAATAGACCCTGCTGGAATTAATGTCACAAGGCTGTTACCTGATACAGTGAACACAACTTATTGCTCGCACTACAGTCTAAGTAAGGGTGGAGAGTTTGCTCTGTTCCAAAGAAGTAGGTGCCGTAAAACTTAGTAATGATCTTATCAACAAATCCACCTACTTCTGATTTCTTTCGTCTGGCATTGATAACACTAACCACTGATTCATTTGAGTATATACTAATACATGTAGGTCAAAAGAGAAAGATGACAGACAAAAGAAAAAAGTCATAAGGCTGTGAGGAAACAAAAGTATTTTATTTCTTGACCTTGGCATGGATCATCTGAAAAGGTCAGACAAAAGATAATATAAAAAATGCAATAATATTGAAATAATTTATTTTAGTCAAACAAAACAGCTAATGAAAACAACTGCCTCTTATGGTAATCGACTTCAACCTGAGCCTTTTCAAATTTATTAAGAATAATGTGAGTTGTTCATAGCTGCAACAACTACAATGTGCCCTATATGATGAAGCTGTGAGCAGTTCACCCAACGAGTTAGGAAACTGCCCTCTTTTCAAGTCACACACAGTCTTCAGTTCTAACTCTCACACTTCAGCCTCCTTTTGTCCCTCCTCCAAACCATCCTCTGTTTCTGTCGCTGTTTGCATTCTTTGGGCTCTTCGACGCTCTGCCTCTGTTATTGTCATGGGGTGCAATGGGAAAAATCCTGCCAACCCTGCAGATAGAGAGAGAAGGGAGAGACAAAGAGCAAGTCTTTGACCACAAGCTTTTCAAGCAATATGACAGAGACTTTGTCTGGAGGTGCTGTAATTTTTCTGAAATTGAGAAGCCAATAGATCATAATTTGAAGATGATTTGAAAGTCTTGTAGCATACTTTTAGAGAACAAATGGAGTAAAAAAATAAAAGGCACAGTTAATCTGCACTGGTAAAATGCTTTAAATTTAAGGGCATGAATGGGGGCACAGTTGAGACATAGTTAACACTGACAACACGTTAAAGTGTCCAAGATGACTCAGCAAAGAGAAAAATGTCCTCTATTGACATTTGGCACTTCAAGGTGCTGCTGCTCATGACAGTTAATCCAATCCTTGATTTATCACCATAGAGCAATTCTTTGAACAGACCCATAACAAGTGAGCAAGTTTGATCCACCAGTCCTTGTCAAGACATTGAAGAGACATTGTGTTCACAAGGATGAGACGAACATAGGGTCAAAGCGTCTTGACAATAGACTTTTGACCAACAAAATCTCACTCTGTTATTCATGATTTCAATTTGACATTCGTGTTTAGCTTGAAGAAATTCCCTCAAGGTGTTCTTGAGGATGGAACAGACATCCTGAAAACATAATGCCATAAAGCCTCTGATGTTTTGGCTGTGGCATATACTGAAATATCTTTAAAAATCAGCCATTAATGTGACTCAAACTGAATCCTACAATGATTTGTTCATTTAATATAACTAGGATTTCCCAAAGATGTCTGAATTGAGATTTTTGCCCCCACAGTGTGAAGACAGATAATAGATCAAATTCAAGAAGAACCAACAAAGTAATACTATTTTGGCATGTTATAGAAATAAAAGGCATAAGTAATCTGTATTTGTACAGTGCCATAAAACTGAGGGCATGGATGAAGTGCTTGAGGGCACAGTTCATATGTAATAGTACTCGACTGTATTCATCACTTATCATAGACGATAACATTATAAACATGTTCAAGTGTCAGAGAGCAGTCAACAAAGACAATTATGCCCTTCAATGAAAAATGCCTAAAAGGTGTCGCTGCTCATAAATGTTGGTTCAGTTCCTAGTTAAATAATCCCCAAAGAGCGGTTCTTTGAAAAGGCACATCATAAAATTGAGCAATGTTGATCCACCTTAAAAGAACATGTTAATGTAGTGAATACATACCTAGAAGTTTGGCCACTGGCTTTGTGGGGTGGGCACCACAGCCGATCCAGTACTTGATTCGGTCAAAGTTGAAGCTGACTAGTTTCTCATTGTAGATGTTTGGGAGGGGGTCGTAAGTACCAAGTTGCTCGATATATTTACTATCTCTTGCTCTTTTGTTGTAAGCTGCCACAATGCGATAAAATGGTCTGTTAGCTTGTTTGTGGCCTGCAAGAGCCAAGCGGATGACAACGTAACCTCCATGGTACTTCTTCAACAAAAAGGAAGCTGTAGAGGGAAAAAGAAAGCAAAGTAAGCCTTGGCAAAGAAAAAGGACTTCCTCACTGCATCAGCAAGAGATGCATATCTCAGGTTCTCTAGTAATGGCTTTTTTCATGGGCTGGGCAGCCTGGCTAAAAGTAAACTAAAACTAAACCTATTTCCTCTCACATTTTTTGTACAATTGACACCAAACTTGCTTAAGGGCATCTTCAGACTGTCATACAAAACAATCTACACAGATTTTTGACTAATCAAAAATTGAGTGTACAGTGCATCAAAATTTTTAACTGAATTGTAAACACAGACTTGCAAATTCTCTGTAAATAAATCTTCATGGTTCATTAAAACTACTGAAAAATGTTTGGTGTCATGGTAGATTAAGTGTAAAATTTCAGAAATTTATCTTAAAAACTGAATATTTGACAGAATTTTGAATTCTACCCTCATGTAAAACTATGGCAGTATCTATGAGAAAATTGAATCTTAAAGCATCAGTTTTTCACTTAACTGAGCAAATCAAAATCTGTCAAAACAAATCGCAATCTTTATGCTATCTAGATGAAGTACATCAGTCAAAGTGAGAAACCATCCATATTTCTCACTCGTATGTAGCTTGTAGCTCACTGTGATAGTGACTAGCCCTTGGCTCACTGGGACAGTGAGTTCAAGCCTCATGTGATACAGTATACACATGCTAATGTGTGGTTGTGCATTGTCTTCCAATTCATCTGCTGCTAAAAGTGCCAGACTCTGACCTGCTGCACAGAAGCTATAATTTTATCTTTGGATTATCCTATGTTGACTTTTTTACAATATAACAACACACGCCAAGCTAGGAATAAAATTAGATTTTAAAAAAAGATACACAGTAAGATTGAGGTAGATTATTTAGTTCCTTCTTAACCAGCAATTTCAAAACCCACTCCCACTTCAGGGAAATAGTTTTGAGAATTCTGTTTTGGTACAATGGATCAGTTCTATCTTGGCATCTAAAGCATCTGGGCTGATGATGATTCCCAATTTACTAATATCAATTTTTCAGTTGAAACCAAGCCTGATTAAGAGCCTGTTGTTGAAATGAGGGAAGGGCCCTTGCTCTGTTTGAGCAACCAAATATGTTTGAATTACAGTCTGACAGGATATTAATTCCATGTTGTTTGAAAAATATATCACACCAGAAATAACTTAGAACTGGACAGTGCATGAAAAAAAGAAACTGTGGTAATTAGCCTTCAGTAGTACCACATCCACCACACATAGGATAAAGTGTAATAAAGTATGAGTAGGACTTTAAATTAAATCAATATTTATCTGTAATTCATAGAAACAGCTCTCTATACTGGCAAGGCATCATTTCCAAAGTACATCTGACTACAGCACATCCAGCTCTTTAGCCCAGGCCTACCTGAGAAAAACAGCATTTGCTACAAGCCTAGAAGCAGTGAGGAGCAAGAAATCATTAGTAAAGGTAGGCTTCTAATCATAAAATCACATCATAAAAAACGTGACATTCTGGTAACTTGACTGTAGTTTCAAGGACACATTCCAATACGAAGAGCCAGTAGTGAGACTGAGGAAGGAAATATTTAATGAGGAGCTACTGCAATGACGCACATTTATTGCCCATGTAGAAATTACCAAAACAGCAAAGTCCCCTCTCCCCCCAATCAAGAAACAGTATCTCTCAGTACTGGCCCAAACAAGTGACGTCCGCTGTACGCTGTCTGTGGGTGTGTACTAAGACATTTAACTGAATAAAATTTATGTTTACTTGATTCAAAATCTTCAGGGAAGTTTTTGATTGTGAAGTAATAACCAGATGATTTCTGGGAATGCTGTTCTCTGGAAAAGAGCAGCACAGGGAGACTTTTTTTTAACCAGCAGATTAGTATAACCAGTGAGACCTAATTGCCAGAAAGCTGGACAGCTTACATTTGCAGCCAAAACATAATGTCTAAAAAAAGGGGCACAGGCCACCCCTGTTTACATAATTCTTTAAATGCAGCCATTTTCAATGTAGCAATGCAGCCAATCACTAAAAGGGGGAGCAAATTCCAGTTCCTGATGTTAAGCTTCAAACACAAGGAGAAATTCATGCTTTTTCCAGTTGTTTGCATTACCTAAACGTTTACCAAATGATTTACTGCACTTCAGGAAGTAGGGTACTGGAGCTGCAGCACATCATTTAGTAAACTTTCAGATTTTGATTAGGTAATCAACATCTAACAATACCTAATAAATATATTCTAGATATCATTAGCTAGATTATATTATGCAGTCATTATTATGACTAATAAAAAATTTACAACATGGGTACTCTGTGCCTTTTAATTTCTATTGCAAGATGCTCAGGGGCATTATTAAAGAGAAGGGGAGAAAGGGAATCCTTGGTCTATGAGACAACAGCTTGTGATGAGAAGGCTTAAAGAGCATGCATCCAAATGCTCTTGTATGACGGACATATGACAGTTTCTTCCTTTCATGACCTCAATAAAGTGTATTTAAATACAGACAAACTTTACCAAACATGAAGTTGGGGAGCCTCTTGTTTTAAATTGTGTCCTTGCACAATTCACAGCAAAGGTCAACCAACTGGGACAACAACACTTTAAAGTAACATTCAAAAAAGTCATCCTTAGAGACTGGGGTACCAAGGTCATCTCTTATAGCACTATCTAGTTGGGAAATATTTAAAAATCTACACTTAACATAAGATTTATTGTTCATTCATTTATTTATTTATTTATTTATTATCCCATGCAGGAAGTCTATCATGGGCACATAATGGCTAAATAATCACACATAACACACGGCAGACAACTTTGTTGTACAACAAGGGATGTAGGGATAATTACAGCATCAAGGTGTTCCTGAGATATCGCCTTCACAAGGCTGGGACACACAACTGGAAAGCACAGTGCCTCCAGCATAAAGCCTAAGTCGGCACAGCTCGGATCAGCAGGGGTGTGCACACAGCTGCAACATCACTTCACACATTTTTATACCACTGAATCTATGACCACTATACTCTACTGAAATATCTTTAAAATACAGATAATAGTGTGAGTCAATCTGAATCCTACAATGATGTTTTTCATTTAATGTATTCAGGATGTCCCTTCAAATGCTTGACTAAAGATTTTTGCCTTGCAGTATGAAGACACATAACAGATTAAATTCAAAAAGAACCAACAGAGTAATATTTTAATTGCATGTTATGACAATAAAATTTATATTTAATCCTTATCTGTACGATGTGTTCGAACAAAGGGAGTGGATGTCGATGGTGTTCGAGTGCACAGTTAACACATAATAGTGCTGGACTGTATTAATCACTCAAGACAATACTGCAAACATGAGTCAGAGAACAGTCAGAAGAGAGAATCACGCACCTCATTAAAAATTGCCTAAAGGTGTTGCTGGTCACATGAGTTGATTCAGTCCCTACATGATAATACTCATAAATCAGTTCTTTGAAAAGACCCATCATAAAATTGAGCAATGTTGATCCACCTTAAAAGAGCATGCAAGTTCAGTAAATATACTCCTGATTCCAGAGTTCAATTTGGTCTAAGTTGAAGATGACCAGATTCGGGAGAGGGTTATAGGAACCCAGCAACTAAATGTATTCATTATCTTTTGCTCTTTCGCAGCAAAAACCAATTAGATTATTACTTAACCACCATGGTACTGTTTTTTACATGAGCTCTTCAATTAGTAAGATATATTTTTATTTTTTTTACGTTCATCGTCATATTCCCATAGAATATTTGTAACTTTAGAAGTCCAAATGAATCCTCACATCGGCATTAGTTTTATCCACTTCACAGCAATTATTTAAAAAGGAAATTATTACTATTCTTTGACTCATCATTAAATAGCCATTTAAATGCAACATAAGTTGTTAAGAGCCAGTGTGAAACAAGAGCAACCCGAGGAGGGCATTTTAGCCTTGTGTTTCTGTTTAATTTGGCATGTGGGTAATAAATCAGTCACAATTTGATTTCAAGAAAACTTGAGTCATGGCATTTTTCTTGGGGTTCCTCTTCACTGTTTGAGAAGAACATGCATTGAATGACTCCAGATGAATTGTGCTATATACACATACCCATGCATGAAATATGATTCATCTCAAGTTGTTCATGATGTACAATGAAAACAATACACTGAGGACGCATTGCGTTATTTCATCGTTCTGCTTGTTTTACAGCAAACGTGTGTTGACTCGTTTCAGCATGTTCTACAATAGCTGATGTTACTTATTAACCATTTATCGTTTCTTAAACGTGATTCAAAACTAAAACTCCGCACCTTATGTTGTAAAAATCTTGAACTGGACCTTGTGTTTGAACATGAATAATTAACTTTATAGCAATCTGCAATAGGCTGTGAGTTCAGTTTCTTACTGTTTTTTTTTTACTGAGCAGGTTCAAACTTGTTAAAAAACAGTTCCTCTTTCCAAAGAAATGTAAAAAACGTATGACTATACATTTTCCAAACACTGAATTAATTGATATTGCTAAGCACATGCCCCATTTGACCTGGTGCGCAAAGGTAATGTGGCTGTTAGCACTGTGTACTTACACAAATGAACCATGGTGTTGACCGGTTTTTCCTGCAAAAGAAAAGAGTAACATTGAAGCCAAAGTGTATATGGGGGACTGTCTTTTCAAAAAGCACCAACTCTCATTCTGTTACTTGTTTATTATCTACCCGATAACTCTGAAAATGTCAGCAAATAGTTAGCAGCTAACCGCTAACTTAAACGTAGCAGAGCACCTCCTCTCGAAAGACACGGGCGGTTCAAAAATGATCGACAAAAAGTTTAGAGAAATACCTGATATAACGAGGTAACTTGAAATCTTCCTAGGTGTCGTTTGCTTTTATTCGCTGGACAAGTAGAATAACAAACGTTAATATCTAAATGTTTTTAGCAACAAACTAATGTGACATTTATCTGTGTGCGGCCATGTTTAAACCGGAAGTTACGTAGTTTCCTCAGCGTCAGTGCGTTCGTTTGACACCAGATGGGGCTGTTGCACTGCTCTTTGAGTGAACCACAGGGAACCATACAGTCAATGCAGGAAACTGAAGGCCTAAACTGTTGTGTAGCGCACTAGAATGTTTAAGTTTGTAATATGGACGTTTACTTTTCAAAAAAAAAAAAGTCCAATAAATTAGAAAATTATGATAAAGACCTGCACTCAAGTTTTTTGGTGTGTGTCTGTGTATTATTTTAACCGTTGTTTGAAAATGAATAGGTGTTGTCTCCTTTGAGCAGAGGGGTTAGAAGTTCTCAGATTCTTAATCAAAAGTAGTATCAACATACTTTTAAACAATATGTTACGAGTAGGCTAACAGTCCTGCGTTCAAAATTTTCAGTACATATACTGAGTACTACTAAGTAGCCTACTAAAAGAAAATCTATGTGGAGTATGCAAAGAGAAGTAAGCATATTCATTATAAAAAGAATTCTCCCTTTTAACTGTAAGGGGCTAATATTACATGCTGCTGCTACCTAACAAATGGCCTAACAAACAGGCTGAGATTATCTCTCAGTCTGATGTCTATTTCATTTCAAAATCTTCAAAGATGATGTGTAACAATATCACTGTGCATTCCTAATTATTATCAATGCATAAGCAGCACTTTAATGTTTAAGTTGAGGCTGAGGTAATTTAACAATGTTTTTTTTTATGTTGTTTTTGTCTTTTTTTACTTTTGGGTAGTAATTGTCATATTTTATAAACAAACAGATGTCATGTTAAATAGTAATTACAGCTGTCTGATAGATCTTGTGCAGTATGTTAACAACAGTTAAACTGTAGTTTAACTGTAATAGTTAACAATAGTTAAACAAATATAATATTTGGGAAATAGGGAGATTCAAGAAGCACACCATTAAAATACTAAATTATGTACAATTATTTAAATTTTCAAATAGTTTTTCTTTAAATGCACACACTTAAAAAAATGCTACTGCTTTTGTTGACAAACAAAACACTGATTTCAGTGCCTTTCTTGTTTTTTTACAAGTATCTTTGATGGAATGCAAATATTATATTCAGTATAGAAAAGAAATTAATTCCTTAAATGTATGAATATGGAAATGTCTTCAAATGTACCTCAATGTGATGCTACAAATACATGTAAAATCCACTTTCTGGTATTAGTGCAGGTAGATGAGCAGGTACAAAGACAATATGCACAGCAATTGTGACGAAACCAGGTTTTTAATTTATAATTAGAACTTAGCAATTAATACGGTGTCACTCAAGGTTGTAAGCTCTCTGGTCTGGATGACTTTCTGTGCTGTAAGTCATGTCACCTTCCATGTTCTTTGTTCTGTAATTTCTATTCTACATGTGTTGTGTTTCTCACAACAGCAATACATTGAGTTTTAAATGAGTTTCCCCTGTTGACCTCAGCAGAGATGAAACACTGATTTCCTGACAACATTCATGAATTCAGGGGTCATTTCTTTCCCTGATGTCATCTGAGTGCAGAGATTTCTACCCTCTGGGAGCCCAACTATCCCCCACCCCAAGTCTTGGAACATGGTGATTTCACACTCTTGTTGTGTAAAGCTTGTTTTTCTGTGTCTGTGTGTGTGTGAATGCATGTGTATGTGTGTGTGACAAACACATGTTTTTCTGCAAGGAGAGGTCACCGAAGATGCACAAAAAAATAGGCCCCTGGTTGTAATTCTGAAAATAACCCACTGTCCCCGCATGAGTCTTCATACATAAAGCTAATAATGACTTACAACAGATCACAAGTAGATAGTAATATGTAAAATAATTATTTCTGTACAGCTGTTGAATAACACATGCTCATGCACAATAAATGCTTCCAGTTTTGAATGTACAGTTATACAAAGCTGTAATTCGATGTTACATAATGCAGTATACCTAAATAATCTAAATTATGAATTGTTATATCAACACAAACATTAAAGATTAAATGCTTTAGTTACAAAATTGAGAAACGCTTTATGGTATGCTGTATTTTTTGAACAAATCTAACGGACTCACTGTATCACATTATCAAAACATGCACATACATCTTTAACTGAAAGGAATAACAAGATTACAAGGTTATTAGTTTAAAAAAAAATTGAAAGTCTTGTCAATTTGGTTTGTCACAGAAATCGTATCAGCAACCAGACGAACACTGTAATACAAAACATTTGCTTCTCAACACCCAGGGCTGAAATTTCAAGAGGAAGGCGTCATTATTGAGTTGACCACGTTTTTTCTGCATAAAATTCTGAAAATGAATAGAGGCCTTACACAGTTAGGCAGCAAACAAAATGCATCTTACATGGTGAATCGGCAATGCGTGATTATCTGAACGGTGACATTGATTCTAGTGGTGGCTCGCTCTCTCGTGAGGACCCCATGCTCTTTGGGATACCAAGACAAGTTGTTCCTTCTCTAATCATCTGTGACAGTTCAGTTAGAGACGCTCAGATGACCCGATATTTTACACAGAAAAAAGCAAGAAGAGTCTGCTTTAAACGAGGAAGGCTGCCTCAGACACTGTAGTCAAAGATGTTTGAATTTAATTTGATTATGCGGAAGATGCTACTAATATCTTCTGAGCACTGAGTGTTACCTCTCTCTATCTCTGTAAGCTGATTCAAGGTAACATTTAAAGTCATTTAAGGTCATGAGATATTTCATAGTCCGAAACATCTGGATATATTCTCTTGTGTATGGTTTTTAATGTTGATTAACAAGGTTAGGGTAAGAATTTCAGGTAAACAAAAATCTGAAAGTAAGATAAACTTAGCCAGTGACTGTTGAATGAAGTTCACACTTTTTTACCTTGAATAATATCTGTGACACACTGACAAAGAATCCCAGATGTTGAAGGAATACTTGACAATTTGGTAAAAACGTTTCTTCACATATAGGTTAAGTACTTGATAAGAGAGTTAATTTAATTTAACTGTCTGTTCAGTTAATATTAAGCCTCAGCCAGCAGTTAGTCAGCTTAGCTTAGGATAAAGACTCAAAACAGAGCTAGTCTTGCTTTGTCTAAAGGCTCACTAATGACAATTATAGCTCATTTTTATACCCACACACACAAAGAGAAGTGTAAAAACAACAAATCACTGTTTCATGGGTATTATAGACTGGACTGCTCCCTGGTTGGGAACACTAACCTCCTTAAACCTCCTCTTGTTGTCTTACAGCCGCTCACATACATGTTTTAATTGGGATCTGGTAGATAGAGTTTGAACTGCACTAGCGTTTCTCCCTGTTTCCAGCCTTTGTACTAAGATGAGCTAACCAACTGCTGGCTCTACCTTTCTGTTCTAATCAGCAAACATGAGTGTGATATTAAATTTCTACCTCCTCATGAATTTCTATCAGCAGATATCTGCACTGAATTGCAGAATCTGTAGGCAAAGATTAATATTTTGGTGTAGGAAATGTTCTGGTTTTGGTTTGTAGTTTGTTTGCAGTTCAAGTAATCTTGACCAATCACGTCTGACTGGGCAAAGAGGCAGAACACAAGGACTTAAATAGTTTTTGAACCTTTTCGCTATTGTCTGATGAAAATTTAGCCTTTTAGTTGCTTTCATATGCAAATAAATGTTTATGAAAAATATCTGAAATGTTGAGTTGTTATTGAGTTTGAAAGTTAAACTGTGAACAAAAACCACATTGGCTGTTGCTCCAAGAGGCAAAATAGTTATCTTATGATAGCTGATGGTTTCCAAGATTGACTTTTCACAAGAAAGCAAAAAGTGTATTTCTCAAGAGCTCAAAAAAACTTACATTGAATCAGGAACTTTGTTTTTATCAAATCTTACATATATATTTACACATATACACATACAAATATGTTTGCTCATGTTTAACCATTTTCTTGGCTCCTACATGCATGTGAGTTAGGTTGTCTAGGATGGTGTCTGTTGATTTCTTAGGTCATTTGGTTTAACTTGCGAATGTCTGCTGAATTATTCTCAGGCTTGTGGTCAGTTTAGAGTAATTTGAAGAGTTTACATGAGAGGCAAGAAGACACCTTGGACTTTCCAACATTGTGACACTGTGTAGACATTCAGTTTAACAGGCTGGGTAATGTTGATCCAGTTCACTTGCATAACTTTAAAAATATGCAACTTAGCCATGAGAAAGCCGCAAGAACACCAGGAGGACATGAAGACAGCAAAATACATTGTTCAAAATGATGCAAGGACATGTCTAGATCCATGAACCAGATCCCAACAAGGGAGGCCAAGTGTGTTTTCACTTCTTGTATGTGGAACAGAGAAATAGTTTAAAAAAAAAAACACCCATCAAACCGAGGTCCTTGTATTAACCACAGAATCTCTGTGTCAACCTCTTGAACAGCTTAAACCATTTTATGCTTCTTACTTCTGACCACCATCTCTGCACCAAATAATACATTTTCTAAGGTGGATTATCAGGAAAGCAGCCGGTCAGAGTGCTTGTTTAGACTGAGTGACAACCAAAATTTTCTCATTGCCTTTTGATAACTGGATTATCTTTTTTGTTACTTTTCAATACTCAAACCCTCACATTGAGTCTAAGATTGCTGCAAAGGAATTTACATGTTGTTGTTGTCCTGTAAAAGCCATGTGTCTCCAAAGGATCATTGTTTTAGTCAATCCAATGGGCTGGTCACATTTTACTTATGTATCATTAGTCTGCATTATGTAAAGTTTTAATGAACTGTTTGAAACACACTTTAATGTAGTCTGAAGCAACAGGTATCACTATTTTATATAAGTAAGATATGTAAGTAAGTATTTAATTAAGTAAGTATTTAATTACATATATATTTATATATATTTATAAGCCAATACACAGAATCTCATACTTCCGGGAAAGAATTAAAAATCTTAACAAATGTATCGATAAACTCTAAAAACCTTGCAACTACATTGTTGTGTGTTGAACCATTAGTGCAGCTTGTAAATGCCTTTAAGATAAAAGCGTTATCACTTTTTTTTTTTAAAAAAAGGCTAATTTTTCTTAGATTCAATATCACTTCCACTTGAAGGAGAATTTAGAAAAACTGTATTTTTGCAGAACAGAGAAGTACTTTCATGCTTTATTGCAAGAATTATTAGTGTATATCGCAAACCAATGACGCTCTGGTGATTTGCATTTTAAGAAAAGTTTGCATGTGAATTCACGTTGAGATTTAAATGTGCATTTTGGGACCACACATGTTGTTTTAAGTTGTTTTTTTTTTTTTAAGGAATAGCATTTGCTTGGGATTCTTCAGAATAATGGATCCTTTCAATCACAGGCACCGTGTGACTTCAAGTCTGTGAGCTCTTTGTGATGCCCTCTGCTTTTTTAAGCATCTGTGTCCAGCTCGAGCAGAGATAGACGTTATGGTTGTGCAGAGCACCTAATGGAAAGACAGGATTTGGTCACAGATGGAAGGTCAAGTGATCTCCCTTCTCTGGAAGGATCTTTCAGATGGTTCTGGTGAGACTAATTGTGATAGCATGCAAAATGAAGGCATTACTTTTATCTTCATTGACAAAGAGACTTCTTATTTTTCTAACTTTTTTCCAGGATTTGTTGACTCTGATGAAAGCAAAATGTTCTAACATGTGGTCACTTGCTCCACCCAGCAAAGTAATTAATGCTGTGGATGATACACAGTCCATTTGTATTAGAAAAATATGTCAAATCCTTACTCTTGGTTGAAATAACTAATATTCTTACTCCAAAAAGATTTATTTGTCACTAATTTGCCAAACCAAACTGTTGTGTTGCCAAATGGTCTGGCTAGTTTTCATACATCTTACATGGAATAGTTGTACTGAAGTCTACAGTCACATCAAAACAATGTACATTTTGCAGAACACAATCCTTTTAACAGCTTTGATCTGAGGAAATGAACTCCCGTAGGACCTAAGTGCTGTTTAATGGTATTTCTTGTAACTTTTAAAAGACCAGGACATTTCAAACACACATGGCTAACAGGTACTTTATGATCAACACAAAAAATATGTTTTATTTATTCTTCAGCTCTGGAAACAGGGGTCTGTGTAAAAATTAATTCCATTTTAATCTAAAAAAGTGTTGCAGGGATGAGGTATTTTCATGGAGGCCAACCCAGAAGTTAACCATGCCTTGGTTCCCTCATCAAGAAGCCAGCACATTTGCTTTCCATTTGCTGTGTTGTTGTTAAAGAAAAGGGGCTCTGTTGTGTGCTATAAAACAACCTTCACTGTGATATAACTTCAATGTCACCACCACTAAGCTTCCTACTACACAATATTTGTTGACCGGTTAAAACATTGAGTTAGGAAACAGCTTCTGTATGAACCAACAAAGCTGCAAAGGTGGAAAAGCAAATATAAGTTTCTGTGTTCAACATGACGATACTTAGCGTCCTCATCAATCTCGTCTCAATCTCAGTCTCATCAGTCCCAGTGATAGCAACTACTTTTGTAAGACACGTAGGAGCTTCAGCATTCACCATTACTGAAACCATTACAAAATGTTTTTAAAAAATGTAAAAAATTGTTAGAAATACCATGTTTGTGGCCATGGTGGTGTACAACTAATGTGCTTGTCTGATTTTAATGTAAGCTCCCCATTTGTTCAAATGGCATTTTAAAGGCCTAAAACTTAACAGTTATTCAAACCAGTGATGAGCTGCATCGCAGTAATGGGTCTGTCCTTGCTGAGGTTATCAGAAAAGTTAAAAATATCAAAAAACCTTTTGTTTGGATGTGGATTTAAGATAAAACATTGTTTTCATTCAAAGAAAAACAAAGACAAAGAGAGCCACAGCATGTGTACCTAATGTCACACTCTCGTGGTGAAGTGTGTGCTTTGACCCAAGTTTCAGGGAACTTGTACTTTACTGGAGTATTCTCATTTTCTGCTACTTTTTATTTCAACTGCAGTATGTATAAGAAAAAACAAGAGGATTGTCATTTTTAGTTCAGAACATTTACTTGACGGCTACTGTTACACTTCAGATTCAGATTTATTTTACAGACAGATTATGTGATCTCTATATAAAATATAATTCTTTGCAAACAACTACAACGTTAAAATTCTTGATAAATGTATATTAATTCCGAATTATGACTTAAGAGTGTAATATATAGTTTGTGATGGGCAGCATTTGGTTGCGAAATCACTGTTTCTAATACTTTAAGTATATTTGTCAGATAATATATCTGAAATAAATTTTGCACAGAGAAATTTTGCAACTGTAAGCTGTGGTCATTAAGCTTTATGACTCTGGTAAAAAAAAAAAAAAAAAAAAACCTAAACCCCTATTTCAGAGTGCTTATTCATTATAAAACAATTAAAAGCCAACAATGGCAGACAGGGCACCCATGGCTTGTTAAAAGTAATATTTGGTCACATGCAGTCAGCGCATCACATTGTGATTTCTGCAATTCGGGGTCGCGACCTGCTTCCTGTGCTGCTGCTGTCCCCAGACCTCTGCTGGCAGAGCTGAAACGGCAGAGCCACACTGGTAGGTTGTGTGAGAGGACAAGTGGATTTGGCATGCACATCAGAGCGTGATACCCAAGCATTTTGGTCCTATCACATGCCACACACACACACACAAGTGCAATAACACACACACACACACACAGAGCATTCTTGGTCGTGTAAAATGGATTGTAACACTGGCCACTGTAATGAAATGATGCCAGCAACCCCCAGTATTCCTTTACAGCCAAACTCACTAAAGGTTTCAGTGTACAGTTTTGTTACCACATGAAAAGAAGTTTGAACAGCGTTATTTTTTATAACATTTAAATAATGTGTGTCCCATGCTCTGACAACAGCCATGCTTCACTGTAAGCTCAAACAGGTTTACATTTGTCAAACTTGAAAGTAGATTTTAATTTTTTAATTTGACAAATAAAAAAATGTTGCAGTTAATAGAAAAACAAACCTTCTGGTTGTTTTCTAGTCAAACCTTTGAAGTGACAAATATCCAAAATGCTCATTCGATGATTTAGTCTCACTCGTGTTCATGCATGCTGCAGGAAAATCTGTTCATCTGTGATCTTTCACATTTAGGTGTTAGTGTAACCTGCTTATTGAACACCCAGTAGCATCACAGTGTTACTCTTTGTGTAACTGCACTGATGCCCCTCTCTCGGGAAACTGACACTAAACCAAAGGCTGCCTTATCTTAGGGACATCGTAGGCGGCCATGACAACTTACACACCATTTCAAATGTTGCATTATTTCAATGCGTTTGTGCCGGTGTGAGGTGAATCATCAAAGACACCAGATCAGCAGTTGGCGATGAAATGCTGCCTTGTTTATGCACAACTCAGAGTAGCAGGCATCGCCTTAAACTCTCACGACCAATGCCATCCCTGCATAAACCAACATTAAACAAACTGGTGCTGAAATAAAAGTGTGATTTTATGTGACAGTAAAAAAGAAAGAGGTGCTTTAATGGTTATCTGTTGCGTAAAAAAGAAGAGGACAGGTGAGCTCTGCTGTGAGGCGATAAGATTCTTGGTTTATAGAGACAACAGGTTTCTTAGCTCATTGTGTAAGAAGGATAAAGGAGCACTGTTGCACTTTCTGAGACGCCGAGGAGACAACAGTCATCACTGTTGCTTTGTCATGTGCCTTGTATTTTCTGCTTATTTGTTCCCTGTTACTTCCTGGCTGTGGAGTGTGTGATCGCTCTCATTTGAAGACTTCAGTTTGTCCGTCTTTGTTCAGCCCCCCATCTCTACAGTCTTCCACCTGTTCCTTAGTGTTCAAACAATATCTGCGCTCTCTTTCTTTCCTTTTAAACAAAGATCCATCTCCAGTGTCACATCCCTAGCTCGTACTGCTTGTGCCAAGTGAAGGTGTTATTGAGGATACACTCACATTCACACTTTAATGAGCAGTGACAGGATGTCACCCACTCTGCCACAGATCAACCCCCAGCCCGCTGCTGCCACCCCTGCACCCACCTGCACCCGTGCAGCTGAGTCCGCCTGTTCGCGTGATGTCACCCGGACACGTCTCTTGTTTCCACAGAGCTGTTGTCTCTGCAGAGCCGATCAGCCTGTTGATGGTGCTGCAACATGGAGGCAACATTCATTCTGTGTCTTGTTCCTCAGCTTGGCCTGAAATAAATCACTTATCTTTTGGTTTTTAATATCCTTTGCTATCATTTGATATATTCTCTTCTCTGATACTTCAATCTCAAAATCTTACAAAATATATTTAATTTGTATTAAATATCTCCTGATACTTAAGATGACACAATCACCTAACAGGATATGGGAACTTGTTTCCAGACATCACATTTTATTCCAAAAAAAATTTCAAGCAAATTCTCGCTTTTTCTTTTTATTCATTCCAACCAAGAAACACCTTGTGTTGGTTTAATTTTTTTAGTCATGTTTGAAGTGGCATTTTTTCCAGTGTTGGAGGTGAGAGCTGCCCTCTCTCAATGGCCTTTAGCTGTGTTTGATCACTCGTTGAGTTATAGATGTCTCTGTGACTCATAACTCAGACGCCAGACTCAGATGTCAACATAACATATGTTGTTTTCCGCTCCCCCACCGCACATTGTGTGCAGGAAAGAGGAAGATTGGTGAGATGTCTAATGCGGTGTTTCTCTTGCATTTTGGCTTTTTTCATATCCCAAAAATGAATGGCGTCAGGAGATAAATCGTAGGTAAATCAACAAGAGTATTCTGAATGCTTCAGCTGAGGGTTTAAAGGTAAAATATTTGAATATTTTAAGGTCCAGTATTTTGGATTTTAATAAGATTTGTTGGTAGAAATGGAATACAAATATGTCTTCATTAGTTCATAATGACCTAAAATAAGAGTTGTGGTATTTTCATTACCTTAGAGTGAGCCATTTGTATCTACAGAGGGAGCTGGTTATTTTGCATTACAACATGTTTCAAACCAAACACTGGCTCTAGAAGGCACTTTGTGGGAGTTGTTTGGGCTTTTTTTGTTGGTTTCGGGGTTTTTTTTGGTGAGTTTGGGTCAAATTGAGCTGTGTTTAGTTGGTTGCAATCTGTAATCTCACCGTTAAATGTCACCTATTCCTACACATTGTACTCAGTACAGTGGAAAAAGGGTTTAAAAAGACATAAAACCAGTATTTTATTAGCCATTTATCCTTTAAGATTCTCACTGTAGTCTTTGTGATAGTTTGAAGTTCTCCGTTGTTCTTTTGGAAATTTAACAGATTTTCCAAACTAGCTGCCTCTCTTTTGGTGATTTTTATTTATTATCCCTGTTTTTTTATATGTTCTGTATATGGTCAGCTAGGAGGAAACCGAACTGCGGGAGTTCAAGCAAGGTTCACACGTATGGCTAACGTGTTCCAAATGAGTGTGAGGAATGCTTGCGTCCCTGCTCTCCCTATTAACCAAACATCACCTTGTCAGACCCTACATGCCTGTTCAGAGCTCCTCCCTGTGCCACACATAATGAGATGAGTATCTCAAATCAGCTTTCTTTAATTAAAGTTACAACACAAAGTAAGCTTCTCGCCGGTCTCTTCTTAAGAGTGCATTTTATACGCTTTCTCTCTATCGTGATAAAATAATTCCATGAGGAAGTGATTACACATTGGGATAATTCTGAGCAGATGTGAAACATGTCTCAACAAGTTAACAAGGCTGTGGTGGAAGTGCAGACCTTGTCACTCTGGAGGCAGTGTACAACGGCGTCAAGAAATTGTCTCCAGAGCTTTGAGCCTGGCAGAGGAGGTAAAGTATGAATGGAGGAAGGAAGATATTAAAATATGGTTGATTGCTTACTACTGTTGGGCTTCATGTGCACAGAAACTTCTTCCTTGAAAGCACTGCATGCCAGTTTTATAGTCAACTCTGTTTTTTTATGCAGGCAGATTTTACATGGTTTACTTTCAAATTAAACAAAGTTGAGACTATCCATTGTAGAAGAGCAGAGACAGCTTCAAATATTAAGTATTGATGCAGATGTAAGAGTATTTTTAAAAAATTATTTGACATTTTATGAACAAAGAACAGAATGTTTTTTTCTCAGAATTAATATGTACACTGAAGACAAAAAAGGCCTTAGGAAACTATTTGAAGTGGAATTTTTTTTTGATTATTTCTGTTCAGGCCGGCAGGAATCATAAGACACTGTTGTGAGAGACAATGTTTTTCAAATTGTTATGTGTTTTGGGTGTGTTTAAGAGTCCTTCAAAGTCCTGAATTTTATTCACTGCATTTTTTAACATTTTTCTGCCAGTCCTCTCACCTTTACACAGGCCTAGCATTGGAAAAAAAAAAAACATTAACTATTTTTATGTAATTTACAGTTTGCAGTGGATGCAAAACAGGAGGATCAGATCAGCTCTAACAGATGTCTTTCAGAGAAAAAAGCATATTCTGAACACCATTCACTAAAGACAAAAGTGTTGTTTGGTTGCATTCAATGCCCCGCCCTCACTAACTGGGATAAAAGCACTGTTAAAATTTAAATGAGGTAAAAAAAAAAAATGTTTATATACACTTAATGCCTGTACTCCTTGCCTTTGTTCAGCTCAGACAAAGATAAAGCTTAAATTGGCGATGCCTCTCATCAAAGGTGTTTTCTCTTTGTGCTGCTCAATGTGAGTAGCTTAACGTTGTGTATAGAAAAAATACATGTAGATAGGAGAGGGGGAGAAAATTGTTCACCTACAAGCAAAAAAGAAACTTTGGTAATTGCCATAACACAAATAATGAGAGGCTATGTAGGAAAGTGTTTGAAGAGCGGTCCTGATCAAGATAAGATTGGAGACAGTATCATGAGAGAGAGGGAGTGTTTTTTTTCTGTTTGCAGCAGCTGAAAGGAAACTTAAATGACAGAGTTACTTACATGAGCCAGACGCTGGGCTAAACCCTGCAGAAACAACCAGGATAAATGGAGTTAAGGGTGTGACGAGGACGGGTGTGATTCAGATGCCATTTGTGGTCAGGTATAATACAGATGTATTACGCATTAATGCAGGCATTAGGACCACAAAACTGTGATTTATAGAGGTATACAGATCACATAAAAAGTGTTCTTATCTAACATAAGTCTACAAATGAAAAGAGCGAAACAGTAGTCGCCCACTAGTGGACATGGTGCCACAACAATTTGAAACTATTGTGACCCTGGACATAAAATATTTAGTAAAATTCCCTTTTTAAAACACAGGCAGGCTTTTTAAAGATAAACATCAACTGTTTTTACTGACATGTTAAGATCTTGTTTTTTTCTTCCTAAGGTTCAGATGAAAGCAGAGCTGATTTATAGACCAAAATGTTTATCAAAGAGACTGTGATGATCAGTTTCTTTGTTTCATGCTCTAAGATTCAGTTCACGGCAAGCTGAAGTTACCATTAAATAAGGGGGTGTTATGATTTTATATTATCTGCATGTTTGACATTATTTTTGCACATCATCTGAAATAATGAAACTCAAAGAACCTCCTGTAAAATATGGTGCAATCAGAGAACTATATGAAAATCTTTTGACTGATCTGCAGTAAAACCTCCATAACTTATTATTTGTGTGAAAACTGTAACAGCACAGTCTTGAGATACATGGAAACAATAAAATCATCAGAGTATGCATGTACTGCAGTAGAGAAATGTCAATACCACGAGTGAAAAAAAAACACCTGTGTCTTTATGTTTGCAAAAATATCACAAACTGAACTGCACCACAGTCTAATCTAGAATAATGTAGCCTAAATGATGCAGAATTCTTCTGCACACTTCAAACTCTTTTCTGTTTGGATGTAATTATCAACAGCTGCATAACAAATGAATACCAGGCTAATCATGATTAGGATAACAGAGTCAAGACCTGGTGGATGTGAACCAATAATATTTGCAGGGAGACGGGATTATGTGCTTTATTTGCGTGTCTGTGTGACTTCAAAAACATACCTGTTGTTGCTTGAGAGAGTGAAGAGAAACTGAGAGGTGAAATATTTCTAAAAGAACATGCTTTCCGTTTGAGAAATTTGCTATTGTTTGGATTTCACATGATTGATGCTTGACTTAATCCAGTGCTCTTTGCGCCTTCCCAGGAGGGTGAGGCGGTCTCTTTGTGCTTTTCTGTCCCATGTGAAGCAAACCAAAGCGGGAGAGTGAGGGTCATAGCTATTCGGCAGGGTACCAGATCCTTCCCACCGGCACATCTGCATGTGAAATCGCCATTTCACCCCTCCACACTCCCTAATTGTTGCTAAAATTATTTGTGAAATTGCCTTCCACCAGGAGTGTTTTCCACGGCAATTGTCACACAATTTTATATGCACGGTGGGCCCACAGAGTTGACACATGCACCTCTTCTTTACTGCCATATGTGCTCTTTTTATTCGAGTTTAATAGTAGTGCTTTATTTTTTTTTAACAATTACCTTTCAGCAATTACTCTCGTGCGTACTCGAGGGCAAGTGAACCTGTTGTTGTCAATAGCGGGTCGATCCAAATGTTGTAATTACCACAAAAGCTATAGGAGCGATTCAGATGTTCATGCTGCGCACATTTACTTAATTGAAAGGTTAACAAGCCAAAAGCATCTTAGAGTCTAACCTTCGAAAAGCGAGGCTGCTGTTGCGAAGCTTTTGTACACTCAGAAAACACATCATCAGTTTCTGACTCAATTATTTTGGATCGTGATTTTTTATTCACACGGAGCTCTGCGTGCGCACCGCTTCATCGATGGAAGAATAACTTCGGATGCAGACATGTGCACACTTGATTTTTGATCGAAAACAAAAATGGTCGATTAATTCACATTTATTTTTAAAAAATTTTATCGGAACATAATTCTTAATTTTCAGACAATATGAACAATAAGAAAAAATATTAAATATTTTAAAATCATGTTTTTCACAAATTTATCTCGGTTTAAATTTTAAGATTGTGCTCTTTTTGCCTGTAGATTCAATATCTTAAGATACTCCTGACCAATGAAAGAAAGAAAGAAAGAAAGAAAGAAAGAAAGAAAGAAAGAAAGAAAGAAAGAAAGAAAGAAAGAAAAGTTATCACTCAAAAAATATTTTTAAGATTTTACATTCCATAGGTTTGAACAGCTCAATGTAAAGGAAAATAAGAGATATAGAATAACGTTTAGATATAACAACATTTTGAAGTGGTTTTGGTGTGTGGAGTCTTATGAGGGAGGCAGCAGTGAATTAAAAGTGGAATGAATGGCTCTGATTGGTCGGCCGGCTTCTGGCTAAACCCACTCTCTTTCATCCATAAAAGAAAGGACAGGGAGCCTATGGGAGCGCGCGGCTGTCTCCTCCTACGACATACACGAAAGTTGGCCACTTAAACTACTTCCAACCAGCCGGCAGACATTATACTGAACCCAAACTACACCAAGGGAAAAGAATAACAGTGCATTTTTCTAACTCACTCACACAACTTCAAGTGCAACTGCTCTGTTTCGCAGATTTTGGTTTTATTTCTAGCTGCCCTCATATTCTTTTATTTTTGGGCACATTTATCGCACCAGAGGACAGCATCACTTTTCATTTTTTCCCGGTGGAAGAAGGGCTCGTCCAGTTATTCCGCCTGGGATTGGGATTTGACAGCAGACTCAGCACCTTTTGAGCATTTTGAAGAAATTCCGTGTTTGGACTTTGTGAGAGTAGCAGGTTCGAGTCCGTTTTGTTATTTTGTCTGAGTAGCTACATGATGGCTACTTTACCAGGAACAGTGCCTCGGATGGTGCGCCCTGCGCCAGGCCAGAACTACCCCCGAACCGGCTTCCCATTGGAAGGTAGGAAAAATGAGAACATGTGTCTGATGTTTTTGCTTGTGCTGTGACAAAACTCATCAGTACTCTGCTCTGTTAGCTTGTAGCGCGATAGTCACACGGGGCACAGTTTGTTACCGGCAACATGCTGGGAAATAAAAAGGTGGGTGAGCAAATGCTGACCTCCAGTCAGTGATGATTAAAGTTAACAGCCTGAATCAAAAGTGAATAATGATTGCGGGAAAACATCAGCTCGTGCTTTGAAAATCAACATACAACCAAAAAACAAAACTCTATCATCAAGTGTTTTGATTCGCCTGATATTATTTGATTGTATATGAATTAAACACAAAAGCTCTATTGATTGGAATTGATTTTGGTTCGTTTTAAATTTAAATTTAGGAAGACGTCTCTTAGTAAGACTTTCTTATTGTAAAAT
>JAPZDY010000012.1:10981506-11008232 GCA_029783645.1 Ctenochaetus hawaiiensis | reverse complement strand
TGAGCAGCGTGGTTGGATGGTGAAGTTGTTGAATTGGACCGCTGCGGGCTTTTATTTTCTAAGCAGGCTTTTTTCCGCTATTACTTCAATTATGGCCATGCAGCGGGCTAAACAGGCCAGCTCGCATGGACTGTATAGCCTTGTTTAATTAGGTATGAAATTAATTACAGCAGACATCTATTAAAGACTTTTAAGTTTGGCTAATTTTTTTATACAGAGTTTAAAGGTATAACAGTGGATTAATGGCTTACAGCCAAAATGACATTTTATTGCATCCCCTTATTTCTCTGCTGCCTGTCTAACAGGTGTCAAGCAATGTTTGAATTTATCGATACAGAATAGAAAACTAATATTTTCGTATAAATTAGAACAGTTTTTCTTCCACTTTTAATAGTCTTTTAATCTTGAAGTTCAATAGTGTATTTAAATTTTGAGTTAAAATATTTTTATTTACATTTCTACAAAAATATCAATGTCATTTTTGCTGTGCTAAGGGCTCTATTGCCTCAAAAATACTGTCTACCCTTATGTATTGAATTTTGTAAACCGTTTTTGAACTTATTGTGCTACCTGATTTAGCCTTTAGTCTGTCTTCTGTGCAAATGTGAAAATACAATCGTCTTCGATTCTCATTTTAAGAGGCTGCATTCTCTTTTTATTGAATACTTTTTTCTTGTATTGGTACAAAAAAGCCCTGTGATGTCTGACAGCCTACTCTCACCATTGTTAGATGAACAGCCACTAGAAAAGGACGAGAGAAAGAAGAGGGAGGAGAAAAGGCCCTTCTGTTATTTTCTGTCTTGAGACTTGCTGCATAGGCTATTCAGGCAAGTTGATGAACTCCTCCAAAAAGTTTATTAAGGGGCTGAAAACAATAAGAACTAAAGCCTTTGGGTGCCTGGGCAGACAGTTTATAAACTAGCTGCTATTGTGCCTCAAAGGCAGATGCATGAATACTTTTGAATAGGGGCCTTCAAACTGACACGATCAGGCTGGACAGCAGCAGTTTTAAATGGAGCGAGGGTGCTTCTGCTGCAGCTCAGATCTCTGCCTTTCTTTTTTTTCTTTTTTTTGCATTAATGTACATCTGCAAAGAAAGGGGGAGGAGAACAAGCTGGGCACTGTCAGTCATGGCCACGCTGGTTTTCCCTTGGGCTTTACACTATATGTGTGCTTAAACAAACTTATAAGAAGATATATAATGTTTGTGGAAACAGGCACTTTCTCTGCAGATCTAATAGTTTTGAGTGACCATGCGTGTATACTATATCTTCATGTTTATTTATTCTCAAAGAACAGAGGTCCTTTATCGGCATCTTCTGTAGTGTAATTCAAGTTCAGAGAGTCTGTCCTTTGAATCATTATAAAAGCAGATGGTTTAATACCTTGCTTTCTATTTTATTTTAATGCTATTTTTTGGTGTGGAAATTGCACAAGCTGTTATTTGTAGTGTGACAGTTGGTCTTTCTTGTAATGCTGAATTTTGAACAAAAAACTTTAAAATATTCCTAATCATTTGGCACCTTAAAGGAGACAGCGAGCACGGCAGAAAACTGAAAACTGCTGTGCGCCTTGGCGACGTGGCTTCACTGTTGATATATTTTTTTTTTTTGAATGGGGCACACTGGTTACGCACACTCAAGAAGATACATTATTCTCCTCCTTTTCAGTAAACAATAGACTGTCACTCTTTATCCCTCTTCCCTCCTCTGTCCCTCCCTCTCCAGCTTTCTCTTTTAGTCCTCTCAGTCTCTGGCTCTGTGCCTCACAACATCAGAGGGAGTCCAGTGATTTGTGACCCCAGCAACCCACACTTAATCTCGCTAAAGAGGGGGAGCATCCAGTTTGCAGCTTGGCGGGCCCCAAATGGGCCAAGCCTGCTCTGGCAGGTGTCAACATTAGCAAACAATTGGTCCCCAGTCCCATGCCCCGTACCCCAGTGCGACACTGAACCTAAACTATTTGAGGCGCGCTGAAAGGAGCCACATAATAGGGAATGTGGAGGGGGTGGAGAGGAGGGGGAGGACAAGGGAGAGATTACACTCTGAGACAGCTATTAGCAGGGATGAGGCTTTTCTAAACAAACAAAAAAAAAAAGAAGAAGACGATCAATACTGTGTTAGTTTACCAAGTGGAGTCATCATTGCGGCTTTGGAGTATTTATTTTCTGCTCCATTGTTTTTCTTGACTTCTCAAACGTCTGTGGGCCGTATTGGCAATCCAATTTAGTTTTGAGGGGGGTCCCTGGGAGGCCTATTTCTTCTCCCAGGCAGTTGTGTTTTAGTTGTGGGTTTCGCTGGCGGTGGGCAGTTCATTCATAGATTCGGTGTTGTAATGAATCCTGATTGGTGAGTATTACCCTCGATAGTGGACTGGGCTGTCCGGAGGGAAAACAACACTCAGGGATGACAGAGCGCTGCTTGGCCCTGTGGGATTGTCCCTCTACTTCATTAGACAGGAGTGTCTTAGCAAAGAGAGCAGAGGAAATGGGAAGGGAATGAGTTGACATGTGGACTGTTGCTGTTCTCGAGTGGATATGTGTCTTGACAAGAGGGCCAATGTTTTTTAAAGGCCATTTATTTATCTCTCACTGCTGATTCAAAGCCATGCCACGAGGAGAGACAAGTGTTCTCAGCAGGGGAGATTAGTTTCAAAGATTTTAATGGAAAGACCTATAGTTATCGGACAGATATCTCATTTAATTGCTTTGAGATGTCCTTTTGGCGTCTTTTCCTCCTGGCCTCCAGAAAGGAAAAAAAAGGGAAATCAAACAGTTCAATTTAGGTTATATCTGCTGAAACAAACCTCCTGGTGCAGTTGTTCTGCACACAGATCATTTTGTTGCAATAAAAAGTGTAATAAACTGACCTCATGACCTCTGCAGACAATGTTGTCTGTTGTCAAAAAGCACCAATAACCTTGTTAACAAGCAATAAAATGATTCTGTGCATTCATGGCATTAAGAATATCACACAACATAGAGAACGAACCTGAAACATAGACTGAATAGACATATGTTTTCCCTAAAGGCTGTAAAATCTCATGTTCAGCCTTTTTGTTTTTGTCTCGACTAGGTGAATTGCCAAAGGGGACAGACAGTTTGCAGAGTAATTACTGCTTTAAGCAGTATTTAATTAACCATGCAATTCCACAAATCATCGTCATTTTGCCTAATAAGTTATCTACCAAACAACATAAATGTTGTTGCCAGCTGACAGATAATGTCAAATAATGACAAAGGCCCGCTCATTTGTGAAAGGTCCACGAGTAATTCTTCAGTATATTTATGTAGGCCTTATCAGTCTCGAGACAAGTATTGGCAAGCGGTTGCCTCTTCGATTTCAGCCAAATATTCTAGCAGGGAAATCAGAACCATCTTGTATTTAAGGCTCAATAGGACTAAACATTGTCTTTTTTCCAGCTTTTTATCTCTGTGAAAGCTTGCTTTTACAAGCTGCTTTTGTTATTCCACAGATTTCCTACAATCTATGGACTCACATTTTGTAATTCTGCATTTGTTTCACTTCTGTATTTTAGATATATTAAATATGATAATTGATAATTGAGTATCATTGTAGTAAATAATTGTGGAATTCAGTGCTGCAGTCCGGTCATTACAACAATCTGTTTTGGCTAAATGTGTGTTGTGTAAATTTTATGTTAAATATGCTCACTCTTTTGATTTTTCTCTGCAGCGTGAGGAATATAGAATAAACTGATTTTCTTGCCTGTCTGAGGAAATCTTAGCATCATTTTAAGATGGACTGTGTAATAATAACCGGGACCTTTGTCTTGGTGATTAAACCATTGTTATTCTGCCACACAATAAAGCTGAAGGATCACAAATATGAGTATACACTGCATCAGGACATTATTATATCCATGTTAAATTGTGCAATGGATGAGCAGGTCAGAGCCACATAATTTATTGAAAGAAATGTAGTTTCCCCCAATTCGCCGTGCCACCTTAGGTTGTCAAACTCTGACAGCTGGCACAGATCGGGACAGTGTGTTGCATTATGACCGTCCACTGGTTACCATGGAGCTGCATTAGAAAAGACAAAAAGCATTTCTGGCTAATTTTATTACAATACAGGAATAGCCCACATAATGTGCAACAGTAATTATGTTTAGCACAGTGTGCCCGTGCTCCCCCTCAGTGATGAATGAGAGACATTGACCATGGTCTGCTAGTTTAAAAATCGCCATTAGCCTATGCTACTTAGGGCCAGAACATTTCACATTTTATGCTCTTGATCTGCTTCACCACTGAAATATTCATTTGTTTTAATTGTGCGTGGGTTTTTTTTTCATAGGCACAAAGACAATAAACATGTTCCCCAAGTGTTGCAAATCAGAAATGTGTTTTTTCCCACCAAGTTAAAATGTGTAAGCGGTTGTCCAAACAGTGGGGTGGAGCTCCTGTCCTCGCCGACAAAATAACAACTTCAAATGTTGTCCCCTATTTTCAACTAATGGGCTTATTTCTGCATCGTCAGTCATTCTCTCCTTGGGGAACATGTAGCCTCAGTATAAAAAGCTTTGCTACTGTGCCACATTACAACCCCTCAATATGGAGGGATCTCGGAAATTAATGCCAAGCACTACGATGCTTTTACTGTGCCCGGAAAATAGCACTTCACAGAAAATATTCATTAAATTGCTGAATATAGTGGACCTCTTTGAAAAATGGTTTGTTCTGTGATCCTGTGTACTATAATACAATAGAGTGTAATAGTATTTTTTGCATATGTTTAATGATATCACATCATATATTAAGATTATGAAATCACTCTTATAATGTCTGTTCTTCCTAATTGCATCAGAAACTCAATAACATGATGCACAGCAATAAATTAACATTTAAACATGCAAATCAGCAGGTAAAAGGCCATTATAGCACCAAATACAGTGAAGCAATTAGTATAAATTTAATATTTGTTGTATAGTCTATCTTTCCTTCCCATTATAAAGATACTAACAATTATTGGTTAAGATAAAACACGTGTTTTTAGCTTTACTGACATTAATCCTGAGCTTTTATTAAAGTTTCCATCATTCTTCACAACTCTTCTTTCCTTAGTGTCCTCTATATGACACAAACTTTTCCACAATATTTGCTGCCCAGCCTTGTCCAGAAAATTAGGAAACTTCCCTTGGGCACATAAAACTGTCCGCTGTGCATTCCTATACTGTGCCCAGTAATCTCTCTTTGGCTTTGTTGAGAAAATGATTTGTTCCTCCAGGAGACCTCGACTCAAAGCCCTGAGACGTTACTGTTTGATTTCCTGCGCAGGTTTTTAGAGCTTTTTGCTGGGGGACAGAGGCTCTAGCTCCAGTGCCATTTGGCAGAGACCCCCAATGGGCTTCCTTTTACTTTCTTGTGCTCTCTGTTAATTTCATTACTTTCGCTGTGACCTCAATTAGCAAAGACTGGAGCCCAGGCGGTGACTTTCTGCTCGACAGAGGAGTAAACCTAGTGGAGAGCTCAGTCTTAGAGAGGAAGGTGGTGACAGTTGTCCTAACAAGGTTTACAAGTGTGTTCTTTGAGGTCTTCAGAGGTCTGTGTGGCTCTGTTTGACCCAATTTAAGCCATCTTTCTCCAAAAAAAAAAATGCATAGCAGACAGTTTTACAATAGTTAAGAAGTTAATTCATTTGTGATCATAAAGCATATTTGCAATGTTAGAAGTGCATTTCTAATATTAAGAACAAAAAAAGGTCTTTCCAAAAAAATAATTTATTTATCAGCAATTGCTTACAAACCTAACAATACTCTAAAAAACAACAGTCTCTGCCCACTTTAGGAACAAAGTATACAAGATGTACAAACATTCATATTGTCACTAATATCCCAGTTTTAGTCAGTAGAATATCAAAGAAAAAGAATCCCACCCCTCAAGCCCTTCACGCTTTCCCACTCAGGCAGCGCAGAGGCATGGGGAGTCAATATGTCAGCATTTATGGATGCCCTGCGGAGCTGCACAGGGCTGTCAGGCCCCTATTCATGCTCTAATGGCCCCCTGAGGAGCTCGTCTCTCCGGGCTGAAAAGGCCGGGAGGCCCAGTGGACGCCCTGTTGTTGAAGGTGAGCGTGCGCTCTCATGGACGCGCCGCGCCTTCATCCATATGACAAGAACCATAAAAGAGCATCGCTCTCGCTGCTTCTCCTTCTCTGTCTCCTCTGCTTTCTCTTGCCCCCTCCACTCCTCCCTCCCTCTCCTCTTCCCACCTCAAACAGAGAAAAGGGGGCTAATTGTTTGTTGTGAGAGCCAAAGATTATAGAGCCTCCCATCTTTCTTCCTCCTTTGCCTTTTTCTCCTCTTTTTCAAGCCCCCTACTCCATTTCTAAAGAATGTGATTCTGTCCAAGAGACAAGGGAATAAAAGTATTGGAATTTTCCTCAGGAATGTCAATGTAAAAGAGTGTAAAACTGTGACACCGGCAGTTAGAAGTTGCAGGAAGGCCTTTCCTGTTTTCCTCAGGTAGTTTTGGTCCTGTTTGAGTTTTTTTTTTACAGTTTTTTCTTTTGGTAAAAAAGAAAAAAAAATGGAATTGCAAGTTTTTGAGCTCTTTCTCTGCCCTGCGTTCCAGCTTGACTTTTCTTACCACTTGAAATAGATTTTAGGACAAGTACTCTTGTTCCTCAGCCACCTGCTATAAACTGGTAATTGACATGATAGGCATGAGACAAAGCTGAATCCAATGACATCTGTCCATAAAGGTGAGCTGAGAATGATTTTATTTTAGATAGACGGTGGACTTTTAATATCCTGATGTATAGTTACACATCTCATCTAGATTCAATTTCAGTTAAATGTCAAATTATGGCCCAGAGAAGGTCACTGACAACCAGGAGAAATTGATGACGCATTTTGGCATGTTTGGCCAAAGCAAGTAAACACTTACCTTGATTTCATCACAAATGCAGTGGATTTTTTTTTGGTAAGTTTTTTATGTTAACAAATTGTTTGGTTTGTTGATGTAACTATTTTAATCTAATAGTATATGAGCAAATCAACCACTCTGAGGCTATGCTCACTTATAGAGTTGTGTTTTTGTTTTTCACTCGCAGGGGAGATAACTACAGGAAGAGATTATTCATAGAGAATTTGTCTTCAAACCATTCTGGTTATCGCTGTCTTCTATCTTGTATTCACATGAGGTTCCTATCTCAGATACATCCTTCGGTAAATGCCTTGAATCACATGCCTCCTTTAACTTGGCAACCCCTTTGGGATGAACAGGCAAGTGCATTAAACAGAGATGCCGCACCATTCTCAGAAAAATGCAAATTGGGAAGTTGTTAGTTATTTGATGTTGCTGCACGATCCCCCCCGCCCCCGAAACATCCCTCCACTCCAGTGTTGGTGGTTGAATCGTATGCAGTCCTGAGGACAGGCAGGGCTGTTTATATGCAGGCCTGGAGCCCCAAAGACAGCACAGAGACAGATGCATGTCAGAGATAGCAGATCCCATCTCAGGCAGATGCCTCTTATCATAGGCCTGTTTGCATAATTAGGCCTTTTGATATTCACCCCCTCTGACTGACAAAAAGTATAATTGCAGTATCAACTACGACAAAAGGTAGGCACAAAATAAACAAGTCAACATAAATAGGGAGAAAAGATGCGGTGTTATTTTTGTCCTGTGGGAAAAAAAGAGGGAGGAAAAAACAGCATTTTAAACTAAATCTGCTGTCAGTCACAGTCAACTGGTGTGACTCGGTGCTCAGAGGCTGGTCCTGTGAATGCCTGCAAAACACAGAGCGTGAGGCCTGATTGTAATTATGCTGGAACTAATATGCTTTTCAAAATGAGCCATTATGAGCTAATGCTGCACTGCCAAAGCCCTGTCTGTTTTTGTCCCTCTGTCTTGGATAGTTTGCAAAGGTATGGCTGATATTGAGGCCATGGGTTATGATATCAGAGACAGTCTGACTGGGATGAGCACTACTTAACTTTGTGCTAATACTGCTCACAGGTGAGATAAAGGATTAAAACACCTGGCACCTGCACCACTGCAAAGATTTTTTATGGTGCTAACAGAGATTTTTTTCCCCTGGTTTTTGGTTGTTACTGCGTTTAATTTTGGCTAAAAGAAAGTGATTTCTTTTGTTTCATAATTTGCATTTGCAAAGAGATGTATCAGTTTTGATGCAGTGATTTTTAGTTTTATTTATTTTGTTTGTTTTCATGATGAATTTTGCTATTTTTTTTCCCGTTGTTGGTACCATTCCGAGTCAGTGTAGAGGTATTTACCCATTTTTATTTTATTTTTTTTGTTTTAGTGTCTTCATTTGCAGAGTAAAGCTTGTTCACTTCTTAACTTTTTCTTTGTGTATTCCACAGAAAGTAGTGTTAAAAGCAGCTTAACACAATTTGTATGCATCTTTTTTGAGAGTTTAACTGATTTTTGCCGAAGCTTTTCCATGCAACACTTCATGTTGAACACGTAGGCTAATCAATGCCATATTGAATGCTTTTTTCTTTCATGATTACTTCAATGAATCTGATGCACGAATCGAACCAACATTTTTCAACAACCTGGTTAACCTGCAGTTTATTGCTGTTGTTGTGTATCATAAATCTGTAACCTTATAGATCACTTGGTTAATTGCGGCTATTGAGTGGACAGCTGTCTGTTTAATCAGCATTACCTCAGCGTCTCAGGGGTAAAGGTGGAGGACTGGAGGAGTCCAAGGAGTTGGAGGGAGAAGAAGAGAAGGAGGGCTGGAGGAGTAGGTGGGGAGGGGGTCAGCATGAGGAAGGGAGGGGTCCTGAGGAAACAGGGTGATGATGAGGATCCCATCTGCCTAAAGTCTGAGGAGTCTGTCTGCGAGGTCAGCAGAGGAGCATCAGGGGAGAGAGCAGGCTTTAAACCTTGTGTCAACCTTAAAAATATTAACTAGCAGCACAAGTCCTTCATGAGCAAGAACTCTGTTTTTATCTAAAAGGTCTGTTCAGAGTTAAAGCATCATTAAGGCAAAGTCACATACCAGGGTGAACTAATTTGCTGGTTCTCTATGTCTTCAAAGATAATTTCCTGTAAGTGATCAACCATATTAACTAAAAGAGGGGTAATCAATAAATATACTAATTGATAGCACTTAACCACTGTTAAATTAGTAAAAGCAGAATTCTCAATCACAAATTAATAAAAATGTACTGAAAGCAGTCAGGTTAAACACAGGAAAAACGAACTCTCTAAGTGTGCCTTTAATTTTGACTATTCTCTCATGATGAAATGCACAAAGGACACAGAGGGCAATATAAAGTTTAGGGGTTTTTTGTAGAACCATCTTTTCTTTACTCTATAAGAAGTTGGCAGTTTGTTTGATCAATCTGAAGGCTCAAGTATTCAATCATATTTTTAGCATTAAGCAAATACGTTGGTATCTATCTAAACTAACTACAACAATGTCTACTTTAAATGATTTGTTGCATAGTTTAGTGTTGATTTGGGACACTGCTCTTATACTTGTTGGCAAAAATTAATCATTATAATTACATTTATATGGCTCCCTTAAAGCACTCACTTTTTTTTAGTTCCACATCAAAAAAAACAAATGTATAACAGGTCGGTGACTGATCCTTTTCATTTAATTATTTAAACTGTGCTCTTTTTTAAAGCCATCTCTTTCATAAGTCGTGACATTCATTACAATTTAGCTTATCCAAACCATGCCCATTGTCATTTTAATCTTGGTCAATAACTCACCTAGACAAAGCAATTAGTAAACCTGATTAATTCCTATTTATAATGGTTGCAATTTTAAATCAATATCTCGGAAAGACCTCAGAGGGCCCCTGGAGGAGAGTACAAGGCAGTAATCGTGCCCACTGGATGGCACATAATTAGATGCTAATTGAACGATAAGTAATGAGACAAGGCATGAGTGGTTTATCAATATCCCATGAACCTGTGAATGGAATTACTGCCGTCGTATTATTCAAACGTCTAATCAGAATGTACCTTTTTGTGCTGAGCGGACCGTTAAGGAATTGACCTCGACAGGCCTGCAGGGATTTTGTTCACTGAGTCTTATTATGTGTTAACACTGGCACATGTGTGAGGGGGAAGCGAGACATGAAATTTAGATTTTAAAGTGCTTTTGTGAGGAAAAATGATTGTTTTCTGCCTTTATGCCTATTTGTTTACACTGATTAAGGCCAGTTTCTAAGTCACCTGCTTATCACACTGACTTGTATAACTGTACTGCATGTTAACCAGAAATCAGTTTCAGCCTCTGACATCAACATGGAGAGCAGCCGTGTGTTTTAATACATTTCCCATCATCTAGTCGCCAAATGTAGTCAGCATTTAGATGAGTTTTACGTCCAGCCTCATTCCCAGTTGGCCCCATGCAGCGTGTGCCATTTTCCATTTTCCCTTACTCATTACAGGCAGGGCTGTTGACCTTGTGCTTCTGGTTCATGTACGAGAGCAGATGTGTTGGCTCTGTGGGGCTTAATAGAGAGCAGCGGTACGAGCTATTGTCTGTTGAGGTTTATCAGTCGTTAGCCTGTTAGCATGCTAAATGTGACAAAGATTTCCTCTGCGGTTAACTTGCAGAATAAAGTCTGTGAAAGCACCTCAAATAAAAGGGGGAGGAAAAGAAAATAATTTGAGGAGGAGAAGACTTTAGTGTCTGTCTCAGAGCCCCTCGAGTATGTGTCTAGCCTGGCCCCCACGTCTCCCCGTAGGACACAGAGGTGACTTTGGAAAGTGATCTGCACACTGCTGGGCTGGTCTCAAGTGTCGTCATGGCGAGTTACCGGGCAAATGGATATTCGCATCCTCATGAAAACCAACAAAGGGATATGTGGTGTATGTACATATTCAACTTTGTATGTTCAAGGGTGTTCTGCAGCGGAGTGAGTCTGCGCTTCAAGAATCAATCTTTATTAAAAAGGATAAGACTGAAGAATTGATTTAATGAATGCGGCCTCATGTCCTGCAGCCACATGTAATCCGCAGAGAATCATTGAGCATGAGCTCAGGGGGACAAAAAATGTTCGTAGAAGACTCATAGAGTGGCCTGTAATGATAGTCTCCATATAATCCCATAATTCCTTGTTTAATTAAACTCTGGAGCTGGCCTTGAGACTATGCCAGCTCTGTTGCTCTTTTGTTCTCACAGTTGTTATTTGGAGGCTAGGTTTGAGTATTCTTTTGTCCACTTATGTTGAAAGATTTGACTGGAGTGAGCTATAAACAGAGACCGTGGCTGTGATACAATGAATTAGACGCTAGGAACTCACTCAGGCGAGACATTCAGGTGTGCATTATAGTTTTCATTTGAGCTGAATAGCAGAGGGCCTCTGTCAGAGGCAGAAATCTCTTCATACACCCTCTTCTTCTATATCTCCCTTTATTTTCCCTCTCCCACACTTTCTGGACTGAGCATGATGCAATCCAACTAGGCCTGGAGCAACACTGGCACATCACGCCGCCTTGTCAATGTCTCAATGAGGAAATTATGAAAATATAAATTTTATGACATGAAATGAAAAGGGCCATGTAGTTTGAATAGACATGCAGAGGAGGTGAAAATGATGCAATTTTCTAAATTCAGTTATAATGGTAATGTGCAATGGTAATGCGTATTTGCTGTCAAAAATTTCCCTGTCGGCCCGGATTGTACAGCTTTGTGCTGCATGTATATTCCTCGAGCAAAAATTCAGCTTAGTTGAATGCCTAAAAAGTAATGTAAGATATGTTCTAATTCATTTAATGACAGCAGATGGAAACACATGGGACTGAATGGTTTTGGTGTGATATTGTGTTCTATTTTGTACACTTTGGCTGTGCTGTGTGTGAGCAGTGTGCCCAGGGCCAATGAGAGAGAAAAGCAGGGTGAGGAGCAGCAAGGTGGCCTGTGCAGATTAACCCCTCTACCCACCAGCACCCCTCCCCCGCTCCCCCTCAGCCCTCTGCCTTCACCGCCTCTGGGGCCCCTCACAGAAGCAGGATAGTGTATCAGGGCCTCTTCTATATTAAATAAATATCCACAGATTAAGATAATATTCTCACAGTTGTATATCAAGAGAGGAGAAGCTGTCATTTGAATCCTCTATGTTGCCCCTCGCGCTCTCTTGAGCAACAAAAGAGGCTCCAAAATGCATATAATGCTGTTAGAGCTTCTTTCTTGCTCAGTTTCAGCTCACATTTGATACTATTTTCGACTAACACCCTTCAGTTAATTCACAAAAAAAGACTCTTTAACTCGTTTTCCTGTTATGATCACACAGATGGCCCTCTGTCTTTTTCTTTTCACCTCAGGTAACCGCACAGATGATGGGTCAGATGTAGATTCGGAGCCCGACTTGCCCCTGAAGAGGAAGCAGAGACGCAGTCGCACCACCTTCACGGCCGAGCAGCTGGAGGAACTGGAGAAGGCTTTCGAGAGGACGCATTACCCAGACATCTACACCAGAGAGGAGCTGGCTCAGAGGACAAAACTCACGGAGGCGAGAGTACAGGTTAGAATTACCGTTCATAGTCCCTTTGAGACCTAGCATTGTGCTGAAGTTTGCCTGCATGCCGGTTCACTGAAACTATGAACACATATACATACACATGGTGGTAACTAGCTATGCTAGCTTGGGTCGAGTTCGTCTAAAACATCCGTCCTTCAGATTTTTGCATCCATCTTGATACAAAAGAAGGAATTTGCATTAAAGAATTAAAAGCAACATCTATTTTTAAGAACAATGTCCTTGTTACTCTGGATAACTCAAAGAACACAAAATGTATTTATAGGGACTACTTCTTTTATATGAATTCCAGTTGAAACTGTTCTTAGTGATGTCTATTGATCATTATGCAATACTAAGACATTTTTTCTAAAAAGACTAACATTGTATTGTAATTGTAATTTTCTAATGATAAAATTCCATTCTAAATAACTGTATTTTGCGGAGGCAGAAATCTCAGAGACAGATATCTTAAAACCTACAAAAATAAATCTGAAACAGTCTGCATGGAAAAAGATGCGGCCTAGTGGTTTCTTTCAGCTTTCAGTTTTCGTTCAGTTTTTGCATTTAATATGTAACATATCAACAGCGATGTGGCTCAGATTACATGTAAAAGGACTGACTTTCTCATAAGAATGAGGAGAGATGGTGGTGGCCTAACAGCTGTCAAGAGGTAGACCACCATTCACCTACTGTTTCAGTGACAAAAATGGGTGTTTTTCCTAAAACATCAGGATATTTTCCAGCCATTTTGTGGCAACAAATAGGGTAGTTTTCTAACCCTTACCAAGAGCCTAAATTTATCCATACTTTAACTATAGAAATATAAAGACACATAAAGTTAGTAATGTGCATGTAAGGGAGTTTTCCTACTCACTGTTAGCCTTTATGGTTGTGATGTTTGACAGAATGGCTCCCAATCTTCGCACCTCAGACCCGGGAACCTGTCTGACAGTGCCCTGGTTTTGTGTAAGATTGAAGGAAGATATGTACAGTAGAGTTATAGCAGCAGCTGTTCTTCCAAAAAGAGAAAGGGGAGAAAAAAAGAGGAGAAGAGAGAGAGGGAATGCATTCCTGATGGATTTCTCATTTCGGCCTTTGGCCAGGATCTCATCCCATCACTTTCAAGCTCGCCGCTGCTTGTAAAACCCTCCACATATCACACAGGGTTCCTCATCCTCTCTAGGGACCCTATGCCCCGACAACAACATTAATCAATCAGCCGCTAGTAAAAAAAAAAAAAGGGTCTGGGGCACCCCTCTCCTCTTACCACAGTCATTCACACTCCCTCTGAAGCCCCCAAACTCCTCACCGCATGCTAAATGTTCATCACACTACAAACATGCAGTTGGGGTAACTAATTCCACACATGTCTGTGTCCATCTGAAAACCCCCCAACATGCAAGGATGTCCTATATGTCTGAGTGTTTAATGCCTCACTCAAGGGAGGGTAAATTTATTTCATGGCTGTTATAAGGCAATATATTAGGGTTCTCTTTAAACTATAAGAGGTAAATGTAGGAAGAAGGGGGAGATCTAAATGCATCAGTAATTTTTACTAAAATTCACACTGACACGATCAGAGATAAAAAGCCAGACAGTAAAATGAAGTAAGCATTTTGTAGATTGATGCCCAGTGCTTCCGATATGGTAACACAGCCACATAGTTGCACAAACCAAATGTTTTGCTTCATTTTGAAAGTGAAGTTAATGCCGTGTACACGTTCAATCTTGTTCAATTCAGAGTCATCATGTAGAGCAGCAGCCTCACAGTTCTGAGAGCAAAATCCAGCCTTTTATTAGCAACTGTGTATTTATGGAGTCTGATAAAAATATCTAAACATGAAAGCAAGAGAAGAAAGAAAACGGAGTAACTGCTGGGTCTTTGCTCTTAGATAATAGACTTAAATGATGCCATGTGAAAACCTGAGGAATTTGAGACATGGCTATAATTTGTTAATGCTGTTTTCCTCATAATCTAATTCTTAAAGGCTTTGAAAGTCTCAAAAGGTCAACTTAAACTTAATTTTCCAAGAGGGTTGTAAAGAAAGGGGCTCTGGCAGCCAAAATAAATAATGCCTAAAGTTGCACTGCAGTTTGGTGAGTGGGCATGAGGGAAAATAATTATAAAGGAAGATAACTTTTTTATGAGTCTAATAGTTTTATTTCAGCTTTTTGCTTCAAATGCATCTCAAAGGCATCACTGTATTTAAAATTCTTAGAGATTTTCAGTGACCATGAGAAATTACACACAAACATTTAGAGAACGAGGGTTAACTAAATATGTGAAAAAGTTTGCTTAAATGTGAATTTGATGCAGTTTGCATGTGGCTTTTTTTTTTGTAAAACTTCCACCAGCTGGGCTTTCACATAGGTGCCCAAAAGGCCCATCACAGGGCAAGAGAGAGGAGACCCTTTGGCCTGAGAGAGGAGCTTCTCCAGCACAGCTGCAATGACGCATCTTCCAGATGTCGTGCAAGAATAACCGGTGTTTGGGGCTGAGACAGAAACTATATGCAGGGGGCGTTGGTGCTCCCACAGACTCATATTTTAACTGTCATGGTTCACTGTTATCCGCTTGTCATTAAACATGGTGATAATGTGGAGAGCAGCTTGTTCAGGTTGGATGCAGAGGCAAAGAGTACTCGTGAGGTTCAAGCAGGGCTGCGCTCGGCCGCCGCAGCCCAAAGCTGTGTTGTAAATTAAACGGCTAGATTCTTCTGGAAGTGACGAGTGTTTGGCTTAGCGCTGACTCACAACCTAAACTCATAAACAGAGCTAACTCCCTTGTGTCTGCCCTCCCCTGCCATTTTAAGACCCTTTCACCATCCATCTTTATCAGCCCTGCTGCCCCTTTCAGCAGAGCTACCAGCTCTGCTCTCCTTCACCACCACGAGCACTGCAATGGTTTTATCACCCCAACTGACAAATTGTGGGATATGATCCGTATCTCTTAGCAATTAGTTCCAGGCTGTCTCAGTGGGAGGGGATACTGCCAAGTCTACCTTCAGTCTCTGCTCCGCTGATGCAGTGTGTGCTGCCACTTTCCATCTGATAACCCCTCAGTTTTAACAGGAGCAGGCAGCAAAGCCATTCCATGAGCTATTAGGGAAGAGAGCATCATTTGTGTCTGCTCCCTGTGAGGGGTGGATCAGGTGGGGGTAGCACTGAGGGAGGGGGTGTAGGCAATAGACTGCAGGCCGCTGTAAATCAGTGCTCACAGATGAAGCAAATTACATTCTCCTCTATTTAGACTGAAGTTTTTAAGAGAGTGGCTCCTGAGTCTCGGCTAAGGCTCATCATCTCAGCATGCCGCCTCCGGCTCACTTTACCAAATCTGTCACATAGATCCTCTTTCATTACCAATAAACATTCTACATGTTGCTATTATATCTAGTGGAATCTAATAAGGTATAAGCATTGCTGTTTATGAAGCGTGCAAATCAATTTGGTAAAAAGTTTCTCTCTTTATCTGTGGCTTGTGCTGGCCTGTCGATGCATGCAATGAGCACAGGCAAAAAGGTCCTACATGGACACTGTGTACTGGGCTTCAGAGTTTTATATGTGACAGACAGGCGAATTCAAACTCATGCTGGCTCTTTTAAACAAGTTTTCAACGTAGAAACTGAAAATATAATCCCATAGGGAGGTATCAGGAGGTAATACGTAGTTTCTTGATTGTTATAATATCAGTCAAGTACCAGCGGCAAGAGAGAAAATCACAATGGAGCCGAGTGGTGACAACCAAACCCAACAGGCAACTGTATTCCCGCCAGTATGGGTTTATGTTTCATAAAGGAATAAATAGGATTTGTGTAGATTGTAGGGGAGAAATTGTTGCAATGCATCAGTGTGAATGTTCTAACAGTTTCTTATTATTAGAATTTAAATTACTTTGGTACAGTGCTTCTGTACTCCTGATACTTATCAAGCTAATCCCACTCTCCTCTCAAATTCACACTCCTAGCTACTTTAATTAGCATAGTGCCAGTCTGGAAGGCAAGCAGGGAGGGAATCAGAGAGAGAGGGAGGGAGAGAGAGAGAGAGAGAGAAAGAGGGGAAAGAAGAGGGGAAGGAGAGAGGAGGAGGAGGTGTGAGGGAGGGGGGGCATTGCGTGGTATGAGACAGAAGAGGATTTGTATGTTGAGGCTGGTTGCATCACCCCTCTGTGTTTTTGTGGATATGAAGTCAGCAGCACATTTTGTTTTGTCATTATCTCGGCTCTTGGTATTCATCTACCGAATGTTGCAAATTGGCTCCTGAGAGGCGTCACATATTCAGTGCTTGTCTTTGACAAAATAATTCATGGAGGATTGTCTGAACGAGGGAATTCTGAAATATGAGTGATCCTATTTAAGAGAAACAACAGAGGGAGGTTTTTTTTTTTTACTGCAGTGCAATGTCACACATCTAGGATGTTTGTGTATTATCGCTGATCAGCGATAAGAAAATGCAAAATACCACTTGATCGCTAGGAATTGATTCTGTTGGATGAAAATGAAAGGAAGATTAAACAAGACACCAAACTTAAACTGGGGACTAAAACTGTGAATGATGTCGTTGCTGCCTAGTGCAGGTTTGTTATCCAATTGCAGGTTTGAGGTTTGCAACTAGACTCCCTTCCTATTGTGTTCTTCAACAACCTTCACCCTCCTCTGACAGTGTCTTCCTCAAGCCCTCCTCTTTTGTCTCTCAAGCAGAGCCAAGCTTGACTTCTATAAGATGGGCTGCTGCTCTTCCATCCTCCCTGCCTCCCCAAAGTTTCTCCATAACCATTCAGAGACGCGGCACAGACGTATTTAAGCGCATCCAGGGAAACCTCTTAGTCCGTGAAAACGAAACAGAAGTGAGCCACATGAATTCGGCAGCACACTTGTAGGTAGATAGGGGAGACATGGAGAAGCGCTGCAGCTCTCTGTACTGCAGAGAATTAAACCGGATTGGGGAGAGCAGAGGAGAATCTGTGGTCCAAGGTGACTTTGTGATCAGGTTCCAGAGCGCAGCCTCAAATCCTCAGCTTCAGGCTGTGTGTGAGTGACAGTGTGTACATATAAGAGTGTGCTTGTAATGTATGCATGTGTGCGATGCCGTATGGGCACTTGTGCGCATGTGCGTCGCCGTTTGTGTTCATGTTTATCCCAGTCTGTGCTGAGAGCCTGGTGACTGCTGGACAAAGTCTCTCAGTCAGTCTCACAGTCAGCGGCGCCTGCTCCTCTCTTGTCCCATATATCAAAATAGACACATCACTTTTCTGAAAACTAACTTAATTAAGCTGCGGCCTTTTTAGTGGTTTAGGTAAATTCAGTGGATTAACATTGAAGAAAACCTTTTTAAACCCTGAGAACACTGTAAATTCCAGTAAATTATGAGAATGCTTTCCATTGACTTTCCTCTATTTAAACTCATCGGCAGCTGGAGATTGTGATCAGACACACTCATCCTCGGGATTAATGTTTATATATTACCTTTGAAGGCTTGATAACATTTTTCATCAACATATAAATTGAGATTGCAGAGTCGCAAAATATTAATACTATATAATAATGTTTACCGATGCCCTCTGTCATCCGTCTTCCCTTCAGTATCTGCCTCAACTTTTTAATGGTTACAATCGCAGCACTTTTATCAAACAAGAGACACAAAGTGTTTACTTTTCTGTTGCAAAGTCTGTTCAGAACGGGACATTTTTTTTACAGTTTTCTCCCAAACAACTCATCTGATCGACTTCACACTGGACACCGCTCTCCCTTAGGTCCTCGATCACATGAACGTTTCTCAAAAATTGCATGAACTTCTTTTCAAAACAAGTGATTTGGACAAATCCAAACTTTCAGGAGCTCCATTTAGATAAAATTGGACATGGCTTAAATAGGTAGCTTCATCTAGACCCACAGAATCCAGGACAGAAATTGTTTCTGAGTCATGAGGTTGAACTGACAGATGTCAAAATGTTAAGTTCACAGTTAAAGCATCAACCTTTGGACATATTGGGCCAAATTTGACAACTAACTGTCTTGCGTCCGCAGGGATAAAATGGACAAAAATAAAAAACATCAACGGTTTTTCAGCTTTGCAAAGGACATACAGATTGGTAGACAGAGCTCCCTCACTTATAGTTAGATGATCAAAACTGACTACAGCAAGACTGTTTAGTAGCATATAAATATATTTTTAAGAAGACACTGTTCATTCATAAAGGAAACAGCCTTAGTTATTGATGTTTAGCTTAAGATACAAGGCAATTACGACAACACATTGCTGTATACTGACAGCTCTCATACAGTTTTTTAAAAACAAATTTCACATCAATGAAAGTGTGCAAACAGAACAAGCTCCGTACTTACAAAAGATTTTATTGGCAAACTTTGATCGTTCTTTTGTAGTTAATTTACTTGTGCAAAGGAAATGTTGAACGTTGTGGTACATAAGCGGTGCGGGAAA
Organism: Ctenochaetus hawaiiensis; assembly: GCA_029783645.1. Lineage (NCBI taxonomy): Eukaryota > Metazoa > Chordata > Actinopteri > Acanthuriformes > Acanthuridae > Ctenochaetus > Ctenochaetus hawaiiensis. Next base: position 10,989,314 of record JAPZDY010000012.1, on the reverse strand, counting down.
AAGGAAGTAAAAACACAACAGTGGATAAAAAAAAAAGGAAAGAGGACTTCAACGTTTAAAGACTTTTGTGTCTGCTGTGATGGAACACCTCCTTCCTAAGCTTGGATGACAACGGGGGAAGGAAGTTAAAGTGAACATAAAAGAGGGGTGGGGTGAGTGGATGAGGTCGGAGGTGAAGTGGCACTGTGGGGTGGGGTGACAGGGAGTGTGTGGAAGAAAGGGGTGTGCCCCCCGTGCCCCCTCCCCTGAGCCAGGCAGCTGTTTGTCTGGCCCAGTAGGAGATTAGTTCAGACCTCGGACCACGCTCCACTACATCCCAATAGCAGAAATTTCACTGGAGCCACTCACCACATTTGTTTTGGAATAGCTGATTGAAGGATTCAAACGGGGTCTTTAGAGGCGATCGGACTTGAGATAAAGATTTCCTGTTGGTTTTTCAGTTGCGCAACTGAAGTTTTCCCAACAAAGTCATCGCCTGTTGCACCCTTTTTTCTTTCAAGCAAGCATTCAAGACTTAACTGAGCTATAGGCTACAAAAAAAAATCACCTGGTCTTTGCAGAGGCAGTGACCGTGTGGGAAAAGAACCACATTCAAATTAAGATCTCTGTTGGACTGAGATCCCTTGTAGGCCTATAAGAGTTTATATGTATGTTTGTGTGTACAAAAAGAGGCAGCCCCCGAAAAGCAGCGAGTATGTCGCTGTGTAAGTCCCCTTGAAAGTGTCCCTCTTTAAGACCTGTTTAAAAGGGACGCCCCCTCTTTGTGTCCACTGTTCTCGGTGGCGTATGGAGGGGCTTTTGTCCCCCTCTTTCATGTGCTCTCACAATAGCCCGGGCCGTTTGAAACACAACAGTAGATGAACTGCGCTGACAGTGTATTAAACTCTGATGAATTGCCTGTGCGAGGCATAGATCAATGTCCTTCAACCCTTAGCACACAGTGAAGACCGGGCCTTGTCTTGGTTAAAGGGAACAGGTTGCTGGCTCTTTTCAAAAGGGTCTGATTATATTCATGTTTTGTTGAAGCTGAGGCCTTTTTAAAATGTGTAAATCTTAGCAGTTCAAAAGAGTCCTAGTTTTTTTTTCTGCATTCATTCAAGGAATTCGGTGCTGCTCATTTTGTGAGCATTTTGCCATTTTGCAGCCTTAGTGCTCTGTGTTTTAACTCCAGAGTTAAAATACTTTCTCTCTCTTTAAACTAACCGTAAAAACATCCACATTAAAGCAGCACAGTGGTAGCACGCGGGTTAATGTGTCTCTGTGTCGAGGGGAAAGTGATGGCCTCTCTTAAAGCATCTAATAGCTTCACAAACATACTTGAGGTGTGTGTTGTGAAGGCTAGTGGCCGGCGTCTGACCTTTAAATGACTTCTTCCCTCTGAAGGGGGCTTAGGGCAGCCTGTTTACACAGATCACAGCTTCAGCCCCTTAAGAACAACAGGGACGGACCACTGAGCCTCTATGGCAGCTCCCACAGGGACAGCAGACTCCTAGCTACCACCAGCTCCACCACTCGCACTAACTGGCAGATTAATCACAGGTGGCAAGAACCAGCAGACTTTACTGAAGGTCTCCTGTATTCAAAAACACATTTTAAACATAAACTGAAGTTTGAGTGAAAGAAGACAAAAGCAGCAAAGAATCAAAAGCTTTGATTTTTAAGTTGTATATACTCTTCTTTTCAGGTGTGGTTTAGCAACAGGCGAGCTCGGTGGCGTAAACAGGCGGGGGCCAATCAGCTAGCAGCCTTCAACCACCTGCTTCCCGGAGGGTTTCCGCCCACAGGGATGCCAACTTTACCAACATACCAGCTACCAGATTCCAGCTACCCCAGCACCACGCTATCGCAGGGTGAGCCCGACACTTCTGCATGCAGCCTCACAAAACATTTCTGTCCGCTACATACTGCATGTCCTGTGCTCTGAGTTTAATCTAATTTCTGTAAAGATTACATTACTTATATTTCTTTGCGGCATGCCATCGATATTTTATGTCCATTTTAATAACATTATAAATTATATAGGGACCATGTGCAGAATATAAGAAACGTGCAGCAAGTAGTTATGTTTACAATCACATCTTTGTCACTGCGGAACAGAAACAAGCCTTCACTTATTTTCTTGTTTGTTACAAGGACAGGTCACTTCTGTTCTGCACTTTTAATGTATAAAGAGACATTTTTCTATTAATAAATTGCAAGAGGGACACTTAATGCATGACTTGTGACTTGCTGAGCTTAAATTTAGAGGCTACTTGTTTTAGGATTCTTAGTAGTGGAGGTTTTTTTTGTCCTTCCTTGATTCTCTCTTAACTGTGCTGTATTGTTTGTGTTGTTCTTACTGTCAGAGGGCAGCACATTGCACAGACCACAACCCCTGCCTCCGTCCTCCATGCACCAGGGAGGTCTGAGCGCTGACAGCAGCTCTGCTTATGGTCTCTCATCCAATCGCCACAGCTTCTCCAGCTACTCCGACACTTTCATGAGCCCCTCAGCATCCAGCAACCACATGAACCCTGTCGGCAACGGGCTCTCCCCGCAGGTCAGTCCAAACAAGTTTCACATCAATGTGTCTGCAAGCAGAATGCTCCCACATATAGGTATGTGTTCACATTGTTCAGGCTACCACCTCCCCTCCTCCTCACTACACTCCCTGTTCAGAAAATATAATTGTATTTGACTGAAATTAAAATTCAGAAACAGCGTGTTCAGCAAAATAACTGCCAGTGTGGGCTTTTATGTTCGCCTTCCAAAGCCCTGGATTTATTTTAGCTACTCTAAATTGCTACATTTGTAAAACAATTGGATTAACATCAACAAATTAAAATTCATCTTGATAGTACCGCAAGTGCTCGAGCTGCTCCAAACAGCGGTTTTTCGACTTTCCTGGGACATCTAAATCCCGCACAGCGCAGTGAGAACACATGCAGATGAAATAATTAGCTAAAGCTTATAAATGTAGACCCATAATCTTCTTCACGTAATTGTCTGCAGCTGGAAGACTCCAGTGCTATGTGTGATTTTCCTCATCTCCTCTTCACTGCATGATTTCCAGGCAGAGTGACAGGCAGTGTGCTCTCTACATGTGAGGTTTGGTCGTAGGTTTTATCCTGTTGGCCACTTCATGTGCTCTGGTGCCCTCCTGTCGTGACAAAGGCTGTTTAGGTTTCCTTATTGCAGTTTTAATCTACGGAAGACCAAAAATATCTTTCTACTCATCCTCCTCTGCACCATCTTAACATGTAATACTACACGTGCATGTTTGTCTGTATCCTCTTCTTAAAAAAAACTGTATTTCACATATTAACCTCTTTGGACACCTCCATTAATGAGCGTTTAAATGCGGCTCTATGGTAAGGGTTGAGCTTTAAGTGGCACAGAATGAAAAATGATTTGTATTGATGCAAATCGTGTGTACGGAGTGAATTATACACAATTACCCATCAATACTGGCCAGTCTTGCCCACCCTCACCAACAAGATGTGGTTAACAGGCAGAAAATAAGATTGAAATGGTGTGTAAAGAGTTGAAAATGAATTTCAATGCTGCATTTGTCCACAATTACCCCGTCGCTCACACGTGTTTTATTGGGAGTTTTTTTTTTTCTTCAAATATTTCTCAAAGCAGATTGGAAACATTCTTGGTATTACCCTCTTTCTTCAGAGAAGAAAGAATTAAGGATTTTGTGACAAAAAAGAGATTTTCTCTCCTGCTGGAGCGACGGAGGATAACATGGAGGCTCACAGCGTGTTTGATTGTTAATCGTGGCACAGGGGCTTTAACTGCTAATGCTCTCACTGCAAACCTGCAGAAAAACACCAGGAACATGGAGTCGTTTTTTTTTTTTTTTCATTAATGGCTCTCTCTAATACTGGCATGGGGTGCACTGTCGCTTTCTCCCCCTCTCTTCACAGGCATTCAAGAATGTGTTGGGATATTAAACATTTCCTGTCATAGTGGGGATTAGGACAGGAGCCTTTGGGCAACTGTACAGCATGGATTTTCACTATTCAATTACTATATCAAGTGGGTTTGATTAAAGTGTTTTTTTTAAAAAAAAAAAAAAAACACCTGAAATGCATTTTAAAATTCATTTATTTATTTAGAACTTAAATTGTAGACTTTTTTTTTTTTTAGGAGGGGGTTGAGCGTGTGGTGTGGATGTTTTGATGTGTCACACCCTGTTTGCACTGCACAGAATTGAAATGTATTGAATGCATGCAGAATGCTGTGTGGCATTCCTATCAGTCTCTCAGCATGGAGATGAATGTTCCCACTGACAGCAGAATCAGAGTTCACTCTGTGGTGCAGCGTCCTGCTGGGCTGGGCAGTCCTCATCTCTCTCTCTCTCTCTCTCCCTCTCTCTCTCTGCACAAACATGCAGCTTTCCACATAAAACTCACACAATAAACACTAGGTTTACCTTGTCTGAGTCAGACCTCGTTTTGTCTTTGCATTTAAGCAAATTTCACTTGAATGTGAAATCAGCTGCAGCTTTGGTAAAAGATCGACCCGCATTCGACTCCTCACAGTTTATTTTTCCTGATTTACAGCGTGTTTTCACTCTCCTGTTTTTCCTTCCCTGTAATGGAAAAAAAAGCAACACAAAGAGATTCTCTATCGAGATGGAAATGAGAATATGATATTGTAAGTTACAGACAGCATCTGTTTGCAGGAGATATGCTTGTGCATTGGTATGTGCAAGCTATTTCTTCAAGTGTCTGGCATTGATGGCCTAGCTGTTGCTGTAAAGATTGACAAAAATTCTCTGATTCCCAGTAAATGGGCTGCAGTGGCGAGGTGCCAAGTCTGTAATGGAATCCTGCAGCGTTCAGCAGTCCCGACAGGAGCTCACGTCCATCCCAATCCCATAACCTATCCCGACAGCACACATTTTCCCATTACAGGCGGTGGAAAAGCCATGCACACTCAAACTGGTCGCTGTCATTGTGGGATATACAACGTGTTTGGCTGGTCGAGGGAGGCAGTATATTAGGGGTGGTGAGAGTGAAGCTGTGCATGGCTGGGCAAAAGGTATGAAACCAGAAGTGTGTTTTGTTGTTGGTCTTGTTTCATTTAGTGGCACAGCAGGTGTTGGAAGGAAGGAAAGGCAAGGGCACAGTGGACAGGCATTTCAGTATTTTTCTATCTTTACCTGAAGATTTAAGCTTATGGCTGCTTTTTCATTATACCCATTTCATTTTTTAATTTTTCATTTGAAATAGGCCTTTGTTGCAAGTTTATAAATGGCCTTTCATGACGCCTCAAATTTGAAATTTTCATACTCTTACTAGAGAATAAGGAATATTTGCTGTGGAAATACAGCTGTTATTTAACTGAGGAGGTCATGCTTTTACATCCAACACTGTCAAAACTCAAGAAAATTGTATATTTTTCCATAAATCCTGGTAATAGGAAACTCTACAGAGCCTTTCAGATACTTTTCAAATGATTCTTTGAAGCGGTGTTCATGGTCATTGCATTTGTGGGGAGACATTTGGGTTGAGTTCCTCATTATTGCATGACAGGGACACCTGCTGGGAGAGGAAAGAAAACAACTGCACTGAGTGGAGAGCTGAAGCCATGTGAGAGGAGCTCAGTGGCAGAGCTTGGGTTTCACTCCTTAGAGAAACTTTCAGAAATAATGACACCAGGTGATAAAAATAAAAAGAGGAAAAGGTATTACTCTTGCAGAGTTAAAGTGTAGAGTGCTTTGCAGTGGTGTTGCGTGGTGGTCAGAGGTCATTCCATGTGACAGGGGAGACGTGGCGAGTCGTTGAACTCCACAGGTACGATGGACAGAGATCTTATTGCTGTTTTGATGAAGGAAGTTCACAAAGTTTTGTAAGGAACTTTTTTTTCTGTTTTGCAGTTTTATGAAAGTGTTGTGTGTTTTGGAATGACAAGGATGTGTGTGTGTGTCTGTGTGTGTGTGCGTGTGTGTGTGTGTGTGTGTATCTGAGGAGGGCCTTTGGGCTGTGTGAGTGGGCCGGGCCTCCACACATACACACACATACACACACACACACACACACACGTACACGGGATCAGAGGCAGAGCGGCTCTCACCCCTGCCTCCCTTTGATCTGTGTCCCCAGGCCTGCCTGCCCGCGCGGCGCTGCACCGTACCACGCACGCTGACACCATGCTCACCAGCGACTCCCCACAACTGTCTGAGAGAGATAAGCCAGGGGAGACTCCAAACTGTGCTGCTGCTCTTCCATTAGCTAGCGCAGACGCTTCTTTTAAAAACGGGATGAATTATTTTTAAGAAGCAAGCTCTGCCGTTGCCAAAAAAAAAAAAAAAAATGGAGAGGGGAAAATGTACGGAACAATCTGGAGCTCTGGCTTCATTCCGCCTCCCTCCCTGACTTCTAACAAGACATCTTGCACCTGAATACCAATGAGAGGGGGAGATTCATGTAGTCCCCCACATTATTAAAACTTGGGCATTAAGCCTCTCACCGGGCACTGTGTCAGCTGGCAGGCTTCACTGACAACAAATCAAAGGGGATGAGCACATAGCCTGCATTCATAGCTCAGCCACTCGCAGAGCAAGAGGGGGAATACATACTGGTTAATTAGAACTCCCATTAAAACAAATACTGTTTCAATTTGGCAAGTATAAAAAAAGATGTAAGAGGCTTTCAGAAAAAAGAGACCTGCTGTTGGCAGCTGCCAAGAAAATCCAGGGACTGTAAATCATATCCACTGGCTATACTGTTTCTGCACAGATTATTAGTGTTTGCTGTTGTTTTGCAACACTTTTGAACTCTGAGGAAAGATTCTGCGTCTGTGACACCAGAAATGTACCTCTGCACACATCGCGCTGCTTATCCTCGTGTTGCGTTGGCCTTCTTCCTCCGTAAGGGAATTTACCCTGGTTTGTTTCTGCAGCTTGTATACACTTGTACCTGCATGGACTGTAGCTTTTATGAATGATACTTATAAAATACATTAAAAAATGACATAAAAAATAGTATCATTTCACATTGTAAACTCAAAGCCTTATGACACTTTACGGAACCAAACAGTGTCACTAATAGGGGACATCATGGTCACTGCTGCAGCTTGGGCCTCATTTGCTTGCAGCTAAACACTGCTGCAGCTTCCTTGCTGTCTGTATACCTTGGCCATTTGTTGCTCACTTCATCTCTCAGGTCTCCAGAGCACCCAAGTAAAGCCATTTTCTTTCTCATTCCAAAATATTTTTGGTCTGAGCTTTATGTATTCATAATCTATTTTTCACCTACCAACCTTCCTTCCCTCCATTTGGCTTTTTGTCATCCCATGATGCCTTGCCAATAGTGCTTTGCTCTCTCCCTCTCTCTCCCCACCTTCCTCTCTTGCTCCAACTCTCTCCCCTGGAGAGGCAGCTCTTCTCCCTACGCCCAGATGAAAGGCTATGGCGGACAATAAAAATGCTATTTAAATGCAAGGGTGTTTGTGTGCGGGTGAGAGATATTTCCTGCTGAAAGTGAGCTGCTGCATCCTGATAAATAGTAAATATAAGGGAATGTGATTTACATTTATCTTGCAGAGGCAGCCAATATGAATTTCAGTAAATCCTAGAAGATGGGGATTTAAGGAGGAAAATGACTGAGACTGATTCACATGCTGTGTGTCCCACGCAGTTGAAATGCCTATAAGGTGGAGAGTGGTACTGCCTTTATTAAAGTATAGGCAGAGACATCGATCCTATCTAAAATACCTATTACACACAAACATGCACTGTGTCACATGTCTATCTGGAGATTTACAGCCTCACGCACACACACAATTTGAAATAATAATAATAATAATAATAATAA
>JAPZDY010000012.1:10944878-10960874 GCA_029783645.1 Ctenochaetus hawaiiensis | reverse complement strand
TGGCGTTCGCTCAGTGCACTGGACACGCGATGATCACCTCCCAGTTGAGAGACACCACAGCCGGCTGTGTGCTGCTGTGGTACTGCCTCTCAGCTGCTGTATTTGTGTGCTTGGTGTGGCTAAAGTGTGGGTAACCAGTGCATTAGCACGCTCCTTCGTGGCACAAGTGCTTGTAGTTGGTGCATTAACAGTGCTCCGTGTGGAGCTGCAAGATGGAGGTCATCGTGGGAATGACATAAAGAGTAGTCTTTCTGCTGGGTGTAATTGGCCCCAGCATGCTGAAAATGGACTGTGAAATGTAAGGGGGGGTCAAATAATTGATTTTCCCCCGAATGCAGAATCCAGGGCAGGGCTGTTTAGTGAGTAATTTACAAGAGCAGTTCAGCCCAGGCTGACTGGCATATCTGTTGAAAGTTCCCAGGGGCACAGGAAGAGATAACACACACCTGAGACCCTGGAGCAGATGGACAGCAGTCACTGTGCTACTCAGAGGGCAGAGAGGATCCACATCAAACTTACTTCCACACATCTGCGTATGCAGAGGGGATGTAAGTGCACACACACACATGCACACACACACATATACTCAGAGGATGATGGACACAGGCTATTGTATGTAGAAATAGATTCTCTCCTCTTACTCTGTCCGTCTCTCTCTTGCTCTCTCTCTTCCTTTCCCTCTCTCCCTCTCTCCCTCTCTCTCTCTCCCCCTCTCACTGCAGCATTTCTGGAATTGATGAAATAAACTCATCAGACTTCCAGCAAGTTTGGCATTGTGTGAGAGAGCTGAAGTCATTTCAGTATGTAGATTTCAGACTTAAACCCATAACCGTGTTGCGTGGTGCATGACCACCCCCACCTGCTGGAGAGAGGAGGCTGGGGTGTGCATGATGGGATAGCGACGTCTGTAAGACAGGATATAGCCTGGCCCTCTGAATGTTTAGTGATTTTTCTCCACCACAGCCTAAAGGAATTAAGACAATAGCCTTATGTCAGATAGCATAATCTACTGACAAAATGGATTTTTTATATACAGCGCCAAAATTGGGCTCAAATACATGTGTAAGCTAATTGAGAAGAACCAGCTGCTTAGCCATCTGCATGGGTAAAATTGTTTTCATCTTCAATTTGGAGAATTTCCTGTTAAGTAAAAAAGATGAGTGACGATTGTCAAGATCCATGATCTCTATAATTTGAATTTATGGAAAACACAATGATTAGCCATTGTTGTATTGTACCGGAGAGTCATTGCTGTCAGAAATGTAGATGAGCCACCTCGAGCTCCTATATTGTGCTCATCACAACAAGACATTTGTATGCCACACAGTCAGTGCTCTTCAATTTTCTTAAGCATCTTGGTAAATTGCACCAAACAATTTTCAAGATCAATTCCAGCGTCAAAAACAATGCACACAAATCCCAATCTTCAACCCATATTGTGTTGGAGAGGGCCCCTGTGTTTGCATGAATGTAATTACAGTGGGATTTGATGTTGTGGTGTGCCCAGAATTCTCCAGCTTTAGATCAGGCACAGGGTGCTCCACCCCATTAATACTCCATATGGGGAACCCAGCTGTGATCAGAATTGGAAGAGCGGGAGGGGAAATCGATTTCATTTGCAGGATTATTGATGTAACCGAGATGCCGTTTGTATGAAACATAAAGTCTCATTTCAGAGGTTATGGATAAAACTGGATTGAGGGGCTGGCTGTTTGTTTTATTCAATGAAACATTACAGAAACAGAGAAGTCAATACACACACTGCTGTACAGACCTCGACCGCATTGCACCACATTAAAGCTTTGGAATGAGTTTTTCATATCTACCTGCCTATACGGACACAAACTACTGAACACAACATACAGGGCATGTGAAAAAACATGGAGAAATCTATACATTAGGGGTGGAGAAGCAAATATGTGAAGGGATTGTGGTTTAATAGATGCTGAAAAAAAGGAATGTGAAGAAATTAGCAAAATAAAAGTGATTTATTGCATAGCAGGAGGTAAAATAAAATGGGGTGGGGGGGGGGGTTCAAAGCAACATATAATGCTGGCAGAGAGAACAGACCTGGCATTCGGCCTTTTTCACCATTTGCCAAACTTTCCCGTCCACCTGTTCCCTACATTTTTTAAGGAGGCTTTATAAGTCAGGCTGATGTGCTGGCGAGGTGATCGGCCCTACATGAAAAACACTATCAGACTTTCCCAGGGTTCGGATGGCCTAACAGCTGGATCTTTCAAGTGAATCAATCCCTCTTTCCTACTATTCCTCCCTCTTTTTCTTCCTCCTCTGTGCCCAGTGCGAGACCACTGCGGTTCCCACACATATAACAGGAGTGTTTGGAGCCAGATTTTTTTTAAAGCTCTTTCTGGCTTGACAGATTTAACTGATGACAACAGGGATGTTTAAGTTAAAGTCTTCTTTAAATTGTTTTCTCATACCTTTAACTATATTTCATAGACATAAAATAAGAATAAAACCGCTGTAGCTGACACATGTGCACTGTGTGTGAGATATTGTAAAGTTCACATACAGTTTTTTACATCAAAGAGATTTTTAACCACTGCTGCTGGTCATCAAATTAGAGGATAAAGGCTTTCCCGGACGGTCTCCTTCCCCGACTTACTGTCCTTGCTCCCAGCAGATGTTCAGGGTGTTCTGGTGTCAGTGATGGGCAGTGTAAAAGCAGGCTTTACACATGTCACCGTATCGTTACAACCAGAGGAGGAAGTTATGTCATCTGGTCCAGCTGGCTCTAATATGCGCTGCAGCGTTGGAGAGCAGAGGTGGAGCCTAAACTCAAACTTGGCAGACTTGCACACTTGTATTTGTAAGGTCTGTGTTTGGAGCACAGACACACAAAAAAGATGTGCAGATATTTTACAAGTTCTCATAAGTATTTCATTAATTTACACACATGTAAGGACACACATAGTCTCCCTGTCAATCAGAAACAGCTTTGTTTTCAGAGGCGCTAATTATGCACCTAACAGCTGAGATATGGGCTTGTTGCAGATGATAAAGGAAATTGCAGAATTCCATCATAGAGCATTCGTATTTTGACAGGGAGAAAGCTGAGCCAAGTGAAAAAGGAGAACACGCCATTTTTTGAGCGGCGTGTCTGCGAGGGGGCCGGTGTTTTGATATGAGCCTGTGTGGAGTGAGAAGGGAAAGTGGGCCCCTGTCTGGGAGAAAAGAGCCGAAGCTCTGTTATGGAGCTTAGGTCTCCATCTATCCTAATAAAAAACACTTAAGCCAAACAGCCCCTTCTTGCTCTCTCTGTGTCTGATCCTGGGAGCTACCTGCAGGCCCTCCACAGAGCGCATTTAATAATGGCCTCCACCCCGAGCGTTGGGCAGTCCGTATGACTCTTGGCTCGAGGCAGCAGCACGGCATTGTGGGGAGGCTGAGGCTTGTCGTAAAGGCATGAAGGGTGTGGTTAGATTCCCCTGCAGTGTCAGTTTCACAAATCCAAAAAAACTCAGTAGTGTTTTTCGATATGATGATATTTTTGGCATTTTTCCAATCTACTGAATTCAACCACAGCCAAACTGACACGTTTATGTTTATTTTTTCCCCTCTTCACTCTTTTTCACCCGGGCTTTTCAAGACGCCATTCTTTGATGGTGTTTATGGAAGCAGTTTGAAGTGGTTCCCTCTGCCACCGTAATCCCTGTTTTCTGTTCCACACAGACCCCGGTGTGAATGAGCGGGAACATAATGAAAGACTTGTGCTTTCGACGGTGTTAAACCAGAATAAAAAGTGGCATTTTTTATTTGTTTTGCCTCGTGTTTGATTCTTGGTAATGCAGACAATCAACAGGGTAGAGGAGTTAAGTGCATTATAAATTACTGAGAGGGAGCCACCTCGCTCTTGGAGCTCATCCTGATGCTGCTGCTGCCACTTTGGGTTATGTGAGGAGTAAAGTACTTTAGCAGAGACCGTGGAGCTGCTCCACAGCACTCCTTTGCATATCAAATAAACAGCAGGGCATGATGGCGGTGCCAACCCAGACAGCTATGTTATACGTACACAGTGATGCACATGTCTATAAAGGTGCCATTGAAGTCTATTGAATATTTCCTATGATACAGATCACAGTGACATAGTGTCTGAGGTTGAAGTGGTTTGTATGTGGTGTGTATAAAGTCCTGGGGAGATGTTTCAAATGGTGAGCTTTACCTTCAGGATGTGACACTTTGGATTTGAAGCATCACAGGTGAATATGGTAATTAAAATTAACCCACTCACGGAGAATATAATTAGGAATTTTACACAAGAGGGATTTCACATTAAGATGAACACTGCGCCTGATCATTTGCACTGGTTTCATGTTTTTTGAAATTGCATTGTGTTGATAAATAGGTGTATTTGAATAGTGCATTTACAGTAGAGAAAAAAGAAAAATGTAGGGATTTTCGTGCTGAAAGCCCATGTTTATAGTACCCTATTCTGTGTGCTCAATCCGTAAGGTGAAGATCCATGACTCTTATTTTCATAACAAAGCGTTCCAGGGTCCAGCAAACAAACTGTTGTATGGATGTACTATTGATTTCACATTCACACGTCCAGACTTAAAGGGACTATGGGATTGCCCATGAATCCCAAATCTGTGTGCTACTCACAGTCTGTCAAGTTGACATCCACTCTCTTCTGTAAACTGGCAAGATTATTCACTCAACAGGATCTCTCTCCCTTTCATCCTGCGAACTACAGGCCAATCCGGCCGCTGACAGCCAAGTGATAGCATACAGATGGAAATGAAGGCGAGCGGGGGAATGGTGCTGTTTGTCAAACACTGGAGAAAGCTTGTGGGTTCAGGGAGTAGACTGCTGTGCCAAACTGGGTCCTCTGACTCTGACTTCACTTACTGTGAGGTTTCGGCACCCGCAATCTTATGCTTAACACAGTTATCATACATGTTATTTGCAGCTGAGCTCATGGGCTGATTACCACAAGATATATATGCTTTAGAGGTTTTTAAAGTGACGGAAGAAATATCTGTTTTTACCACAAGCTTGTTTTAAGACTGCACGGCACCTCGGCACTTCCATTTGCTTCTCTTAAAAGCATGCATATGTGAAACACTTCAGGATAAGCAATGATAAAGCAAAATGTCACAGTGCCAGTGGTTTTTGGCCTAAAGTGTCTGCTGATGTATGCACAAGAATTTCTTTGCCCCCCTTACATGCTTTCTTTTTCACTCTTGTTATGAGCAACGTATTCTGAGCCAAAGAAGAAGTACAGGAGGATCTCTCAGCCTGGTGGGGAGATGTCCTTCATGTCAGTTATTTGTGGAAGTAAATTACGCACAGCTACTCCATTGATAACAATCGTACAACAACTAAACTGGTCTCAAAAACTGATAAGAGCGATATGTGCTGTGAAATGTATTTCCTTCTCCTTGGGTAGCAGATAATATGCATTCATCCCTGTAGTCCACCAAGCAATACAAAGAACATATTCTGCCCGTTCAATCATAATGTTGGCTCTTGCTTGGAGATGGTCATTGTCCTCTCTGGATCACAATTCACAGTCACTGAAATGAAACCAATTTGAGTTCCTTTCAAGATAATGCAAATAAATATCAGCCCTGATTTACCCGTTTTTTTTATTACTTTCCTCTCTTCACTCCCTTATCAGCACACAGAGCATTTCTCTCTTTCTTAAGGGTCGAATGAAAGGTCTCTCTTTTCTTGAGAATCAAGGCAGAGGAGAAGCCTGGTCCAGGACTGATTCATGTCGCACACACTGGTGGGATGTTATGCATGGATAATTGATTGTCGAAGCAGCATGGCCACTGTTGGATCTTGATGGTGCTGCCGAAATGTCACCTTACTGATGTTACAGCGGCGCCGATATTAAAAAGGCTGGTCTCAAAGGCTTCCATCTGAGCACACTCCTCTCCCACTGTGTCTGGGAGAGACAGCACTGTTTGTCAGGCTTCTATTTCAGAGAGACAGATCGTGCATTCGCAACCTTATCTGCACAGGACAGTGCACCCACTTCCAGAAGTGCATTGAACATTTCCAATCATAGGGATATATCACAATCTGCTTTTAAAGTGTAAATCAAAAGTGTGGGAATGGTGAGGGGGAAAAAAACAGACATAATTGAGATGGCATAGGATTTATTTATAGGTAGTTTGTCTCCTCCAAAACCCTGAAAAATTACACTCCAAGCTGCAAATACCCCCTTCGATAACAATAAAGAAGCCATCATTTTTGTGGGAATGTTTTTTTTTTTTTTTTAAATACCAATTTGAAGAAGTTTTAAAGGAAAATTGTTTGGAAGCGTCTCAGACATTGAGTCAGATAATGCAGTATACATTTATATAAAAAGTAGGAGATTAAGTGAGTAGAATCCGGTTAATTTCAGAGTTAGGATAGTGTACGGAAAGCAGAGCAGGGACTGGTAAACTGTGCTAATCTATAAAGGCTTATGCAGGTAAAAATAGACTACACCTGCACGCCTTTTTGCCTCCATAATACTTTGCAGAGGGAGACTATTGAGCATCCATTTCCATTACCAAGCAATGGAAAAAGGATATTTTACCACCAGTTTTCGGTGTTGCTTCGGTGCATTGTTCAAAGAATGAAGCGTACTGCCGCCATCAATCCAGCGGCCTGAGCGGGAAAAAACCTGAGCAGAATCAAAATGTTTTGCTAAATTTGTTGCACCATGAATTATGCTGAGCTGTAAATATCTTAAGTAATACCGTATAAGAATAAAACTGGAATAATCAAGGTATCATAAACTAGTGTCCATCAGCCAGTAGAAAGTATTAAAATGTATTTTGTGAAAAATTTCCTTTAAAAAAAAAAGAAAAATCAACTCCTTGGTCCTTTTGTTTTTTTAATAAATTCTGGATTGTTTAAATTTTAGAAATAATATTTTTAATATTTTGAATATGTATTGGATTCTCATTGTGTATCTGTTCTTTAAGGGTTTGCCCTTCCCTTGTTGCCTCTGAGACATACTGAAACCATTCAGAACTCAAGGCTTCCCCCATAATCAAGTGTGAATGAACATGTAAACTTAGCCAAGTATTAACAGAACTTGGCCTTTCTTCTGCACACAGCGGTTCATGCTGCTGTGTGAATCCTGGTTGGCGTGACAGAGGTAAAAGGCAAACAGCTTGAGGAGTGAAGAGGACCCAAAACAGACAGGCGGGAACAGACCATACTGTTTGGCAGAGGGCTGTGGCTGAAAAGGGAGAAAGGAGCATTAATAGCCACCATATGTCTGCATATTCTGGGGTCTCCGGCGTAAATTTCATTACCCAACGCACAAAATGGACCATCTAAAAGACGTGTGTAACGTGGCCTGAGACAGCTACCGTGTGAAAAGCGGGCCGTTATTTGTGAGAGCCATGGTCTGATCTGTCACGCTGGGGTTTTTAAGGAAAAACGAGGGTAGCAGCTGTTTGGTTCACCTGTCCTGTCCTGTACACGGCTCTCCATCAAACCAGAGGCTACTGTCCTCACAGGCCGGCACCCACAGACATGTTCTTCCACAGTAATCTCAGATGTAACACTCCTATCTAATGTGACAACATTTACAAGACCACAGCCTCTGTTTATCAGGCTTGTACAATTATATGGTGTTCCATTTGTATAAGCACACTGGTTATAGTGGGAGAGATATCCATAAACATACTAAGGCCATTATCCTGCATATACTCTGTATCAAAACATGTTTTTCTGCTGGACAATGAGTGGGATAAATCAACATACAAAGACACTGTTCTACTCTTGTATCGGACCACCAGGCTGCTGTGTGGGCTAAACTACACGATCGCGGGTTTGCTGGTGGTGAATTTCAAGCTCCTACTAGTCAGAGAGTTGTAACTTTTTGTCTGAGCTTGCTATGGGAAAGTCTTTAACGGGAAAATATGCACAGCGCACAGAGTGTGTGATTGAATTAAATTTAACTGTTTGCACATATGTTCCCTTGTTTAAGGGGGAAAGTTACTACAGCACTGCTTAAGCCATGGATTATCTGTCTGCGTCCTCTGCCTCTTTAGCATCAACATGAATTCACCCACTCAGAGTCTATCACACATCCACAGAGCTCCCTGAGAGAGAGCGGACCTTAGGGAAGCCCAAGCAGGGGGGGACCTCGACAGAGACGAGAGGAGCTGAGCTGGGCTGTGGTTGAGCCCATGGGCATGGCCCTCTCACTCTCTGGCAACCACTTTGTTAGGCACACAACACTAATCCTCCTTGTGTCTTTATTGCCCTCTGTGTAGAGGAGCAGGCCGGGACTGGGGCTGGGGTTGGGGCTGGGGCTGTGGGGGGGAGCACCGCTGCAGGGCCAGTATCATCAGCATTCCTGTTTGAAGATAGGCCACGCTGTTCAGCATTAAGGCACCTAATAGGGGCAAGCTGAGAGCAAAACAGACTGATAGTCACTGAGAGAGAGAGAGGAGGAATAAAGAAAAAGGAGAGTCACTTTTGCCCCCCCTCCAAAAAAATAGCATGGGTGGGGGTATAATTTGAGGATAGGCAGATTATTGCCACCAGAAAAATGACCGTGAGGCAATTCTGGTTCATGTTGTTACACATACTCAATAATCTAAACAACACATTAGCATGCTGCCTTAATTAGTAAGTCTGCATCTGTAGTCAAAAACAATTTGTCATGCACTGAATTTGAAGGAATCTCATTTTGTATAATTCTAAAGCATTTAACACAAATTGTTCAATGAATGTTGAGATACATGCAAAAAAAATCTTTGTTCAGTTTATCTATTTAGTTAGCAATATAAACTAAAGATAAAAAAACTTGTGTCAGTTAAACAAAGAGGACTGCCTTTGTTTTAGCCTTATAAAGGCAACTTTTGTTTTGTATTATTTCCTTTTTATTATTCTACATAAATTATTGTCGAAAATACTCTCACACAGTTGGACTCACTTTTTGAACTACACTGCTCAACTATGCTGCTCGAACACACTTGACTGGCGCCATCTTGTGTCTGTGCCGTGCTGCTGATTGCCGACACAGGTGCATAAAATCCAATGTCACCTTTTCCCAAAGATCTCCTCACTATCCCCCAGCTGTCACCTGAGCGCTTGGCAGCATAGGGTAATAGCATCAAGATGCAATCAAGATTATATGCTTGTCACTCATTCCATGCACTCACTGGCTTACAATGTGTGAAACAGACAAGATAAAGCCTGTGTACAGATGGGAAGATAAAATGCTTCTAAATATTCATCAGTTTTCTGACTGCAGCAATGCAAGCCATGAATGGTGCCATTAGATCACTGGGAAGAGTAACCGGTTAGCAAAGGTTGGGAGCAAAATGAGTTGAAATGTGGATGTGCATAGAATAAATAAAGAAAAAAAATCTGAAAATTTTAATCTCTCCCCGTAGAAGCAAATATCCTGTAACCACATTGAATTTTGTGGCACTCTTCCTTACTGTGGATCTGAAACAGGGTTTGCAGCTGTATATCTCAACTGAACAGAGCCTCTGCTTGTAAGCTACATCCATATTAGCAGTCTATTTCCATGTTTACACCGCTCCATGTTCTTTGCAATAGTAACAGGATTACTTTGTGACAAATGGTAATTTGTGGAATTCCCTCATTTCGGTTTAAGGATTTTCTTTTTTCCTCTATCCCTGTCTTGTATATTTTAAAAAAAGTTTCTGTATTCTTGTCTCCCTGGAGGTTCGATTCCAGAAGCCCTTCAGGTTTTGCAGCAGACCTCTGTGAAGGGCCAGATAAAGCAGAGCAAGGCCTGGTGATGCAGGCACGAGGGAGCACAGGAGAAACAATATGTGAAGGAGTTCACTGACTCCATAGTCCAATCTTACTTATCCCAGAGAAGAACATTAAGACCACTGTACTGCATGTGCATATTCTGAATGATCATTTTCACACTTATGGACCACACTGGTGTTTTGTACAAACCATGCAAACTTTCACAATCCAAAATTTTCCAAAGTCAGCTCAGTTTTTAATAAGCTTGGTATTATTTTAGATTTTCTTATTCTTAATTAATCAGACATTGAAATAAAATGCAATTTTTTAGTCTTAGTTATTTCTGACTTGCTCACAATTTCATTGCTTTCAGCCTAAAGCACATTGCTTGCTGCTTAAGGTTGAACATTTTTTTTCTGTAAATGTTATAGTGTTCTATCTTTTTACCAAAAACCAATCACTTTTTTCAATTAAACTGTATACAACAAACAATGCATTTTTGGGGACTGTTTCCAGCGTTGGATTAGTATTTGTGAGTATTTGTGGGAGCATGATGGTGTATGTGGGATTGTAAAAAGTACAATGCCCTGTTTATCATAAAAGAAGAACATATCATCCAGTTTAACAGGGTGACTCACATACAATATGTGTTTTTAATAGAATTCAGACAATAATGGAGGTCAATGGAACAAAGGAATATGCAGTATCAGGCTTTGACTGTACAGTCATTTATGATGGCTTTGGTCTTTCATAGGATTTATCAACAATAACAATAACATTTTTTTTCAAGCATTGTGTTTTTGTTATGTTTTTTTAATATTGTACATTTACTTATAAAGAGATGCATTGTGCTTGAGGTCAGAATTGAAGCCCTGTGCAAACTGCTTCAGAAAACAAATTTATTTGTTGGTTGGCAGTCAGAACTTTCGTTTTCAGCCTCTCAGATAACACTTATCATTCTCAGGACTGTCACTTTGAAACATTTCCTCAGTGTGATCCTGCACTTTATGGTTACATACCAAAAGGAATTAGTGAATGTACATTAGTGAATTAATGTATGAAAATTAGCTTGAGTGCCACCATGGGTCTGGTTCAGTTGATCCCCGGCTGCATCTGTTGGTAATCACCGCTGCCTCTTGGATTCACTCACAGGCACGCAAAGAACAACCTGCTGCCAGCTCCCCCTACGCTTTTGTTTAATCTGCCGTTTCACTGGGCTCTAGTTTGTGAAAGTGCATCTCAGCAGCCGAATACACAGAGGCACATTAACAAGGAAGGGTGCCTGCACACTAAAGCCCTAGACATTAAGTCTAGGATTTACACTGGAATGAGATTCCCTAAATGTCTTCAGAGTTTAGAAAAAGCAGTTCTTAGATAGATCTTGGGGAACTTTGTGACCTGCTGCCTGGTGTTGTTTTTAAGACTGCATTGACTGCAATACTGGATTAGCTCTTTGAACTGCACCTTTCAACTAATGATAAGCTTGTGTTCACCTAAAAGGGTACATGGATTTCTTTGGAAATAGCTTTTTTTGTATGTTGTCTTCATAGTCAAGAAAGTGGTGAACATTACATTACATTTAGCGCCAACATATTTCTCAATCTTCCCTCGACATCCTATCCAGAATCTTTGGTAAATGTCTCCATCTACTGGAGAAAGAAATGCACTGTCAGTTATTTAAGACCATTATAAGCAACTCACTTAAATGCTTGTTTATAACTAAACCATCCTTGACTGGGAAAATGTTTGTCTCCAGTGGCATTTCTAAGTGATGCCTTTTTGTTAATAAAACGATATCCTGTCATTGATATCTGATCCTAATGCTACAAAAAGCTGTCTCACTTTCAGACTACAAATTGTCTAGTGGTACTTTGCACATATAGGAGATGATTATTGTTTGTTCAATGTGCACAAAAAACATAAACACTGGTAAAGTTTGGATAAGAACATTTTAATGTTGGTGGCTCTGGCAGTTAATCCTATCATGAACTCTGATCACCTCTATCACATATGTGGTTTCTCCTAAAAGCTTTCACATCCTGGTTCATTATCATCATCCTTGTTGATCAAACCAGATGCATATTTTAACTTTTTGATTTTGCGCATCTTATTATATCACTAATAAAATGAATCAGAGTGAAAATAATTTCCTCATAGTGAGTTTTTTTTTTTTTTTAATAAAATCTAAACCTGCCACAAAGGAGAAGATGTAAACAAAAGCAGTGGAAGTGGGGAGGGATTTTATGATGACCAAATATATCTGTTTTTCCTAGAGAAGAGACCAATTTTGATTGTAGGAGATGTATCTTTATGTAGTTATGACTCATGGTCCTCTTACTAACCTTTCTACAGTTTCTTAAGAGCAAACTCATATAGGTACAGTTGAGAGCTCCAGTAAAAAAGTATGTGTATTGATATCTAGTTAGTATTGTTCTTGCAAAATGATTCAAAATGCTATTACGTCTCCCAGAAACCTGTTAACAAGCATTAAAGTAACAGAAGTTTCTCTCTTTTACATCTTAAAGTCTCCAATTTCTTGTCATGATGCTGTGCTGGAGGCAAGAGATCTCAGCTGGAAATTATCCAGCTCACCTACAGTTTAATACGAGAAGCTGTAAAGATGTTTCTCACTTTGGAGTTTGAATTCAAAATAGATGAGTAATTGGTTGGCTGAGTATGTTCTGTTAATTATTATCCCACCTACAGAAGAGAGAGCAAGGTCAGTCCACTATCACTCTCTACTCTCCTCATTTCTCTTATCAGAAAAAAAAATCCAGCATGTAGGTCCTTCCATTCAAGTCTGGGATCATTGATTCAAAACATTTGCTGGATTTGGTGCCTTCTCATTAAAGTCTATTAACATTGGAGAGTGGGATGTCTTACCCTGAATATATTAGTCAAGTATTTCATTTATATGCCATTTTATTTATATACTTACAGCATTGTGTTAATGGACGATTATACAATTATATCCCTAAAATGTTTTTCTTGTGTGGTAATATGTCAAGTTTGTGTTTAAAAAAAAATAATAATAATGACCATCATCTGAGGCCATCATCTGAGACCATCATTATCCTATTGTCATTTAAATATAAAATTTTACACCATATATAGTGTAACGGTATATGAAAATGTAATCATAACGAGATAATGACAAGGGTTAGGGTTGACTGATAATGAGGATCGGGAAAAATAAGCCAAACTAAATCAAATTAATTGACTATCATAATCTCTAAACAGAATCAAAACTTTACCAATGTTAACGTTAATACCAATGCATATGTGAATGTATCATTGCTCAAGATAAAAGAGATAAAGTACATCAATGATGGATTACAGTTACCCTACACATCCGCCGTGTAGCACATGAACGTGCAGGGACGTGTAGTTCTGATGCGCGTTCACAGGGCCGAGAAAAATACCTCCGCTCTCTGATACCAGGGCAGAATTGAAGAAGAAAGCAGCATGATTTAAAAGGGCTGTTTAAGTGTTCTTACTCGTAAGTTAATGTGCCTACAGAAAATGTATCTGCTGAATTATGGACGTCTCTTTCCCCATGTTAGTCAATGGGAAAAAGTCTTTTTTGGACCGATGGCACCACGTGACCGACGCCATACTTGCAATATGACTGTATGGCCAGCATGTCTATCTTGCTCCGAAGTACAGCTCACTTGCTGAGGGTTTGCTCGTTGCAAACAGCAGTAGCATAAGCAGGCTAACCATGGCAGGCAAGAGAGCGTTAGTAATCCTGTCTAAAGGTGCAGAGGAGATGGAAACTGTTGTTCCAGTGGACATCATGCGTAGAGCTGGGGTTTGTGACGTTTGTCTCATCTGCAGGTTTTTTGACTGCTGTTAGCAGTAAGTTAGCTGGTGATGCCACAGATCAACCTAATATAGCCAGCTAGTCTGAAGTTACTTTATCATGAGCCATACCGTCATTAAGTCCATTGCACTATAATGATTTTACTGTAAATTAATGGTGCTAATCACGGTGTTAAGCGAATAACGAGGTAGAATTAACGTAAACACAAATTAGCTTGCTAACTTGCCGAACTAACAGGTGCAATAGCATTAACGTCACTAACGTTACTTAACCCTCCACAGTTTTAATTTGTTGCTCTCTTACTGAACGATTGTTTATTAGTTCACTGTTGACGCACTCACAACCTTTGAAGTGAGTGCAAATAGAGGCCAAGTTAAATGTCAAAGTCCTGCGTCACTGCACTACTTTGCTAAATGATAGCTTTCAAAATAAAAGCCTCAGTCAGCGATGTACAGACAGGGTGCAATGGCGTGCCATCATGCTAATGCTGTGCTTTGTATTTTCTCCCCAATCTTATAGATATCAGTGACAGTTGCAGGACTGACGGGCAAAGAGCCCGTCCAGTGCAGCAGAAACGTCGTAATTTGTCCTGATGCTAGCCTGGAGGATGCTAGCAAACAGGTTGGCCACAGCATCTATCTTCTAACCCTGTCAGCAGTTTAAAACCTGAGCCTGAAGTCTGTAAAAACATTATTCTTGTCTTCTTTTTAATGCATTCAATTTCTGTATTATTAACTCGGTAAATCAAGGTATTTCAATCCTTACAATCTCCCTTTATGTGCATGGTTTGTGTTCTAGGGGCCATATGATGTGGTGCTCCTGCCGGGGGGCATGCCAGGGGCCCAGAATTTGGCAGAGGTGAGAAATATTCAGATAAATTGGTTCTAAAAGGATCCCTTCATGTTTTTATCTGCAAGAATTTTAACCACATAGACTAGCTCACTGGTTCCCAAACATTCCCATTTGGAAGCAGAAAATATGCCTTGCCTGCAGCTCCATGTAAAAAAGTATTTTTTGCAAAACACTTGTTGATAATGTGAAAATCATTAACAAATAAGCCAAGAAAACTGCCACAAGCCTGAGCACAATTCACCAATTATGTCTGATTCTAATTCAAATAAACAGGGTTAGCCGCATAATTTCTCAGAATACTGAACTTTATGTTATCACCATTTTCTCACTGTTTTTATAAGCCCTTTATTGAGAGTATTCCTTCTTTTTACTGTATGTAAACTCTATTGCAGTTCACAGGATCAAGCTAAAGAGAATTGTTAAAGGAATAGTTTAAAGTTTTAAGGTTGGTGTCGGAGTTTGTTTGCATAATTGCATAACTCTACTGTTTTAAAGTGTAAGTTTGGGTCTGACATAATTTGTTACTAACTAACTGACTGACAAGCAACTTAAGAGTTCTGCAAGGTGAAACTGCTGTTTTTGTTATTAGAATATGGTGGCTTTGAAAAAAATGATTTAACTACTACAGTTTCCCATCATAAAAGGCTGTCCGAAGGCAGCATAAAGCAATAGCAATGTTCTAAAAGCAATCTTGTTCACAACAATATATAGCTTAATTTCAGCGTTTTGGTACTTTTTCCACATTATATTGCATTATATCTTGACCAAGGATGCTAGCATGATTTGTGCAGTTGGCTGTTGTTATTGTTTTTCTTGTGGCTGTTTTATAATGGTGTAATGTTGTTTTGTTCTTCGTCCTTGTGTCTACCCACCTGTATTGTGTGATGTGAAACAAATTGCTTCTTGAGGACCATTCATTTTCCAAAAAAAATCAAAACTTTTGGGGAGAACCAGTGAATAGGCCAATCCCTACATAGAGAGTCCCTGCTAACACTCAGTGACGTCTCAGTCTGAAACAGACGGTGATTAAAAGCGCATAAATGAGTTATTCTGACCCAATAATCCAATGAATCAAGGGATAATATTTGATTAATTATTACATGACTGCCTCTTGTCAAAACGGTTGATGGGACAAACTACAGCAGGAGAACAGGAGAAATATGCATAAAATTTGGTTGGATGTAAAATAAAATGAGCTGTAAAGCAATATCAGACCCATTCAACATCATTTATATATTATATTGTTTTTTGGTATCATAAGTTATACTCCTGTTGTGAAAAAATAAATGGTACAAGGAAAAAAATATAGATATTCTTTATTAATCTAAATCCCTCTTTACCACATAAACAGATTAGGGGAATCTCTATTTGTGCCTTAGCATTGTCAAAAAATAAATTTGTTATTATAAATGTCTATTTTAACCAGGATCACCTGACAGATGAGATCTGCCAAAGACTGTTTTAGTTAAATATTATTGTTTATGTTGTGTTTAATAAATCTGTGGTTGTACTTAAAACACTGATGGTTAATTTTGATGCACTTAGATCAGGGGTGTCAAACTCAATTGCACAGGGGTCCAAAACTCAAAGCACAGTTTAGGTTTCGG
>JAPZDY010000012.1:10920387-10932633 GCA_029783645.1 Ctenochaetus hawaiiensis | reverse complement strand
TTACCATCATCCATATGCTCATTTAAATTTTGCTTAAAATGCCTGCAGTTAACCACGCCTTTCTCATTATTAGAACTTTATACTGTGTCAAATATGATTTGTCATATATTTTTTTAATTATTTAAGGTAACGCTGTCTTCCCAGTTTTATTGAAATATGTAAACTATACTCACTTTTCAGTTCACTTGCCTAAGTGCTAATGCCTGGTGCATACTAAAAGATTTTCAAATCTTGAATGATTTTCAGAAACATGGGAGACCACAGTCAACAACAGATGTAGCCAATTTTAATATTTGATCTTAAAATTGCACACACTAGATGATTCACTCTAGAGCCAGGACCACACACATGGCATAATGTGTAAACAAAATAATTTCATAGTGGCATTTCAAGGGGCTTGGGATCTCACAGAAACCTGTGTAATCAAAAAACAAACAAACATTGAGGCAGACTGTCGTTGTAAGCTGCACTTGTATGTGCTATCTTTTGCACTGAAAAAAAATTGAAACAATAGAAGTATCCAATTGCGGTGGTATGCCTCTGCCAACCATTTAGATGTTTCAGTTTACATTCATGGCAGTCAAGACTCATGTTAGATACTGTATATGATGAATACTTAAAGGAATTTAACATAATGTCACAATGACCCTAACCGTTTACTTTTTGCCACCAAAATCTAGTCAGCTCATTCTTGAGTCCAATTAGACACTTGTGCTTTATTTGAAGAAACTTCCTATGTACATCCATGAGAATGGGATAAACAGGTGTGGGGACATATGTCCATACATATAGGCAGATGGACAGACAACCTAAAAACAGAATGTCTCTGACCACAGCTGTGGCCAGTGTGGAAATGTAAAAATGTAGATGAAGTCATAGCTGAGAAGATGGAATCAGGATTACTTTTACATTTTGTTGGATGAGCTAGTTGAACAGCAAGTAACATTTGCTTGATAATCCTTGTCTGCTAGCTTGCTTTCACGGCCCAACATATGAGCGCACAGAACAGTATCTGTGAGCGCTAAAGAATGCTTGCAAGGGGCCTGCATGGGGCTTTTACATTCACTCCCCTGCATAAAAAGTTCATTACATACTTCAAGTTCTTCTCTCAAAGGTAATCACTTATGTCATTAAATGAAAAAAACATTTGCAACCACTACCTTTTTTGAGGAATAAACTGTTGAGATAGAACGCTAATGAGTGCACTCTCTTGACTGTCCAGCTGCTGCAGTTCTGCCTGTTTTCTCCTGACAACACAACTAACATTTAGGGAATCGATTTTTGACATTTGTGAATAAATATAGAATGGTGGGAGATAAGAATCCTAATTTGTTTTTTCTTCTCACTCTGCCTGAAGTAAGTATCAAACATATTTAAGATTGGAAATTGGAGACTCTTGTCCAGGTGGTAAGATTGAAATTGTGTTTATAAATCTTAGACTACTTGAAACAATAAACAACAGACTACTAAAAGTTTGCTTCAAAAGCAATTCTTAATGAGCTGATAAAGAAAATTCCCAACTTTACAGCAGAAATAAACATGTTTACAGCCTGGTAAGTAATACTTTTTGTCTCATAGCTTATTACCATGTTCTGGACAACAGTATGTAATGCCGTAGAACAAGTAGTGAATGCATATAAGGGTGCATTAGATTTGATGTACAGTTGTTTATATTATGTTACAAGTTCTTGTTTCTCACAGGGCAGTAATTCTCTCACTTGACACCCTACTGCATGAAAGTTAGGATGCAATATAAGCAAATAGACCTGATAGGGAAGACAATTCGGCATAAAGGGATCTGCTTGTTGGAGCCTGAAGCAGGTACCAGTTATTTGTGGTTGCAGTGTAGGTTAGACACTTTTGATGTTTTTTCCTTGGAATAATAGGGCATAGAATTTATGGGTGTTCCTAAATGTTTGCATAAACTTTGCAACATATTATACCTCCTTCTTCTCTGTAGCCAGCTAAAAAACCACAAATCTTTTTATCTCTCTCCCTCCTAACTGAATTTAAAATGAAAATTTATACATCCTTGCTTTCTGCTGGTCTGCTGGTCCACCCTTCTCCTCTTTCACATTTACAGATCACTCTGATTCACTGAATGCATGCTTACTCGAATGCTGACAGTGCAAAGGGAAGTGTGTGTGTGTGTGTGTGTGTGTGTAGACAAAGAGGGAGGGGCATTTCCTTTAATGCATCTGCTCTGCTCAGTGACTCTCCAAGCTCGCACATTTATTCTGTCGCTTCTCACTCTCTTTCTTTCTTTCTCCCCATTCCCCGTCCCTGTTCTGTCTATTTTGTGTCACTTTTTCTATCCTTCTGTGTTTCTGTCTTTCTCATGTCAGACATACATGCTCATCTCAATCACCCAGGCATATAATCTCAGTCACACAAGATCTCACATTCACCAGTCTTGTATCATTCCTCTTCTCTCTCCTCTCTCTCTGTTTTCCTGCTCCTTCTCTGGGATTTTGGCTGCTGATCCTCCATCACGGCAACTGTATTCTGCATTTACTCCCTGGTTGTGCTCACTGCGTCAGAAATCAGCAGCAGACTGAGGTGGGTGTTTTAAGAGCATCATTGCTAGGTCTGAGGCTACATGTCTTTGGCATCTGTCTCTCTCTCTCCCTCTCCCTCTTTTTCAGTCGGCCCTCTCCTTTTCCTGCCTCTTGTCATTGCGCTCTGTCAGTGAGAGTCAGGATGATCATGCCTGTCTGTTCCTAAAGGGGAACAAATCCCATACTCTCTTTAGGCAGCAGCATTTAAAATTGTCACACATTATGCTAGCAAGGTAGCATATCTACTTCTCCAGATCTCTCTGACTGTCTCTGAGCTGTCAGTGCAGCTGATAATGCTACTGCTGCATTGAATACAGTCTTTGCATACCTTATTATACTGCTTGTATTTTGCTCGCTCGCTCTCTCTGTTTCTACTCCATTACTCCTCACTGTCTGAATGTCTGTCATGCTTTATGCATGCACTATCTTTTTGAAATTTTGCCAGACTTTGCCATACTGTAGGATGTTGGACAAAGAATCATCTTAATATAGCTATGGTGAGAGGCAGCATGCTAGCTTGCGCAAAATTATTACATTTGAATGCAGACATTCAAGCAGGAAGCTCCTTTCGACTCCTTTTTCACCTTACCTGCCCCACTGCTGCTGCTGCTGCTGCAGCGGCTGCTGCAGTAGTTCCATCTGTTGCAGTCACCACAGCCAGCAACACCCTGCAGTTAGGTTTTAACTGTTCTCTCAGTGTTGTGATGTGTGTTGCTGAGAGGTTGTGACAGTCATCTGTGCCTGGCCCAATGTGTTACCCTGTCATTTAAATGTGTGTCTGTGTGGGAGTTCATGCTGAGGCTGATTGTTGTGGGCCAGTATCTCTGCATGCCTGTGTATGTTTGTACACGTTGGTGTGTATGTGAGCGTGTACTCTTGTAGTATGTGTGTTAGTCTGCCCATGGGCTCTGGTCCAAGAAGAAAGCACAGGAGAGGCAGGCTGCAGGGGTTCAGTTTGGTGCAGTAAGCTGTTGAGTGCTGTGTAACAAGCAGAAAAAGGCAGATTCATTTTGACGATGTGTCCTTTCAGTGAAGTGGTACATTAATGCAGAAAACATGGGGTTTTTACTTAAATGTGCACAATTTATTTTTCCTTAAACAATCTAACTCTTAACAAAGTTGGATTGTTTTTGTAAATACTAAAAGAACCTTTTCTCAAAAAAATAGGCTTATGATGTGTGAGGTACTACCGTGACAATACTGGAACAGTTGAAAGATATTTGTTGTTTTGTATTGTAGGGAAAGGATCTGGCAAGACCCAACAAAAAATACTATTTGCAATGTTTCAAACAAAATGTCTTCAAGGTAATGTGACATCTTACGAAGAAAGGAAAACAATTTCATCTGGAAAGTGCTCTCTTTTGTTGTCATTCTAAATACTTATTATACTAGAAACAAAGGACTCAGCTCAACTCAACTTTATTCATTTGTCCCCAGAGGGCAGTTGGCTTGGCAGCAAGAAAAGAAACACATGACCAAGACAAGAAACACGACATAGGCTACAGGAAAAATATGAATAATTAATTAAAAGGGTGGAGGGTGGGACCCTGAAATGCAGTGTAAAGCAGCAACATCATCAGCATCACTTTGTCATAGTGTCAATACAGCAGTAATAAAAAACAAAACAAACTAACAAAAAAGTTACTAGTTACTCCAAACTCATTGAACTAATTGACTCCACCCCACCTGCATTTAGGAAAGAAATGGCTGTGAGGACGAAGGGGTATCTAAATCTGTTGCTCCTAATAGGGGGTAATCTTAACTTGGAACCAGAAGGCAAGAGTCCAAACTCAGGGTGAAGGGGATGGGTGCAGTTAAGAAGGATGGTTTTAACCTTCCTTAGGACCTGGTCATTGATAAGGTCAGATAAAATGCTCCTACAATTTTGACACTCACATTTACTTTTTTGGAAAGTGAGACACTACTTCTCTGATGCTAAGTAACATATCACCAATACAGGGTCTGGCTGTCAGTGGATGGCAGGAGTAATATGGGAATGGGGGAATTACAGCAAGTGAAATGTCAGCATGTTAAATGGCACATAACCATATATATACCTCCATGTTCTGTGGTCTTACAATTTACATAGGCCACATAGTACAAACACTAACAACAAACCTAACATTTACCTTTGGGAAAGTAAGACAGCAACTTTAGCAAGCTACTCAATCTAGGCCTTCCCTTCTCAACCTACATTAGACATTTCCATCTTTCAGAAAATTTGCTCAGTCCATGTTGTTGAGCATCAACATTGTGTTAATTAAAAATTTAAAAACTGTTGTTATGTTTGACTGAAAGAAAAAAAAAAAAAAAAAAGGAAAGCAATTGGTTTGGTTGACTTCTGTGCAATAAATTGATTAGACACAGCTGAGCTGTGATGCTGCACTGAGTCTGCATAGTCAGCTGGATAGATATATATAGAGTGTTTTGAATGAATGCATAAAATACGCCAGTAAAAACATGTCTGATAGTCTAGCATTAAAGAAAAATGGAACATCTTGTATTTGGGGATAATGTGGTTTTCAACCCAGATAATATTACACAGTTCATCTGCAAGCTATGTAAAAGTCCATTAGTCTGTCTTTGGTGCAACAATATCACATCATCATGTACTGTTTTAACATTATCATTTTAGCTTAAATATCACAATTCAAATCATGGCCATAAACTTAACTACTGTTCTTATTTACAAAATTTTGCCAAGCTGGATAGGAATACGGTGTCAGATTCACAGAAAAGAGATCACAAACTTGCTTGCAGGACTTTAAATTTTCTTGTCATGTGTACTGATAAACAAGCTCCGCGGCTGGACATACTGCTCCACCAGAAACTTCTCTAAAAATACAGAAGGGCCATATTCCGGAGATTATTTTACAACATCTTAATTCTTAATAGAAATTGACTTAGTATGCATGCAGGACAAAACAATCAAAACAAGCCTTAGTGTTTTGCTAAATCTTTTGCGAACATGTCATCATCTGCTTGCAGATGATCAATGTCTGTGCAAGCTGTCCTCAAAAATTTAATAGACTAAACTGAAATTGCTCACATATCGGTAACTTAATTTTTTATTAGATAGGTATGCCCCTTGAAGACAAACATCTAAACATGACGTGCAGCCAAGTAATTCCAACTCTTGTCTCTGTTGTACACTAATGGAGAACTGTAAAGTACAGAACACTGTTCAAGTAGCAGGTACAAGAAGTTACTATGAAGCAGTTGTACCGTAATTATATTTTAGAACAATATCTCTTTAAATGGGAGCCCAATTAAAAAAAAAAAAAAAAGAAGCTTTTTTTGTGACAAACAGTCCAGAACCCAAAGATACTCAATATACTATATACTATACTATATAAAGTTAAAAACCATAAATACATATTGACATTTGTGAAGGTGGAACCCGATGTACTTTTTCCCAAACATAACAAATGATAATTTAATTATCAAAAATGTTGCTAACTAATTTAATGTTGATCAACTATTTAATTTATTAACTAGTTGTTGTCGACATGAAGCATGAAAAGTCATTGTGGATAAGTTACAGGTAATGTGAAGTATAGTGCAAGTCATTATGCAGCCAGTATAGGTGGCTATGCTGTGTAAAGTCAATGTGTGTTTTTTCATGTACAAAATTATACTCAGCCCTGTCACTAATGTAGGTCCTGACCTTCTGCAGTCTTTACAGTTTGGTCTGCTAGATGCTTTAGTGAGGGTGTTTCCTAAACTGAGCTCAGTAATCATTCTGCAGTTGAGATTTAGCAGCCTGTCTAGCTTCATTAGCCTTATTTTGGAGCTCTCAAGGGGCATCACACTCACATAAAGACGCACACACATTCTTGCACAGTGCACATACACGGAAACTCAGTGATTTATCAAACATTTGTTCAGCAGGTGCTTCTTCAGTGGCTGATCAAGCAGGGCACCCACTAAAATAAAAAGGGAAAAAGGCAGCTTAGATTAACTTTATAGTTATAGTCTTGTGTGGAGTAAGCACTGCACCAGACGCCTTAGCTTTGCAGACAGATTCACAATAATGTTTGTTGCTGATGATAGGAAATTTACATTCTATGTATTTTCTACCTATCAAATTACAGCAGATAAATAGAGCTGATAATAAGTGGCTAAATTTCTTTAATGACCATGTGCATGACAAAGTAGCATAGCGGACCCCCAACCATTTCACCTTTTTATAATATAACAATCTACTGCCTTATTTATTTATTTATTTATGTATGTATATATGTATGTATGTATGTATGTATGTATGTATTTATTTATTTAATCTGCAGATTAAGAGGCTGTCTTATTTTTTTTTTACAAAAGCCATTTCCTATTATTACTGATAATTTTTTGGTGCTAGATTGCCTTTTATAAAAGGATATGTGCTAATGGTGCTGCGTTTTTGTAAAATAAGGGGCAGCCCCGCTCATTGTGTTTCATGTGATATAAGATGATGATTAAATAAAACAAACTTAAAAACAGGTAGACATACTTTCAAGTCACTTGTGCAAAATGGTCTGGAGCCATGGAGCTATTGTCTACATGTAGCTTCCTTCTCAGTTCTGAACACAGACATCATGGTCTGAAAGTTCTGAATAGCTCAGAACAAATTTTCCCACATGCACTCACTGATCAGGTCACTGATGTACAGTGAGTCTACCCCCCCGTTGTTTCTCTGGTGATCTGTGACCTTACAGAGGTATGCTGTGATCATTATGAGTTATGGTGCCCTATTCATTTTTTCACAGCCTCTTTTATTGAGGTAGTGTCAGTGTTGATTTGTGAGTAGATGCAGTTGACACTGATCAGATCCTGGTCATCTTGATAGATGTCAACACCGTGTACAGTGTCCATGTGTATTATAGCAATGATATTGCAGGTGTAAATAACATTTCAGCACTGAATATTGTGAATGTTGAAATGTGTTATGAGACATCATGCTGTGTACGATCGCTGAGTTATTGGGGTCATGTCTGTATTTGCTGCAAATACTTAAGATTGAAAAGAATGCCTCGGTTTTAAACCTATGAACTGTTTCTTTACTTTTTATTTTTTTAAGAGTATTTCAAACCTATCGACTCTTACATTGGTAAAGCTCCAGCATTTAATTGTCTCTTTTTTATATTAATGACTTACTTGCATCCAAAATATACTTACTGTTTATTTTAGGCTAAAATGATACATATTAGACCATTAGACTTTGGTTAAGTTCAGTGTGATGTTCACAAATTAGTGATTCTGTCCCATTCTGTGGGACATTAGGGGAAGTGTTAAGATTACACATGGCTCAGATGTGTCACTGCTCATTCAGTTTTTCATCCCTTGCACAGACCCAGGCTATGCTTGTTCTGCTCCAGGGGCCTCCAGTTGGCTACAACACATGTGGGCTGAACCAGCTGCTGACTAAAAAAGTGCTTTGGCTTATCTTGATGAGATGGCCTCAAAAGAGACAGGGGATGGTTCAGGAAAATAGGTTAAATCTCAGGCTCCTTTATTCTGCTCACACATGACAAGGACATGACATGAGTGGGTACAAATCTTAAGCACTAAGATCGGGCACACATGTATAGTCATGTTAATGGTATAAATAAATTGCTCCAGTAGCCTGTGTATCAAACTACTCATTGTGTCCTTTGTCTCATAGTTGAAACATAGCTCAAAATTCATATAAATAATATGTTTCCTTTTCATTTAAATAAGTTAAAAGCATTAATTGATCAATTTATTCATTTAAGGGCACCTACAGCCTCTTGCCTATATGAGAATGAAAAATGAGGGATTTGGGTGTTGTTGCTCAGTTGTTTTTAATGTTATGTCTCCAGCAGTGGAGAGCAGCCTCTCAACTGGATCTTTGGCTCAGAGTAGAGTCACCATTTCATGACACTGAACGTAGGGTTTCTGAGGTGAAACAGATGTAATACAGAATTATGTTCTTTACATCAGAGTTTGTTTTAAGTTGTTTAGTGCTGCAGTGTGTGTTGGTCAACCAGCCTTGTTTGTTACAACTGACTGCTAATTGATTTTATTAGTGGTAGTCTCTTAATGACAATTTAGAAAGTTCACATTATACTTAACATTGATCTTGCAAAGATGATTACTGACTGACTTTTAAAAAAGCAATTGCTGCCTTTTAATGAGTATATATTTGAGAGTTATTTGAATTTGAATTTATTTAGGATAGCCCCTTGAGATGCAGCATCTCGTTTTCGAGGGAGTTAGAAGACAATTTTAGCATATTGACTGTCCTGGTGTGGCAGTAGAGTCTCCAACTATGTCTGAGACTTTGTTTATTTGTTTATTTGTTTGTTTTTGCTTTTGTTTTACCATTTTCCTAATTAATTCTCTGTCATATTCTAGTAGGGTCATATAATAACCAGGGTATTTATAGGAGGGATAAAGTACCAGAGTATATGTACTCTCCCTTTCTGTTTCTTTTTCTTAGCAGTACATGTGCAATTTTCAGTAGAAAATAGGAAGAACAGGTGCAGAGGGCTTAGAGTGAAGGGAGATTTTCCACTAGTTAACCAATTGTGGATGTGGTCTCCCCCAGACAGATTATTAAAAACAGTGCTAAAATGTGTCACTAAGTGTACTGTTGATGGCTTTAAAAATACCTGGGCAGCCTGCCTTGGTAAAATCTGTGTGGGAAACACTCAAGTAGTGATGTGCCCATTTAGCAAAAATGTTTATGTAAGCTGTGGCATTCAGACAACTGCTCATTTGATACTAAGGGGGTTAATGCTTGCCAAGACTTATTCCCACCCCCCATAGCAGCCTGGGCTGATGACACCAGGCAGAATGGATACATGCTGTTAATGTCAAATTGTGTCCCGGTTATCGGCTTGTTGTACGACAACCTAGAAACTGCTGGACAGGTAAAAGTTTTTCCACTCTTGGTTATTCAGTTTGGGTGATTATGTGCCTACCCTCATCATTGTTTAATGAATTGATGATCAGCATTTGATGAGATGTGATGGTATTCTTTACATCTTTGGAAATTAGTAGTTTGGAAGGAAAAAAGGCACATACCTACCGAGTAGCCATGCAATCAGCACTTTGTCTAGTCAGTCATTTGCAAAACAATAGTTATTTTTGCGTAACCTACTTACATAGAAAATTGTGTCCTGGAAGCGTCTCTGGTGAGATCTCTGTTCATCCAGAACACATTTTCTACTGTCTCCTTACAGATTTTTGTAACGGAAAATTTCAGGTTTCAAAATTCACTAACAAGAGGGATGAAGGGGTTATCTTTTGAGAGCAATAGTACAAATACTGTACAAAATGGTACATTATTCAGAAAATGGAAAGTGATGTAGCAGAGGTAGAGTAATATGTACAAAAAAAGGCCGCTTAAAACAGGTTGAGAGACAGATGGACCACACTGTAGGGGGCAGAGTGACAAAAACAGAGAAACAGATATTGAGATGTTAAAGATGGAAAGACTCCACGAGAGACAGCACATTTCTACCTTTTCTGACTTTTTTAGGATTTTTTTCAAACCAAAATAAATTAAGGGTTTTAAGTCATTTATACGATTGAAAAATTTTGTTGCATCAAGATGCAGCAGTGGGTGCAAGCAGAATTTCATATTTTCACAGTCTTACACGTTGCCTTCTGTTAACCTCATGGTTAACTAAGGTTAATGTAACAGTACAGATGACATGTTGACTCATCCTAACACCTGGACACATTGCACTGACACACAGGATCAAAACAAGTGCCTTTACGTTAATACATGTAAGGAGCCCTACGTTCTTTCAGTGTAGCTGCTGTTGCTTAAGGCACACTGGAATCAGTTGGTAAACAAATACTTGAACTTCTACAATGATAGTCTGTGACATAAACTATGGGTTGGCCAGTGGCATATACGTGGACATAAATAAACAGCATGACGTTAACGCTTTATGCCTCAGGAAACCTGCCACTATTCTCATGCTAGACAGCACAGAGTCTATGGGTTTGTTGAAGTAGTCTGACGTAACATGTGTGTTTGTATTTGTGCAAAAAAGGGAAAATTCCTCTTGGTGTCAGTCTTCTTTGCGTCCTCCTATAGAAACTCAAATAGCTACTATGTTAAAGTATGCTTAGATGGATCCATACACTATGGTACAGTCATTGTTTGGGCACTTGCATCTGGCCATTAAGTTTGTCCTATTTTCAACAGAAAGCTGAGAGTATTTTAGATGCTTTCTGGGCTGCTCCAGTGGTTGCACTCAGATTCTGTTTGAAAGCGATTCACTTCTTCCATTGTACAAAATCCAGCAACCAGTCTGAGTTTGAGCTACAGGAGTTTTGAGTTTGTCATTGTCCATTTGAGTTAGACCAAAGGTAGCATAACTTAACTAATCAATTAGTTGCAGTACCCTCTGGAGTACAAAGTCACAAAGATAAGTGAATTGCGTTTCCATTTTGAAGCTTCTACGTATTGAATGTAACAAAAAGAGCAGCTGCCTAAGTGTCCTGAGGTGGTGTGTGTGGAAAGTGACTCGGCCAAGTCATCAATGGGTGAGTCAGAACTGCACACATGTATGTGATCACTGAAATGAAAGCCTCTACATTTTATGCTCACAGTATTTAAAGGAGGAGTTTTATCTGGAGCTAAGTTAACAAGAATTTACCAAAATTTTAAGATAAGTGGCAAACTAATCTAAACAGTTATACAAACAGCTTTTGGTTAGCTTTCTGTAACATATTTGCTATAAGCCTAGCCAGCTTACTGTATTTCTCTAAAACATAGGGGTGGTGGATGACAGACTGTGGACGGATCAGGTTGAAATATTGCTTGTGTATTGGTCAAGTAATGACTTTTTAATCAAGAAAAGTCTTAATAACACTTACAGCAATGAGCTCTCCTTGGCACACAAGTTGGGGATGGAAGAGCAACACAGATAGTAGAGATGATGCTGCAGTGAAAATAAAGAGAATAGGTTTGTTTGGTATACCAGTAATAAATTGGTACCGCGGTATTGAGGATTTAAAACGGTACTGCACTGCGCTTGGCTGGTACCGGTACTTTTTTTTTTTTTTTTTTCACATCGCCGTGTAACGTCACCGCATTGTAATTTGAGCCGAGGCGAGCAAGCCGGAGCTAGCAGGCAAGCGAGTGGAGCAGTAAACGGAGCAAGAGTCTGGCGACAGAGAGAGATAAAGGAGAGAAAGAGAGAGAGACAGGAGTAGGGAGAGAATGACAGCTGCTACAACCTCCACCAGGTCGCAACTCGTAGATAAACAAGGTGTGTGAAGTGCTATATGGAAGTACTTCGGCTTTAAAACAAATGAGAATGGTGAAGCCATGAACACCGAAGCACCACTGTGCAAACGGTGTTACAAAACATGTCTGGCCAAGGTTGGAAACACTTCCAACTTGGCAAAACACTTGAAGGACAAACACCCAGACCTGCATAAGGAGTTCAGAGAATGACAGGTAATAACTTATATGAGTTAAAAAATAGTCACATTCAGTGCTAAAAGCAAGCAACGCCAAAAATTAAAGCTGCATTGCAATTAGCTACCACTTTCTTTGGTGTAAATAGCCTATTTATATTATTTTATTTTATATTATAAATATTATCATTATAAATATATTTACTGATGCATAGTTATAGTTCTACGATTTTCTATTAAAATAAAGTCAATAATGACATTTTTTGTGTTCTCTTTTTATTTGGAAAAGTATCAAAAAGTATCG
>JAPZDY010000012.1:10847680-10910406 GCA_029783645.1 Ctenochaetus hawaiiensis | reverse complement strand
AAAACTCACCACCCACTGACTCTCTTTTTTTCAGAGGCCCTGATTGGTGATAAACTGGTCCCGGTCAAAGAACATAAACTCCGGCAGGCTGGCCACACCCCCTTCCACCTGCCCCCATGTATCCTGAATCTACCACAGACTCCCCTGCTCGCCTCTCCCTTCGACAGACTGGCTCACCTGGAATGATCTACAGGTGAGTTGATGGGTGTGTATTTTATACAGACAATACATCCATTAATAGACTATTTGGATTAAAGGGGAAAGTTGGTATTTTGAACTGAGGCCCTACTTTTTCATGTTTTGGTGTGCAAATTACTGGTATTTACTAGAGGTGGAAATTGCCAGAGATTTAATTTATTTTTTAATTCTAGCACACAAAAATTTTAGTTTATATTTGCAACAGGAATTAAGAATTTATGTCATAAAATATTGATATTTTGTGTCTCTGAATTGGTATTGCTGCAATGGTTGCAGTGTGATAATCTTGGGAAACTACTGCTGTCTTATATGTTCCCTATGGACATAAAACTTATTGTTGAGGACTAAAATCAGAGACAAAAAAATCTTACTCAAGGGAAAGTCTCACTCTGAAATCCTGCATACCTAAGATAAGTCTTGCAAGATTTCAGGATAAAATAAATGGAACTTGTGATCTAGTAAAATAATTTTACAGGACTATGCCTGTACAGATGTTATTGTTAAAGTTGTCAAACACTAAGAATAACAATTGCAGCCTGTCAGTGTCATAAAAACAGTTTCAGTGGATGTAGTAAAGATGGTGAGTAGTTGCCCTACATGATTACACTGCACCCATTGTTGCAATGCTGTGGCTCCCCCCTGAGGTTATCTACTGGAACAATAAGTACCAATAAGTACTATAAGTACCAGTCATTTGCACATAACAACATGTAAATAAAGGTCAGGGTTTTAAAAAAAATAGTTCCCCTTTAAGAATTTACTTCAGATAAGCACCAATAGATGACTTACAGGACTTGATTTAAGAATCAATTAATGAGTTTATCATGTTCAGTGCTACAGAAATTGGTAAGTGCTTGCTTTGTAAATGCAGCTAGTAATCTGTGTTGCTGTGTCTGGTTTACAACACTGAACAAAAAACAAAAAAACTTTGTAAGCTGTTATCATATTCTTCTGAACTAAAGCTTCAGTGTGATCAGTGTGTTATAATTACTTAATTATCACCTTGAACATTGCACCATTAAAAAGTTTAGTCAACTGCTATTGAGTAAAGCCCGTTTTGATCTCAACAAACCAAGCCAAACACATATAGCAAGAAAACGCTTGAAGTTCAGCCAAGGATAAGTACAAGAACTATTTCTCAGTACACATAAACATGCACACTCACAACTGATTCTGTCAGTTGTAAAATTAAAGCTGTAAAATCAAATCAGTTTTAAATTATTTTGTCTTTTAACAAAATACATTTTGCAATTATAGATACTATTTAAAATGTTAATATAACAAGTACAACAAACATACTTGCTGCCCCTAACTGTTTAATGTCTGAAAAGTAAAATCTGAAATGGGTACCCTAAACACACTCTCTACACACTCTGAGGATATCGGAGCATTTTTCATTTTCAGTTGTGTTTACCTAGTGGGAACTATAGTTGTGGACTGAATTTGTACAGATTATCATGCAGTCTAATGGTTCACCAATGTTTGGCGCCAGAGACTCATTATCTTAAGATGCATCTGTTCTGCTGTTCTTTTCAAGCAACTTTATGGCTGTTGTTCACATTACCTCCATTATGGCCGAGGGGTGCAGTGGCAGTCAGCTATAGGTTTTAGAATATTTTTCTAAAGTTGCTGGATAGCTATTGAACTCTTGTTTTTTATGGACTTTGCTAACGAACTAACATAAGTGGATTCGTTTTTGATGTGACATTTTCATGCCCCCTCCTTGGAAAATGTCACATGTCCCAAGTGAGTATTGAGGCTCAGCGTAGATGCTTGTTGCCAGCTCATCTTCATAACAATCACTATGCTAGTTTATATTAACTACTTTTCCATACATTTTAATGCAAAAGCCGTAAATATTTTGTTACCTTTTTAATATTGCAGCATCATCAAACATCAAATGCTGTGGAGTATTGCTGCATTTATGACTGTAAAGATATATCTGCTAAGGCCTAGGTTAGGCTAATGGCATGGAAGCATGTCAGCTATTGACATCTGAATAAAAGTTACATTGTTTAATATTGGTAACTAATTATTCTGGTCAGTAGATCCTTTTCTGTTCTGTTACCTGAATTTTATTTACATTTAAATATGCAAAAAAATGCACATTCCATGCAGTGTAGTTATTATTATGCTGTTATGCATTATACTGTTTTTGTGTAGACTCTGCAATCATATCTTGGGGGGGGCTTGACATTTATGCCTAGACAGGTCCGGCATAATCCAGTGAGCAGTTTACACAAATAAAGCTTCAAGAATGCTGTATTTGAATTAAAACATTTATGTTTTCCTTTTCTAATGCAGTATTTTCTATTTCTTTTCTCTTCCAAATTTTGTGCTGTCTGTGGCTGCCTACTTCTTTCGCCAGTGTGGTGTTTGTAACTAACTTCTTTCCTTTCCTGCTTATAGTAACAAAAGCTTTCCTTTTTCCCCCTTTCCCCTGCTTTCTTCAGTGCTCGTTATGGGAGCCCCAAACGACAGCTGCAGTTCTACAGGTACCTGTCTCTCTCTGTATCTGCCAGTCACTGCTTATTGTCGCAAAGCAAATGTATGTGTACTATGTGGGAATGTATTTATAACATTTTTTACCTTGTTTTTCTCTTATTTTATTTTAACAACCTTGCTGTAAAGACTTGCTGTTCTGTCATTTAAAACCATATATCCATTAATAAACCTTCTGCAGCAGAAATAACACTCATCATCTACTATTTAGCTTGCAATGCACTATCATCACCCCTATCAGAACCTGATAGGGGTGATGATGGATTTGGTTACAAGGTTGCTCATAAAACCTTTGAATCAGCAA
The DNA here is from genome assembly GCA_029783645.1 of Ctenochaetus hawaiiensis. Classification (NCBI taxonomy): domain Eukaryota; kingdom Metazoa; phylum Chordata; class Actinopteri; order Acanthuriformes; family Acanthuridae; genus Ctenochaetus; species Ctenochaetus hawaiiensis. The sequence goes on along the minus strand of JAPZDY010000012.1, from coordinate 10,907,402 downwards.
TAACTGTCTGAGTAAAGATTTTATTTATATATATATTTTCTGTCCTATTTGTTTCTATTTTATTTTGATTTATTTTGTTTTATTTTATTTTATTCAATTTTTGCAGCAGTAACTTTGAAGACATCTGCTCTTGTTCTTGTCAAACTCTAACGTGTGAGAGGCTTTTAACTGAACTAATTTCTAGACAGATTTTTGTTTTTGCTTTGTTTTGTTTTTCACTTTGGTATAGTTAACCAAATAGTCATTTTCTTTATTTATTATCTCTATATTAAGCCTTTTTTACCTCATAGAACTTGAACCTTATCTCTCTTGTTTAAAACACTAGACACACTATTGAGATCTGATGGAGTACAGTTGCTGATACTCACTTCTCTAGTACTGTGCCTTTTTTTAAAAGTCAGGGTTTTTTCCGCTTTAGAGTAGAATCATGTTTTATGGTCTTATATCAGGCCAAATTCTGCTGATTCGGTCCTAAAAACCCCTGACTATGTGGATGTGTGTGCAATGCTCTCACTATCGGATTTTTATCTTGGTGCCTCGTGCATTTAATTTCCTTGTGCAAACCATACCCTTTGCCGTTACCCTGATCTACGTGAGTTGGATCAATTTAGCCCTGTGTCTCTGTCTTTGACAGCCTGTGATCCTGACAGTGACGAGCTAGCACAGTACAATGGAATTTAATAATGTGTAGTTTTAATACCGCTTTGTCTCAACTATAATCTTTCTTTGTGATTATAAAGATCCAGTGTGTACATTTTCCACACTACCCTATGTGTCTGTGAGATTGTTTGTTCACAGCAATTTTATGTCAGCCTCACTATTCTGTACCAAGAATGCTTTTAGGGAAGTATATCCGGCTCAGGCTATCGTTAAACCTTTTTACAGTTTTCAAGAGACTTGAGGAGAGTGCTTTCCGATGATAAAGGTCGTTGACTTCTGACCACTGCATGTCTCATGTGTATACATTAGAGAAAACCTTCAGTACATAATGTAAAAGAAATTCTTAAAGCAAGTACCTTATTCAACACATATGTTAAGGGTGTAAACAGTTAACCATTCATAGGACTTATAATTTAACCACTTTAGCTCTCCGATTTTTGTTGAAAAAACATTTTTAGAGTATAAAAAAGCTGGCTTGCAACTGAGTTGTTCCATGCACTGCACCAGTTACTCAAGTCAAATGACTGCCTTGAAAGACACACTTTTTGGACTAAGAGACCTAAATTAGTTTTTATTAGCTAAAATTAATTAATTGCAGTGTATGTTTGAGTCATAGGAAACTCAAGAAAACTGAATTTTACTTAATGAAGTTAAACGAATCATATTTAGGAATCATTTTAGCCCATTATATTAATATTACATTGAAAATTAGGGAATCACTTGTGTTGTCCAGATGTGTTCGAGGTTACATTTTTTTTAGAATAAAGATACCTCTAGATGTTGTCAATGTAGTGCAATCACAATGACCAACTAAAAGTGCTAGGGTTTGTGCACTTTGGCAGTGGCAGCATATCTGAACATGCTGGCTGTTTTCATTATTCCACATATAATTGGCATATGTCTATTTGAACGGGAGCTTAAATTAATGGCTTATTAATTGGTCCACTAATTAACACAGCCTGTCACATATCCTGGTCGGAGCAGTGTTAATTAAATATTATAAGAAGTATAGTTTTAAACTGCTGTAAAGAACAGAAAAAATGTGATATGATAATAAGTAGTTCAGGGCCATATCATCCACACTTTTTCCAACATGCTTTAATACTTTGGCCTGTACAACTGTAAGTCAGTCATTAAATTACATTATGTGTGGTATTAAAAGGTCTCTAAAAAGCACTTTTGCATAACATGTGGAAAAGCAGTTTATGAATATTGTGCACAACACCAAAAGTACACACCAAAGACATAGGTTGTGTTTTTGTGGTTCTAGTGTAGGTAATCTTTATATATTATCTCAAGTACTATCAAAAATATATTAAATTAGTGACGGTATAAATTATTGTAATTATTGTGTATACTTAGTCAAGTGACTGACACTCCCTTGTTTAAAACTCTCATTATGTTTTATGTGACATATTGATTTTGACTTTGACCTGAACACAATGTTACTGAGATACAGAGAGATGCTGTGAGATGTGCTTAATTGCTGTGGTTTCCACAATGCCTCAGACAGCAAGCACTTGAACATGTGTGGGGTTTGTCTTTTTGTGTGTGTGTGTGTGTGTGTGTGCGCATACTTACAGTATGTGTTTGCTTGACACTGTATGTGTTTGTGTGTGTGTCATGTGAACACAACACCCAGACTCTCATTATTGTCCAGCTCTTAGTATTCTTTCCTGTGGAACAACAATCAGAAGCTTTTAGTGCAAAAGCTTTGGTGAATAATTCAGGGCTGATATTATTTGCTGCGGTTAGCAGAAACAAGACGGGCCACTAACCGACATAAATGGATTTCTTCCTTGAGATCTCATGGGGAGGGAGGGAGGAAGGGAGGGAGGGGGTGTTGGTGGAGATAATAGAGAATGGTCCAAGTGGTGAGGGGAGGGAAGGAATGCAGTCTCTTATTCACTAATTGGTTTAGATGTTTCCTAGTAAGACACTCCCAGTTTGGGTGGACCCGCCACATCACTGTCTGCAGTGTGTGTTTATAAGAGCAGACTGGCACCCCGCAATCCTCGCTCATGAGCCGACCCCCCAGAAATCGGGTGAGTTTGAGGAAATATTTGCACTCATGACCACAGGAGTTGGATTGTTTGTGTCTGTTAACGTATGCAAGGGGTTGGTGGAGTGAAAGTGAGTTTTTGGGATTGTGTGGATGCATGCTGCCTAGCTTGACATCTCCTCCTTTAATTTATGTCTTTTGTCTCTATGAGAAGAAACCAGCTGTTTCGGAGAATTATTTGCAAGATATGAAATTAATAAAGAATTTGTTGGAGGGATCCAAGTCATGTTATTACATGGTAGCTTCAACAATTTGATATTTTTCCATCCTGTGTGTCATAGAGATAGTATTGGAGTTATTAAAAATCTGTATTTTGTAATAAAAACAATATGTGTTGGATGTAATATTGGTTTATTACTGCATCTCAGTTTCAAATGGGGGTTTGATGTCAGTGTTATTTCAGCTCTGTGTGCAGTTTTGTAAAAAGGCGAACAAAGTACTGCTTAAACATTGTATATGTGAAAAGACTTTAAGGTGTAAAATAGAATTTCCTTGTGTAGCTACAAAGACTGGAGTTTGAAGTCACAGTAACCCGAACTGAAACCATTTTCATGTTAAGGGTACAGAATTCAAAATAAGTTGTGAAGTTATGTCTTTATTTTAGCTTTATTGCAGCTTCATTTTAGATGATTGTGATATTCATTGCAGATTCAGCTATATTTGCTGCCTCACCTTCAAAGCAGCACTTTGCTTGCTCACCAGAGCGGATATAGTCTGGGCATGGGTCCTGTGGCACAGTAGAGTTCAGTTTTGAAAGGATTTCTCATAACATGCAACCAACCAGACAGTTCTGTGGGTGGGATATTTAGTGGAGAGCTCTGTATGTACAAACAAGTTTATTTATATTTATTAATGCTGACAGAACTTTCAAGTTAGACTTATGATTTCATGCAGTAAGTAACTGCTTTTATTCAAATTGAGGATTATTATTTTTTAATATTTGGGAGGTGTTGATGGAATCAGTAGGGCAACATTGAGAGCTTCATTCAAAAACCTCATTATAAACTGTAAATCTCAAAGAGAGATAACATTTGATAAAACCCTAATGCATATTTTTTTTCAGAGAAGTCAGTATTGGTTATACATGAATTAAAACAACATTAGTCTGAAGGTCTGCACAGTTCAATTTGTATTAAATCAAAACTACAGTCTCAGTACTATTCTGTACACTACCTTTACTAAGAAAATGGCTTTGTGGTCAGCACTCAGTAGTGCATTCAGCATGAAGTTGCAGGGTTGTGATGACAGACTCAGTGCTGCCCTCCATTGATTAAATCCAGTAAAACACTTTTTTGTTGTATGTTGTAACCTTAAAGGAATCAGGAAACTCAAGAAAAAGTACATGTGCATTTAAAAAAAAGACTGTGTCTCTCTTTTTACATTTTTAAATAGAGAGACAGTTTGTTTTGGTTCCTTAAACTTCTGAACTGAAATGAGGCCCAAACCTGCATTAAAGAACCATGGCAATTGTATATATATATTGTTATCCTTTCTTCCTGTCCAAATGGACTTTTGTCTCTTGTTATGGGCCATTCTCAAATTAAATTGCGGGCTACTCTGAGAAAGTTTGTCTTTTGACTCTCCTTTTAGATCCAGTCAGAATCAGAAGTTAAACCAGGAATGTTTTGCCATCCTTTTGCTTGGTGCATGTTTGAATGCCTTCCCTTTGCAGATAGCATGCCCCTCTTTGGTCCTGCTCCTTAATCACCAACAAGTGACCTGAAAGCTCCCTATCAGTGTAACCCTGCCATTGTGTACCTGTCAGGGGAGGGTGGTGTGGGGCTATGTTGTGCGACTCTGATTACAGGATGCATGGCCGTGTGCTGCCCCAAGCAGGAGAGCTGTTTTTTTATGGGAGCAGGTGCTATTTAAGGAGGTGACTGTGCCCTGCCAGCTCCTCGCTCCATCCATTTACCTACTTTATTCTTCACTGCACGGGGCGCCTCAGCACCACAAGAAGGAGGAGTAGACTGGGGGAGGGGGGCATGTTTGCGGGAGGGTACGCTGGCGGCCCCCGTGGGGCCCCCAGCAGATGCAAGTCCAGTTACTGTCCTCCTGAAAACCTGCAGATCCCCAAACCGGCAGCGCCAGGCAGCGGTGTTCGGAAGAGCAGCAGTAGTGGCAGCGGCAAGATGCTGTCTATGTCATACAGCGAGAGCATCCGGAGCGGGATCAACCGCTACCATTCCGATCAGGGGCTAAATCAGCCACCGGCCAGGCCCCCCGACCAGGCTGAGCTGCAGAGACTCCGAGAACAGAGAGTTGCTGCTCAGATTAAAAACATGGAAGACTTCCTGAAGATGAATGGCCTGGCCCTGGAGGAGTGTGTGTCCTATCAGACAGGCATGAAGTACAGGTAAGAGGGAGGCAGAGCCTGCCAATGACTCGGATACTCCCGAGACCTGGACAGAGGGGCTGAGAACCAGCAGGTGAGAGCAGCTTTTTGGTCAAGAGAGCTCAGATTTTTGAGGGTCTGCTGAACAGGTGTGCCTTCGTATCAGCGTTTTTGTTAAGGTTGGCCTCAAAATCACTATTTTATACCATTTGCGGTTGATTCCAGTTAAGTTATTTCTCTGAAGAGAAACAGTGTACCTGTCTGCTTTTTCTTTGTTAATATTAGTACAGTCTTGTTTTGTCCTCTGGTCAGACTGCACTCATGCAAAGGTACTGGGGCTCAGGTTTTATTTTAATCATCTAGGTCGGTGGCTCATTTGCCCAACTACATGGGAAGGACAGACTGCTCCGTAAGGAGTTACCTGGCCCCTTAAAATCTCACTCAAACATTCTTTTCTTTTTGCCCCTCGATCAGGTAGATGGCCACCTGTCTTCTTTGGCAATGAGTTTGTTGTCTGATGAACAGAAATTACTATTAGTGTTTGTTCATAGTAGAACTGTAATGTTGATAATAATAACATGATTATAGAAATATAATGATTTTAAATGTTTATAATTTTGGTGTTCATGATATTGCAATCTTGGTTTAACTATTAAGATATTCTTCTGCGTTTTAGTATTTTCTGTGCTAATTTTCTGTTGGAGGTCGGAGATGAATTAATACTGAATGCTTTCTTGGTCAGTGAAACAGTCTATTTCCAAATTTGGTCATTATGAATTTTTTGAAATGAGTGTTGTTTTTTTCTGGGTTGAAAAGAATTTTTCCCAATGCTTAAATGCTAGATAAAGAATTAAAAGTCTCATTAACCTTTCTGAAAAAATCTTGGTATTGTAGCTGAAAATACAGTTTTTTCTTAGCTCATTAATGCTTAATGTTTTTGAGATAAATGGCTTTCATAGCTGCCCTCATATGCAAATATTTTTACATAATCATCAATACTCTTTCAAGACATTGTGCCAAAAATATTGTGACATTTACATTGTTTGACACTAATCTTTGGTTTTAAAGTATATCATTTACAGACTAAAAGATTAGTCAAGAAATACACTGCAAAAAAATATATGAAATATGCCACCACTGCAGAACAACATATCGATTTGAAACATTTGCTCATTTTATCTGTTTCATCAACCCAGTGAAAGACTACCAATCAGGCTATTTTATAGACTGTTGCTATTCAAAGGACTGAGTCAATGAAGCAGGCTTAGCGGCTGTCGTGAGCTAATGAGTTCCGTCAAGCTGATGTTGTTTTTGTCATGGACATGGATAACTTTCATCACACGCAGGCATGACTGCTGTTGTTTTGTCTAAGACCAGTGACCAGAAAAGAAGTATGGTTGGCTGCTGTTGCAATGTCTGGGGTGACCAAGTTTTGCTGCCATCCACAGGCTGTGTTGTTTGTCACTACCTCCAACATGTTACCTTCTGTAGTTACCTTCCCTGTTGCATAAAGCTCAGTCGCTGGCCTGTGACTGGCTTGTGTGCAGCTTTGCCAGTGTGGATGGAGAGAAGGAGTTTAATATTGCATAGTGCATGTGTGGTTCTTGACTTACGAACCTCGGAAAGCCTCCTACACTAACCATCGATACTGTTAAGGTATCATTAACACTAATGCTGTTTATCTTAGATCAGAAGCCTTTTGTTTTCTACTGTTCAGTCTAGTAGATCTAGTGACAAATCTGCGTGTGACTATCTTTGCATAGATGCATTTAGTTATTGACATTGGTTTACCAGAGGAATATAAGCTCATCAAACAGTTGAAATCCTTACAGGATCCACTGTTTCTTTTATTGTGATCGCAGCAACTCTGTAATTAGTGCTGTAATTGGGTCAGCTAGTACATGCAACCTCTGACTCAAACTCATCATTATTTCAGGGGTGTGTTGAGGAAGGCGGGCCAGCACTAGCCACATTTAACCATTCTTGGCAATGCAATCACCTTTTCCAACAAACACAGACAAAAAGGTTACTCTCAATGTCTACCCTTTGTTCATTTAAACTCTCTTTCTTGCTCACTGCAAGCAAAATGGCACTTTTTTCTTTTTCCTGCTTTTTTAAGGACCGAGCCTTTCACTCAAGTTTTCTTTGTGTTTTGTTTTAGGAATCATTGTAAATGAACACAATGGTTCTAAGCCATCCTTTATTCTAAAATTATTCCTAATCATGTGTTTTCAAGGTTATTAGTATTATGTAATTTAAGTTCAAGAAAGAGTTACTCTATTTTCATTATCTTGTCCTTGAAACAAAATACTGCTACTCAGCAGGTCCATTTGAACACCGGAAAACTTTCTCTAGTGTCCATGTCCTCCGACTGAAAGGGCCAGGCAGCAGGTAAAGGAGCCAGCTTGAGTTCAATGAGGCGAGACAGGAAGCTGTGTGTCTCCTGTTTGAGCTATATGGCTGTTGACTAGGGGAGTATAGATTTTTTGTAGTGACTTAACACTAATGGACATGGTAATGCTCTCAACTAATGCTTTCAGTGCTGCTTTTTTGCTGATTGTGAAAAGCTGTGATGTGCAGGTGGGAACATTATATCACAAATTCTTGAAATATATATTAAAAAACAAATAAGGCGTTTTTCAGCTGTGTATTATAAAATATAAATGAAGTTTAAACTACTTTTTAAACCAGTGGTTAGACAGTGACTTGCAGTGGCTTTGCTTTAGTAGTTTCAGTAAAGAGACTTAAACCAAAATTTGGACACTAGAGGTCAGTAAAACATTTTAAAAAGAAAAACCCTGACACATGCACTGTCCGCACAACATCAGAGACTTATTATCAAGTGTTTTACACTTGCAAAGACCCAGAGGAATATTAGCATTTTCTGATAGGATATATTTGTCTTTTTTCTTAATGCTCAACCTTGTTCCTTAATGCGCCACCTCTGCCTGCTGATCAGTGTTAATCAGCTAGTAGCTAGTATGGTGAGTCAGTTCTCTGTGTTGTAAACATTTACCTGGTGGGGTTGATAGCATCAGTCTAGAGTTAACTGCATAATGTTTCTGGATTGTAAAATAAAAACAGTCAAAAAAAACTAAAGCGAATCATTCAATTGAGATCCAGTGTTGGATGACAATATTCTGTCTTTAAATTAATATGAATACAGCAGTTATTTGATAAAGAGTCAATAAATCAAAAATGAAAACATGTATTGATTAATAAAGGTTATGGCTACAACAAATGATTGTGTACATTGCTGATTAATCATTAAATTCAATTTCTGATAATTCAGAAATGTAAAAAAAAAGTTAAATATTGAAAGAAATGGTCACAGTTTCTAAGAGCCCAAGCAAATGTCTTTAAATGTTTTGTCTGAACAACAGTCTAAAAAAACTTACAAATTAGTTCACTCATCATTTCAGATCTGGTCTCTGCAAGTCTCAGCTAACATGTTCAGAAATTTGGTAAAATTGTCCACTGGCCTTTTTTTTGTCTTTTTCTCAACAGAACAAGGGCAAGCAAAAGGGCAAATACTATTACAAATCATATAATCATTATTACATAGTTTAGATATGACTGCTGTGTGTCAAGCTACGGTGTGTTTTCTACTGAGTCTTACGGTAATTATTTGAACCACCTGTGAAAAGTTCTGTGTTAGTAACAGATGATCTCCACTAGATGGTGTAGATGTTTCACTTAAAAAGAAGCAGTTGATGAACATGCAAAATATCTCCCACTGCATTCACTGCCATAATGCTTTCACTGAACACATCTAGTGCATCTTTCTCTCCCACATTGTTCAGTATTCCAAGTTTAATATTTATCAGTTGCTATTGAACCAAGCCTGGTAGTGAAGCTAGAGTAACCAATGCAAGGTGGCAGCCTTGTCACCAGGTGGCATCATGGAGAAATTTTTACTGCCACTTTAAGTTATTTTTTTTATTTTTTTTTGCTTTAAAGCATTATTCAAACATGTTTTCTCAATGTCCCAGCTGGTTTATCTCTCCCATTTCTTCTCTAACAATCACCAATCATCTCTTTTGCTTTTTTTTCTGATATACACTCATACATTTAATATATACATAAATATGCACTAAGCCTGTTTAAACAGTTAGTAAATGATTTACTCAATCTCAGCAGCATGTGTGTCAGCCCAGACAACTGTGACGTTTTTCTTCAGGCGATCCCCTACTCCAGAGCTAAATTTAGCCACAGACTTGTATCCACAGCTGCAGCTGGATACAGCTGAATGGTCTGCAGTCAAACCTATGAATCCACTGTTTTACCGTAAGCCCAACGCCTTGCAGTCCTGCTACATTGATGAGAGCAGCAGTAATACTTTATCTTTGTCACCAGTGTGGGAGATGATGTTTAGGTGTTTGGAGTGATATGGATTTGGTTTCCAGTGCTGACCTCTCTAGTTCCTCTTTAAGCTTCAGTGGCTGGCTCAGTGTGACAGCGTGTCAAAATATTCCAGTCAGAAAAAATGTTTAGCCACGAGAAATGAAAATGCCGGGGTTAATACACTGTAGCTTGTTTTGGTTGTTGATTACTATATTTCTGGCGTCTAATCTATGACAGTCAGCTAGGTGTCTTCATGGTCAAAGTTTATGGGTCAATCAATAATTTGTAGATATCCTGAATTGACCATATTTAAATTAGCAATATTAACAATTTTAGACTTGTATTGGTCCTTGTATTTGGTCTTTGCATTTAAGGGTTACCACTGATAAATAATGTTGCAACTTTATAATTCATGTGCCTTTGTAGTATTTCAGCCAGTATTTCACAGTAGTTTTTAATTCAGTATTTTTTTTATTTTTTTTAATAGAGGCATAGTTTTGTCACACATGTAGTTAGTTTTTCTTTGACATTTGTCAATCAAAATCTTGATATATTAAAGGTCTTTCAAGAGCTGCTTCTTCCAGTAATTAATTTTGATTCTTATTACCACTGATATCACCATTTGTGGGATGGTTACTCAAAGTGTCATCACATTCATGGTAATCTGGATTTTTAATAAATTCTTTTCAAATTCAGCAGTTGTTTACATCCACTATACAACACAAAACATATTTTCTCATTTTTGCTATATACCACATGTAAATAGTTTCATCACTTTTACACCTGTTCCCTCAACAAGTTTCTAAATATTTGCTGGAAGCTCTGTTTCAGGGTGTTTTGGTTTCAATTATGTTGGACTGATTGTGCTGTACACCTGTTAACATTTTTGTCCCTACATATACTTTCAAGCCGTTCTGCATGAACCGTGTGCTTTTCATTATGCCTTAAAGTGTGTTTCTGTCTGTGTGTGTCTGTGTGTATTTTAGTGTGTGTGTGTGTCACTGGAGGCTGCAGGGGGAATGCTTTGTACTTTATGAATACCCAGTAGTGACAGGACGTAGGAGGCCCACTCTGCTGTCCCCATCCTTAGACACTCAGGCTTTGGAATTGTGCTGTTGTCGCTTCGAATGCCATTAAGTTGTTACTTAACCACATTCAGCACATATTTCCTAAACTGTCAAGTTTCATCTTTGCCTAAAATGTGATTTATTTATTTTTTTAATTCTTTGTTTTTTACGTTCTCTGAAGGCCATGTCCTTTGCTTTTCTTATTTTCTTAAACTTTTTATATAGCACCCTGTGTGTATGTGTATGTTCTAAATTTATTGGAAACCCTATTCTAACACATTAATTTCATTTATATGTTTTATTTTTTCTTTATTTTTCTAATGATGAGAATTTCCATAATAAACAACAATATGTCCCTATCCTCCATTCACTCTCTATTTCTCCAGATTAAAGAGGACTGTGTAAATCAGCCCTGTTTTGTTTAATATATCACTTGTTACACAAGTTGTGATGCTGTTATCCTCACATGACTGTGCAATCACTGCTGTTTTGTAATGGTCATCATATTTACATAAACTCACAATGGGAATATACTCCATTGCACACTGTATAAGAAACAATTTACTTCCTTAAAGGTTTATATGGTCATATTAATCTCTGATATATACAATAACACTAGGTATTTTTAATTTTCAGTTTTAACATTCCAGTATTTAAAATAATAGCATTTGTCTTATTACAGACCATTTTGAGCTAAAGGCAAAGAGTATAGAAATGATTTCTTATTACTTAAGAGTAGGGGATCCCTGCCCTCTATTTTTGATTGTCTCAGCTCTCCTGCTCTGATAGATGTGTCAGTGGGGACAGCTGAAACAACAACTCCTCCTGAGCCCTGCTGTCCACCGGGAATCTGTCATGTTCACTGGAGAGTTAAGAATTACAGCACTCGCTACTCACAGATGTGACCCATGTCACTCTTCACTTTTCTGTTTCCCCAGGAATTCCCAGAACCACATAGATATTATTTAAACTGTGCTAAACCTAATATTTTGCAATATTTGTATTTTTTGACAGTTATTTTCAATGTTAATGCCATGCTATGCTAAGATAACATATAGACAACAACAGTATTCTGATAAATTTTTATCTTAAGTTAATTACATCCTCATTACTGTTTTGAGACTGTCAGCTGGTATGTATGTATGTATAGACACAGCCTTTGAGTGTGTTAAGCTGCTAGAGCAGCATTACCACATCTTTCGATCAACACTGTCAATCTGTCCAACCTCATATCACTTTCCATTAACTCCCTAAATCCCTATCATCCCCCTCACACACACAGACAGACACACACACACACACACAGACACCCCTCAGACTCGCTACCCCCATCCATCCTTTTCACTCGGTTACTCCTCGCTAATGCTGTTCAATTAAACCCTCAGTAAGTGGAACTTAAACCTCCGTTGGACAGCTGGCCAACAGCTACACATGATACATTTGTGATCATTCTCTACTGCAGGGAATAAACACTGCATTAACAATCACCGCGTGCCACAAAGGCATTGTCGTGACATGGTGCTTGTGTATAATTTTACGTAAGAGTAGGAGATGTAGGCAGAAGAAGGGTGAGCTAGAGTGAGATAAAGAAGTCACACTATCTGAGACTTTAGATTAACAAGTTTAGGTTATTCTGTTTACCCAGCTTAAAGTACTCATTGCTTTAAGATGTATTACCCCCCATGTAATTGCAGATTTCAAAGGAATGCTTTTAAGAGGATTTCTGCAACAGTCCCTACAGAGAGCTGTAGAAAGCCAGTGCTTGCTAAACTAACTTGGACTGATCAGGATTTGCACCCCACAGCAACTTTCAATTTGCCAATCCTAGCTTGATGAAGGTACCCATGCTGCCCCTGAGAGCAAATTAGTGAAAGTACTGCGTGAGACATTCTCTGCAGTTGACAAATGTCAAATTTAGGAGCCTTTTAACCCCCCCCCCCCCAAAGGCTAAGGGCATTCTTTGTATTTCGTCCAGGCTCACTGTGTAGAATTGATTCAGAGAGCCAGTGACTATTTTTAGAGCTAATGTGCCGTTGTGGTGAGGATCACTGCTCATGACGGTACCCCACAGTACCTCTGTGGTCAGAGTAGTTTCTAACGCTCTGTCGATTACAGTAGATGTCTTCCCCTCTCTGTCACTGTGCTTCTTAGCTACAATATTAGGGCTTTAGTTTAGGAACACCCCTTTATAACCAGGAGGGACTACAGAGACTGCAATATGGTATGGCATTATTGATTGCCAACACTTCTACCAGATATGAGGCTGCACAAGATGAGCAGAGCATAACCAATCATTTAAATTGTGTGTATATGTGTATGAGTGTGTGTTCTGCAGCTTGCTTTTCTATTATTGGCAATAAGAGATGTAGATTTGTCAATAAGTGGGATACATTTCCACTGCTTTCTCTTTTTCTTTTATAGTTGATTGCTGGTGTTTATAGCTGTTGTGCTATGTAATGAATGCGAATCTGAATAATGCTGTCTTTTGTTATTCAACTGTTCACTCCTGAGAAAGGGTGTCATCGGTATTTGTGAATTTTACTTGGCTGTAGTCGTGATCACAGAAACACACATGTTCTCCTTTTTTCTCCTCTTCCTCCCCCGCACGTTGAATGAAGTGTAGGGCCCTATCAGATTTCTACATTTACTCACAGCTCACAGTGATAGTATCTGAAAGGGATTTTAGCAGCTCAGTAGATTTTTTTGATAATCAGAGTGCTTAATCAAAGACAGGAGCAAGAAAACGAAAGCCATGACATGGGGTGTGGGATAGGGAATTGTGATAATAAGTTGAGTGAGAGGAGATTAAATTCTTTTCTTTGAACTGAGATTTTTTTTCAGCTTTGCTATCTAACAGCTAGCTACTTAGTCTAGCATTAACAATGGGAACTAATAGAAATTGATTTTCAGGTATTGTTCAATTCTTTGTCCTTGCACTGACACAAAAATTGCTTCTTATTAGAAAAGAACAGTCATGCATTCAGTTGAGCAAATTCTGAGTCACCGTACTGTGTGCATCCTTATACAATGTTGTCAATTAGGAATTTAACAGTGGTAGTCAAAAGCATTATGTAAAGATCAAAGTTTCTTATTTTTAGTTCAGCATCTCTTATGACTACCCTGTGACTCACAGTTAATAGAGATTCATTCCAAATTTCCACCAGCAGACCCTGATTAATTAACACAAAGCAACTTATACTTCAGGCTTATAATGCCTCAATAGTAATATTGAGAAAAAGGAATCCTAAGTGTGCGTGTAAGATTGGATGAAATAAATCGTGTTAACGTTTGTTCACAATGACCTCAGCTGTGTGTTAACTGGCAGGCCAGTAGGAAATACACCCCCGAATCCAATTTGATTGTTCATGGAAGTAAAGAGTTCAGTAAATAAATAAACATAGAGGTATTTCATGCCACGTAGATGAAAGACATTCCCTTCTGCAATGGCATGAGTACACTGCTGCATTGTTGCATGTTGACAGGTAGGCATATGTGGAACAAGGTCACAGGTTTCTAACTAAAGACAGATAATTGTAGAGGATTCACTCATCATCTTTTCACTTAATAGCTGTAGACCCTTAAAATGTCTGTGAGGTGTGCTCACAGTGAACACCTGCTAATATTATGATTTCTTTGAGGGAATCACACATGTCATCATGCAGCCATAAGATGTCAGTCATCTTTTAATGATTGTATCTACTTGTTAATCTGATCTTTTGGTTATATTTTTTTGGTTTTCCAGAAATAGTTAAAGGGAAAAGAAACACATTCTGTCAATCTGAAGAAAGTTGGCAGATGTGCCTGTTGTGAATTATTAAATCATACTGCGTGTGACAGGCATGGTTTATTGGATTGAGCATATTTGTTGCTCACTCTGTTGGCATATATTTCTGACAGTTTATAGCTCCTAGTGTATTGGTATGTGTGGTGTTGGGTAGTTTCTGTTTTAGACATTTTACAGGACTGTGAAATTAAATAAAGGTTATAAATACAGACCAGTCCAATGTGATCTGTGTGTGGAAAATAGTTGTTTTATAGATTCATTTACGTGATGGATCACTAGTCTGTTACATGGTGCATGCCTGTATTGATTACTGCATCTTGCATCTACACATCAATCAATGTGTAGATTTTCAGACAGAGATATATTAAGGCTTGACAAAGGACTTATGGTAGGAAATCAGTTGTCACATGGTTTTCGTCACAGAGGTTGTGTAAAAAAAAAAATATTTCACAACATTGCTCGAACATCACTAGGTTTGGTTCAGGCAGAATGTTGGGGACGAGTTCGTATATCAAGCTTGGGCTGTTGGATTTTTGTTAGGCTTAATACGTCGACTTAGCATGGATCACAAGATGGACACTGTATCTGTGCAGCCTGAGCTCCTGTCCCTGGCCTCTCTTACTTCTCAGTACCGTCCCCATGTCACGACACCCGGGGGCGGGGATAGCGGCATCACGTTTCCACAGCACTGGCAGTGAGTGCATGGACCGTACCCTGTGGTGAAGGGATGCCAGGTCAGACTTCTGCTTGCATGCTCAACTGTTTTGTCTAACATCATGCTGAATATATGACTGCATATTTGCAGAGAGACTTGGTAAAGGGACTAGCATCAGCACCATCACCCTGACTGAGAGCCTATTACATGACCCTGCCAAGAGCCCACTGACCTTGCCTATGTTGCTTCTTCTGTTCCTGTTCAGATTGATATGTAGTCATACATTCAACATAATGTCGACAGTAGAGGGTCTTCTTTAAACTCACTTGGTCTTGTTAGAAGAAGAAACATTCAAAAGGTCGTCTTGAGCTTTGTCTCCCCCCTCTGTGCTCAGAGTGTGAAATTTAAATCAGATTTCCGTTGAATTAAACCACCTTTCCCCTCAGGGTTCTATTTAAGTCCAAAGACCAAAAGGTCATAGCTCCAAGAATAGGGCTGTCAGTTAGCAACAGCCTGTTTGCCGGATTCCTTTGATGGAGATCGCCTCTTCCACTGTTTTACTATACATGTCTGCTCCTGATGGCATCTCTTTTAATTATCTCCCTGGCACAAAAGCTGGTCCACTCTGATAAGCTTCAGTATTATATTACTAAGAGCATGTGTCTCATCTACTGTCTCTTCAATCTGCAGCCAGTCTTGCGATGAGTCCAATTACTGTGGTGTTTACTTTCAACCCCCAGCCATTATCATATTTTTACTATTAACGCTTACCTGCTCTGACTCATAGTGCTTTTATTGTTCATCAAATTAGTATCTAATCACCAATACTAACAGATGTTACACAGTAATACGCAGGAGCTCTATTCTAAAATCTTTTGTTGTGTCTTTCCCCTGTTTGGAAAATGCAAGATAAAGTGATTTATTTTAATCAATTACAATATTATATTCAGGAGTGAAGAACTAAAGCAGTAGAGATAAAAATGCAGCATTTCAGTTATGTCTGTGACAGTTGTGCCTTGGACATATATTGTCACAGATAAAGTTACATAATTAATATTTCATGGGCAGTTGAACAGCACCACGTGAGAGCCCCTTTTCTGGGACCATAGGCAATTGCGAAGTCCTGACCAGTGAACATTCAGCTTCCCACCTTTTCTTTGCACAGAACTAACTATATTAAACCATCCTGCAGGGCAAAATATGCACAAAGAAGAGCACAAAAACATGCACTACCCTTTTCTTAAGAAAGCTGTTGTAAACATAACAGATTTCAATGCCTTGCTTTCTCACGCTCCTGTAGCTCTCTGAATATTCCTCTTCATAGCTTCTCTTCATATCCCTCCCACCACATTCCCTCCCTCTCTCTCCTCTCTCTCTCTCTCTCTCTCTCCTCCCTTCTTTTGCCTGTGTGCACTGTGCTGCTTTACAATGAGCACAAGGCATACAGATGTAAGTTTAATCCACACAACGGTCAGAGCTGTGGAGTGAATGTGGGGTTGCCCTTTTGCTAACATGCAGTAGTATTCAGTAGAATATTCAGCACCCAGCGCAGCTGTCAAGACGGATTCAGAAGGGGAGATGAAAACCTCCTGGAACTGTGTGTTCGTGTTTTATTCTCTCCATCTCTTTGTGTGGATCTTTGCGTTTCACCTCTTGCAGCTTGGCAGCAAGAGGTGTTATCTCTAGCACTGAGCTCAGTTTTAAAAGGATATTGCAAGATTCGAAATCTGCCTGTCAGCCTCTGATGAGCCCCTGATTAAATGACAAAGCGGAAGGAGGACACCCAGGTGAACAAAGAAAAAACTTGCAGAAGGAAATTCATACAAGCTCTGCTTTTTTGCACTTTGATTTTTAGTAGATTTAGATTTTTTTTTATTTATAGCTTTGCGCTGGACATTTTATGTAGGCCTATCCAAAATCTGCTGTGATTTCACATTTTTCTCACACCAACCGAGGCACAGATGCTGTGATGTTTTGCTTGGATTTGGACTTCCTTTGAGAGGATTTTATTTTTTACCTGATCAGCAGTCCTTTACTGTTTAAATACATTTTGACCTGCCCTCCCATCCCTCTGCTCCTCTTTCTCTGCTGAACATTGTGAGCTGGTCAGTCACTTAAGTAACTGGGCAGTGATTTCTAATGGAGGCACAGCGTGTGTGAGTCCTCATTCGGATTAGTTGCATCCTACAGACTGAACTGTCTCACGGTCTTCAGAGGATCTTCCAAGAGACCTTCCACCTCTTGGAGTTTGCCGTAGATTTAGCCAGAAGAGAGTTTTAAGTAAGAATATCTGCACAAAAATTAGTAAATCTGGTCAAAAGCCAGGATGCAGGTGTCTTTAGTGTGCACGGACCATCGAGGGGGAGTGAGCCGCAACACAGAGGACCGGTTAAACCGACAGAATGCCAACAGCCCCAACACAGGCACCCGCAGCAAGTTCAGAGCAGTGGCGATGGTGGCTCGCAGTCTGGGACAACTCTCTGTTCAGAGTGTGCCTTCCTCAAGCGAGCAAAGCATGAAGACTGGCATGAAGTATAGGTAGGGCATGTCTGAAGTGTGCAATGGTAGCTATACATTTGGCACAAATACTTTCTGACCTGTATAAATATTTGATTGACTCATTAAATAGAATTTCTTCCCCCTTACTAAAGTAGATTAGGAATGATGACCATCAATTTTTTTGACTCATGGTCTGTACAAGACATGCCATTTCTCCACTTGGCTTTTGCCAATTTTTCTTCCTTACTCATCCCTGCTATAATTGTCAAACTCTGCCTGTTTGAGACTGATGTCAGTGAACAGAGTGCATCATTTTGACATCAACTAATTAATTATCCTTTCCAAAATCTTATTTACTTTTTATTGTTATGCAAATTTGGCGATCAAAAACAGTAAGATCTCGTAAAGGAAAAAATTGCATTCTTTTCTACTGAAAACTAAGGAGTTTGCATGTTATTTAATTGAAATTGGCAGCCACAGATGTCTAATCCCTTCTGTGTGGGACTGACAGTCAAGCACAATTAAGTGCAGTAAACTGCATTTGTTAATTAGTATTTTTCCTAGATTAGCCTGCTAAGTGCAAAAGTTTATTATTATAGAAACAAAATTTCATGTTTATTTACCTTATACTAGTAACTTCTGAGCACTGATTTCTTGTATTGTGGGTGTATTTTCATAATTTTTTACTGCAGATCCTTTTGTTGAAATTCAGACAAGCAGTATTTCCAGCCATTGAATCAAAAGCTGTGTAAAGTCAGTTGTCACCACTAGAAAAACCCTGAATGTCCTATTAAAGAGTGTTTCTGACATGCCGTGAAAACGAGCACTTTGCATAATGACAGCATTTGCCCACAACATTGGATGTTGACATGATGCTGTGCTGAATATTTATACAATCCTTTCAATCATTTGATTACTGCTCTACTGTAGTATTTACAGTTCTGTTGCTTTCATTTTAATAGTGTGAATAAAAGATTTATTATTTTACTTAAAGGGCATTTTTTAGGTAACTTTAAAAGCTAATAGATCACAAAATCTGTAGCCCATGTTGGTATGAAAATTTCTTTGCAACACCTTTCAACATGGTAACGTACATTAGGATCTCCACACTGGGATCTAGAGCAGGCTGACTATTAATGCGATTGACCCAATTTGGTTTTTAAACAAATGTTTCAGCTTGTCTTCAGTTATTTTGCAAGAGTGATTTCCATATCTTGCTAAGTGTCACTAAGCTGCTCACCAAAACCAATTGTTTGGCATGAAATATTATATTATTATATATAAAATATTAATTTAAAATGTCAAGCTTTTACTAAAAACCTCCATCAATCAGCTACATTGCAGCACAGCTGCAACCATTTCCATATACATATTTTCCTTAATTTTTTTCATGTTGTATTATAACTAGCAAACTGTTGTATTGACATTTAAAAACAAACCGACTTATGTTTCTAGAGTTTGTTTTAGTAACGGAATGTTACCTGATGTGTTCTTGCTAAAAGGTAGTATTTTTCTGAGAGAAAATAAATGCTAAACATGTCTCGACTCCAGAGTGATATAAGATATAATGCACAGATATTTGTTTCTGCAGCGATATGAACCACAGCAGAAGTCTTATGATATGAGGGCTAATGTTGAGCTTCTAGCTTTATATATATATATATATATATCTTTTTTTTTTTTTTTTTGACTAATGTGCCGGTTTTTTACTAAACAGGAGCATCAGATGACCAACATTTCTTACTTAATATTTGTATTGTATTCTGCATAAGTTTGTTAGTTTTAAGTGGTGAATTTCTTAATTTAGGTCAGAAGTGTTAATATTAAAATCAAAGAATTATCTTTTAAAATAATGTTTTTCAAGCCCCTAACCTTTCAAATACAAACTGCAATGTAATACCTGTAAGGCAGAATCTGTTTCTCGGATAGAAAAATAGTGGTCTGTGACTGTCGACAGACACAATTAAGATTGGGTGTAGATATGAGGAAACACATTAGCCATCCTCACTACTGCTTTCTGAAGGCACATCCCAGTGCCTTGCTAGTTGCAGACTCGCCATGTTGGCACACTGTCACTATTAAAGCTAATGATATTGAATGAGTAAATTCATATTCAGCCAACAGGGCCAGCGGCTATTTGTGTTCTTCACTTCCGCAGTGCATTCCAAAGCACACAACAGGCTCTGTGTCTGTTGTAAACTGAAGGTAATGCAGGCCTGAATGCAGTGTGAGGCATAGAAGTGCATGCACCGAGGCAATGACATGGTGTTTGGGGTTTTGAAGAGATACAAATGAAAGAGAAGGAAGAGGAGAGCAAAAGGAAGAAAGGGAGACTGCTAAGGTTAATGCTGGTGTAGGCACTATGCCCAGGGGAACTACAGTAGACTGGAGTGATCTTCGCTCTTGTCACTGTGTATCTTTCAAAAGTGCCTCTAGGAGTTGAAGCTTGCAAACCCTTTTAACGTGGCCATGCATTTCTCCTTTCATCCTTGAGCAAAGGATTTTTTTCTTTGTTAAGCTCAGTTTTTCGTTGCTGCTTTTTTTTTTTTACAGCTGTAGATGTTATTGGTTTTATAACTGCTCTCCAAAAAAGTTCAGTCAGAGCTTATCTACCCAAAACTTTCCTTGACTATCCACGCTGCAGAATAGCAGTGTGAAATTTAGATCAGCCTCATTTGCATACAGTCCTCTTTAAGTGGCAGCCTTGAGCTTGAATCAAGACTGTCAGCCTACATCCATGGACAAGGATGCAGGTTATGTTGTAAATGACCTCCCCCACAAGGCCATTGAAACCCATTTAAATGAACATCTTGTCAAGATATGGCAGGATTGCGGCAAGTTTGAGGGCCGCCTCACCATAGACTAAGCAGTTTGTAATGTGACACTGGGTCTGCATGCATTACTGGTTAAAATCATCAAGCTTGACTGTGAGAGCCTGCACCTCCTCCAAGGAATGAATAAATGGCTTCACTCAGGACTGAATTAATGATGCACACAAAATGGCTTATGATTATGTAAAGTAGTCTCGCTCAGGAAATGGAAGAATATCTGGGAGATTGGGAAGGCAGTGCAGGTGGGGAGTCAATCCCATAAAGCTCCTGCTTTTCACAGTCCAGTTGTTAGCTCTTCTCTAAAGCAACCAAGGTAAGGAACTTGAAGAAATAGCTCACCTCTTCAAGAGCCAGTTTTATTTTCTAGTCATCACAAGCAAACTGCAGCAAAATAATGCTGAGCTGAATATGTTTGAATACGCATCAGTTTTCATTTGGACTGCTTTGTGTGCTTTGTGCAGACTAAACATAAGAGCTCGCTGTAAGCTGTTGTATATCAAATTTTTGCTTTAGGAGGACATTTTTTGCTTTAGAGTGATTTTTTTTGTAAGAGAAAAGTATTGTTCTTTGTTACAGTTTGCATCAGCTCCAAAGGACTTCTGCTGTGTTGTACACAGTATCTTTTACTGCAGTGGTCATGTAAATCAGAGCTGACTCACCTCCCACCCTGGTCTAAATCTCCAAGTAAACCCGTTTCAGCCCAGACTGTCAGTAGGATTCCTCACATCTCTGGAGGTCCACTTTTGGTTGTAAAGTTGACAGTGAGTCACAGCCACAGTAAATAGCTACTGGCAGTGTTGTGTAAGCGGATGGCATTTAAATCCAACCACCGTGTTGTGAGAAGTTGTAATGTATCATTATCAAAGACTGAGATAAGATGCCACTTTAAAACACCTGTCCCACTGGTTCTGGTTTCATTCAGTGCACCTTGAAGTCACTTGATGTAACAAATGGCAGTATTTATATAAACATATATGGGAGGAGAATGTTAACGATTGACAGGAAAACTTGCAACGTGCATGTCAATTATCAGCATATCAGCATTGTATTATTATCTGTAATTGCAGAAAGAATATAACTGGTGCTTAGCTGTTAGAACTTTCCTGTCCACCTTCTCCAAAAGAAAGATGAATTTGAGCATTGTTTTATTCCAATATTTTGTTATGCAAGTGCAAAAGCATGCATTGCTCAGGCTTGGGTGACAAAAGCTGTGGGTGTGAGATTTGGGGCGTCGTGAGTGTGGGTGCTTGCTGGGACGTTTTCCTGCATTCTGTGGGCTCCTCATCAGGGAGCCCGCTTTCCGCAGCCTGTACTCCCTATGAAATATGAATCATAAATAGACGGTTGTAGTTGAACAGAATACAAACACAGCACTATACTTTGGCCACTCTAATGTAAATACTAATACTCATCCACGGCATGAATTTCAGGCTACAGCAGCCACTACATCTTAAATGTGTTCAGAACATTCACCATCTGTTTGCTCTGGGCATGTGGGGGGGCATTGCCAAACAGTAGGATGGTTCATTTATTGATGTGGGCAAGTGTTTCACTATGTGCATTGAGGGTTTGTCTATGTTGGTGTATAAGAAAGCGAGTGAGATGGGGGGTGGTTGTTGTGAAATATTTTGCCAATGTGTCTATAAGCATGTCTACATGTGAGAGACACACTTGTCTTATGTTGAAGGAGAAAACGAAGACAGCTGTTCTTTCTTTGCCTCACTGATAGAGTTTAATTAGAGTCTCTGTGCGTGTGTGCGCGCGTGTGCGTGCGCATGCACATGCTCGTGTTTGCACTGCTCATTTTTCTCTGCATGTTTTGAAATGCTCCAGAAATATACAACTTTTATTAATTCTGCTTTACACTGCTAAGAAGAGGCAAGTCTTTAATTATTGCGGTATTTGCATTTTAGTCACTTTGTACTGTTTCATAATGTGTGTGTGTAAGATTTAAATTTAACTGTGTGCTTGCTGTTTTTAATAAAGGTTCCACTTGATTATTTGGCTTGATATTGTATTTTAAAATACAGATCAAGTATAAAATTCAGTGTAGATCTGCCACACTAGACTGATCATATGATAGCAGAGGGATCGTTTAAAATTCTTAAATAAGCACTGAATCAGGAGATGTTATGACAAATAATTTGTATTTAGCTTTTTGTTCTGCATGAGAAGCGTTTTAACTGCATGTTATGTAATGTACAAGGCAGTGACTGAGGACAAATCGTTGCACAAATAGAGGTGAGGAAGCCTCTTGCTACTGTAGCAAGAGGCCAGAGCCTCAGTTTGCTTCAGAAAGTGCTGGAGCTCAGGCCCGCAGGGAAAGATCCCATCTCCCCCAGAGCATCATGCTTAGTCATGCGTATTATGAATATTTAACCTCAATGTTTTTTTAAATTAGGCAGATGGCACCAGTTTGCTCTAAAACGATACAGTTCCCAATGCAGTATTCTTTTTATCATCCCTATGGTGTCTGACTGTACAACCTAGTTAATATATTCAAGGCCCTTAATGTACCTCTATTTATCCTCTTTCTGATGAAGACTGAAACAAAAAGTTATTATCATTAGCAGATAGTCTTGTAATTGTTTTCTCCACCAAGTAAATGTTTGCACTGTAAGATGCCAGAAAATGTTAAAAAGTCCAGCAAAAGGCCTAAGGACTTCTGCAAGTATTGTGTTTAAAACCCAAAGCTCTATAGTTCACAATCGTAGAGGACTAAGGATTTTAGGAAAATTCAGATTTTAAGGGTGAGTGTGTAGAACTGTCTGACATCTAGTGGTGAAGCTTAATATTGCACCAGAATAAATTTCCCTTAGCTCACCCTCCCATTCCAAGCACGTAGGAGAATCTACAGTGACTGCGAACAACATGAAAGGCTCTTCACTGGCACTGGCTCTTTAGAGCCAGTGATTGGTTTGTCCAATTACAAAATATCCTCCTCAGTTACTGTGGAGAAAACAAACCAAAATACTAATTTAAGATTATGAATCAATTGTCAGTGTAGTTGTTGATTGTTTTTCTGTTAATTGACCAATTGATTAATCACCTTTATGTTTAAATTTCCCTTGCGATTCTTTTAATGTTTTACATAACTTTTGGGTTGGTGGTTAACTTTAAAGATATTTACTCACTTTATTCTTCAAATTTAGGATTATAAAATGCATTTGATCTCTCGGCTTTGTTAGTTGATATTCTATATTAGTGTCCTTTGGCTAGGATATTAAATTTAAAAGCATGTTGGTGCACAGTTAAGTTCTACATTACAGACTTTGAATCCCCTTCAGGTTCTGATAAATTTTTCTCTCGTTCCTCACCAGTATAAAGCAAATGCTTTTTCATCCCTGTAAGCACTGGCAAATTTATCCCCAGACAAGAGCCTTTGAAAAAGCCCTATTTAGTAGAAAACAAATTCAGCCTCAGGAAAACCCTTTAAGCTTGCAATCTGTTATGCGCAAGTTAAAAAAAAAAAAATGCCATTGACAGCTGTCTTCAAGTTCTTCAACGCCAGTGGCTCTGTGTTTCTGGCTATATGTTTAAAGTTGGTTTACTTAAATAAGATCACATTTGACATGCTCTTGTCAAATATGGCTCTGCAAGCAAACTTAGCAGAGTACATGTACTATATTACTGAGCATGTGTTCATTTAATGGCTTCCATGAGATATGATGGATCTTTAAAGTCACAGACTAACCACAGAGTCTCTCAAAACCTTTAAACAAGATATAAAACTGGTAAAACGTGGGACTTTGATAAAATACGTAACCCATAAATAATCACATCATCATCAGTTAAAGACCATTGGTTGTGGCTACTCAGGCTCTGGGATTGTTGTACAAGCCAACCCAACTCACTCCAGGCTCAATGTGATGGTTCTATTTGGTGAAAGACCTACCTTTTTGAATGTAAGAGCACACTTACTTTAGTTTAGGAAGGAGTAAAAAAACAGCTTAAAAAGACCAGATTAAAAAAATATATATTTCTGACACTCAGAAGGGCATTATCCAGTAAAAATATTTAATTGATGACTTAATAATTGTTAAGTTCATTAATTAAATATTTTTACTGGATAATGTCCAAACTGAAGCTTTTTTGCTGTCCTAGCGTCATTCAAGGACTTAAAGTCACAAGAGTGGTAAAAGTATGTCCAAGGGT
Source organism: Ctenochaetus hawaiiensis (assembly GCA_029783645.1). Classification (NCBI taxonomy): domain Eukaryota; kingdom Metazoa; phylum Chordata; class Actinopteri; order Acanthuriformes; family Acanthuridae; genus Ctenochaetus; species Ctenochaetus hawaiiensis. The sequence goes on along the minus strand of JAPZDY010000012.1, from coordinate 10,883,010 downwards.
CTCTGACAGTGACAGGTTTGACAATTTTTTTAAATGTTTTTTTTTTACTTTCTTGCAGAGAATCAAATGAGAAAATTTAAAACATTATCACACTTTGGATTGAGTATGAGGACAAAGCCAACCTCTGAAAGTGTCACAGTTAGCTGACCTGTAGAGTCTTGGGAAAGTCATCACACCTATTAAAAGAAAAAAAATGTTACTGCATATAAAGATATAATTCGGACACAGCAAGCATAGCCATTTTCTTGTGCTTTTAGTTTTTCTGCTGAACTAAGCTAATAATTTCCTGGCTCTAGCTTTGCACCTCTTAATCGATTTTTCTCATCTAACTCTTGGCACACAAACAATTATTGTATTTCTTGAAATACCTAACTATTCTTCTAAAACAACACTTTACAGAAAAAGAAATCTTTATCTATTCACCTTCAGTCAAAACTCACCCCCGCAAATCCTTTCTGAGCTGTATCTGGAACAGGAATTGGGTCTTTTTGTTTTGAGTTACTAAAAAGGTCATCCAGCTGGCAGCGAGTGAACACAGCCTCACTGTAGAGTGCTTGGGTGTGCACACTAAAGCATACAACCATTCATGCTTTTTACCAATGAGGTGAATTAAGGATAATTTGATAAATAGGGATGATACATTGTACGTTTGTATAGATTTGCTGATACAGAGAAACAGACAATGGAAAAATTGTTAATTTTTGATGAAATTTTCTTTAACCACAGTCAGAGTGTGCGATCAGCCTTTCAGAGCAAAGTGTCTCACCCTGTTCCCCCAAAAATCTTCCACTGTTGCTCCCTCCCTCTATCCCTTTTCTTTTAAGTGGAATGGATGTTACATAAACCTGAATGGAGGAGGAAACCACCTGCAGCCCACATGAGCGAGTGGCATTCGGTGTGTGTTTTTCTGAAGTTGAAGCCACGGGGTGTGGTAGTATTAATAGTTCCGCTCAGTGAACATATCTCTCAACACATTCCTCTTTACGGCTCTGTGACCTTGTCTTCTCATTCATCACCCAGTCCTTTCCTGTCCTGTCCACTGACTTTACATTGACTTTTAATCTCTCCCTTTAAGTCCACCTCCATGCTCTTAGTCCTTCCTATGTTCCACTGTCACATCTTTCCATTTTAAAGCACATAGATTTGATGGATTCAGCGTTCAGTAAACACCCTGTGAAAGTTACTGTTTAAGTGGTGCAACAGTTGTCTGTGCTCCTTGAAATTTTTGCAAGTGTTGTCTGTAACACATAAGTGTTTTCTGTCTTGCTGAAATGGAAATGTCCCACTCCAAGGTTTGACTAATTGTGTAAATAAAACTGGATGACAAGGTGAATCACAGCAGCTAACAGTGCTTGCATATCTTTAACTAAAGACAAGAATATATAGGTACACTACTCGGCTTTCACTGGGCTTAGCGGTCACTGTTTATTAGCAATGACAATCACAGTAATGCTCACCTTTCTCACTTAAACTTTCACATATCACTGTGTTGATGTCTCCCTATTATACATAATTCTATTACCTTTTCTGTTGAGAGAGAACAGTCCAATAATCAGCAATTCAAAAATCGATTATAAATGACTGAAAAACCTCTGGGATGACCTCTGATATTTCCGTCCCTTCAGCTGACCTTGATTAGGAAAAAAACATCTCCACTATTTTCCAAAGGTCACCTTCCTTGAAAGGCCTGCTAAGGTCAGCATAGCTAAATGATTGACTTAGACATGCAAAATTCTCGTGTCAAGTTAAAGGGTAATGTAACCAATGTGTTCACAGGCTCTAAATAGATCTCCAAGCCACTGTAAATTAAATAAACCCTCACACCAGATGTAAACCCTTGACTTGTCCACTTTGGCTCGAAGCTGATGGGATCAGAGGGCTGATGTTAATAGAAACCTAAGTGAGGGGTTACCTAGTATTTCAAAGTAAACAAGCCTACTGGACATGTGCTGTGGTCACGAATGTGTCCTGTTCACTAAATCTCATCTGGCTTTGTCCCTGCAGCTGCAGTGATATTACTGTCCTGTGCTGTACCTGTCTCCTTCATTATTGAGGAGGGTGTGAGTGAGATGACTTTACTGTTGTGGTTCATGTCTGCTGAGCCTCAGCATGCAACCTGACCCTTGTCTGCTTACAGGCTCTACCAAAGGGTCATTGCAGCAACTCACAATGCAGTATTCGAGGCCATTCTAGTAAAATATTGAACACAACAATGTGCTGACAAAGGGGCATCGTTACAATGAGAACAATGGTAAGGGCAGAGCTGTGTATTTTGATATCCTTGTTACTTATTTTTAGGTTTGGGGAAGTGCTTAAATCAACTGGTACTGCATGTGCAGTATTCATGGTTAAAGCATGCTTATGCAACACTTGCATAGTAAGCTTGGCTTTGTGATAAGCCCCAAGACACGCAGACAAAAATTGTAGAATGGAAACTCTAGAAGCATGCGTATACAGTTTCTCTTTTATCTAATTAGACAGGTTTACAATGCATTGCATTTGCTGAACATGCCTGTGCATCACTTATTAACATATTCAGTAACACAAATTCATTTAATCACATTAGGGGTGTAAATTTGGAATAATTCAAGTCTTGAAATGGACGATGCAGAGTGTACAGTAGCACTCTACCACACAACAGTGTTTTGGAGACCAACTCAACTAAAGCAGTTCTGAGTGAAGAGGACATTTTGCACTACCATTAAAAAAAATTCTTAGTTCATCACCAAAAACATGATATTGGTCAGTAAGCTGCTTTTGCTTAGGTTTATCTCTGCTTGTGATGCCCAGCAGCGGCCCCTCAAGGGGAGTATTTAGTTCATGCAATTAAGAAACAGTTGATTATAGATCAGCTCCACTGGTTTGTCAGAGGGGACTAACGCTAACCTTGTCACCGTGGTGCACAGAACGGACACGTGATCCCACTAAAATGCCTTTTTCCTCTTCCCCCTAAAGACTGACTGTGTTTGCTTATAAATCTGTGGGCTATGTCGTTGGCATAATGATGCGCTCAGATTCAAACTATAACACGATTAGAGACCTCACTGACCAAAGAATATTTTTTTTAATGAAGCTCTTTGTGGAAACAAGGTTGACAAAAATGCTTTACTTGCAAAATACACAAACTGGATACAATTTCGTAATTTTTCAATATTATGTTGCAATATCAAGTGCAATGGAACCTCTGTTGGTTTAGGGTTGATTTTCAGCAATGAACTATGTTATGTTTGAAAACAAAAAATGTAAATGAACAGAGGAACTGTGCAAGCATCCATGGTGGTTCAGTGAAGTAAAAGCATTGAACTAATGATTCTTGATGCTGTATTAAACGTATAACTGGATTAACTCTTCCAAAATAGAGAGTATTGTGCATGGAGAAACATCAAAAGGAAACTTGAAGCATTTGAAGAGATTTTTTTTATTTGTTTAACTAAAACACAAATGTACCCCACTTAGCCTGATTAAAGGGAATGTGATACTGTTGAGATTTCCATATTTAATCTAAAGGGTTTAGTCGGTTTGGACTTGATGTTCAGACCACGTAGAAAGAAGTGTTTTGTTAGTCACTGCAGCAATTCTGTAATCTTATCATGGCTTCACAAAACACCCACACACACAGACAGACACACAGTCCCACTCACACATGAATTCACACCGCAGTCATATAACACGCACATCTGCTCACACTCACACAAGCAGGACACCTATCCTGTGTCTCCCTCTTTACTCCTTTTCACTGTATTTCTATACAGGCAGTCTTATAAAAATAAATTAGATATCCTCCCACACGCTCACTTTGGCTCCTGCACATGTTACATCATCTCTGATGCCACATTTCTTTAATCTCTTTACACTGCCAGTATTTCTTAAAGGAGGTTGACCAGGGGTAGCATTCTTCGTTTTGTATGTTTAATGATTTTTTAGATTTGCGATCTGAGGACACTGTTGAGGTCTGAAGACACACTACTGGAAAAAAAAAAAGATATAAATTCAAATTCAACCAGATCAGTTATTCATGTGCACATAACAAATCTGTTTTGATGTTGCCTTTTAACTAGGAACCACAGACGTCTTAGAAACGTTTAAAAGCTTGCACAAAAGAATCAAAGAGCCAAGCAAAGCCGTGATTGTCAGGAAAGGGGTCTGTCTGGGCTGTGATAGGCTCAGAGACGCCAGCTTTAGGAGCAACTTGTTGTGAGTAGTCAAGCTTCCGCGCTGCTTGCGGGGGATTTTCGTCAGATGGCGGCTGAGGGATCCTGGTGTGCTGCGAGAAATTTCAGTGGATGTCATGGTGGGCCTGCTTAAGACCCACTTCCTCTGTTTGACTTTCCCTTGACATTTCACTGCACACACACACACATATATACACATTCTCATTGTCAGCACACGTGTTACTGTCCTTCCTTACCCATGCTATCTACATATGTCAGTACAGTGGTAGATGCAGACCGGCTTCAAATCCATACAAAGCCATATTCTTCTTAACTTCCCTGACTGTAAGCTTCCACCACAGTAAGAACCTATTTGCACATCACAGAGTAGTGATAGAGTTGTTTATTAATCTATTCATCAATTAATCAGTCAAAGTAAAAAATGAAGCCTAATGTGCTAGTCTAATGGTCATAGTCACAACTAGAGTGCAAAATATCACTGCCACCTCAGTTCTGCATTAATGGTAATGAAATTCTCTCTGTTTTGACAGAAACCTTGGGAAGTCGGGCCTGCGGGTGTCCTGCCTTGGATTAGGTAAGAGCCTCTTGGATCATGAGACATACTGAGATATTAACTTCACCCCCAAAACTTTGTATAAAAGATTTGTGAGGGGAATTTATAACTCCCCAGCCTGTTATCTAAAAAAAAAAACGTTGTAAAGGGTGTTTTTAAGCCTGAGAAATAAGTTCCAGTGGCTCTGCAGAAGTCATACAAATGGCTCACATATATTATCCAAACTCATTGCCCTTTCTGAGCTAGATCTTGTTTTAGTACAGTATAGGCAGTCTGTCTTGTGCAGAACATATAGTATCACTGTTGAGTCGCTCATCTGTGTGCACATAGGTGTTTATTTGCTTATAACCAGATCCCACCTACCCTGTCATCCTCTCTAGGAACATGGGTGACGTTCGGCGGGCAGATAACGGATGAGGTGAGAGCAGATGGATTCTGTCATCTTCCATCAGTCAAAGTTTTGGAATGGGAACCCTCCATGTGATCTGTGACATATCCTGGATTGCTCAAGAAGTCTATTTTTACATACATTGAAAACATACTGACAGAGAGAGTCAACAGCCACAGAATAAACATGTTATAGGAGGGCAAAGCTTTTTTTAGTCCGTCAAAGGAAGTTTAATAATTAAAGTGTCCTAGCACCTCACATCAGTGGTCTATCACCCCATCCTCTCCCCTCTCTGTTTCTTCCCCACTGCTTTCTCAACAGATGGCAGAGCAGCTGATGACTCTGGCCTATGAAAATGGCATCAATCTGTTTGACACAGCAGAGGTCTACGCTGCGGGAAAGTGAGTATATCCTGTGCCACAGGTCATTTAGCTGTGAGCAGTAACATCAAATATTACCAAGCTTCTCACATGCAATAAATCATAAAAGCACCTAGTAGAGATTATAGCATATACAAGTCAGAGCTGCCTTCTCTGAGTGACAGGTGCAAGCGAGGTTCACAGTGGTGCACAAACAAATGTTAAGGGCATTAAAGAGGATTTAAATACCACATCCAGGCTCATGGTAAGACAATCCCTGACACTTGAAAGGTCAATTTTCAGAAATCACAAAAAAGACCATGGTTTTTTTTTTACACTACTGTAGTTGCCAAGCAATACAAATGGCTTCAGTTTTTTAGTAAAATGACTTAAAAATGAATAATTTGCTATTGGAACAATAGCTCTTGCAAAATAAGTCCCTCCTTTAAACCTCATTTGTTTTTGACACTTAACAAAATAACATCAGTAATGAGAGTGTATAATTTTAGATAATATTCTGGTGTTGTTGCACACATCGAGGGGTATGACAACAGTTCCATTTACGAGATTTCAGATATTCTTTGTCTTGGGCTAAATTAAAAAGACAGACAGCACTGATATTTTTAACCTTTGAAAGCAGCCCTCTATTGCCTTATGTAGTGATGGTTTAACTTCAAGCATGGATTAATCTGGCTTTGTAGTAACTTGGGTGCTTTAAAATAATCTAACGGATTATCCTTTGCAAACAGTATCTCTGATTAACTAAGTCCTTTTTTAAATCCCCTGAGGATATTCTAGTACTGCCATTATTTTGGGGAGATGCATCAGATCAGTGCCAGTGTCTCATAAAAAAGGTCAAAAGAAACCAAAAAGACAGAAAGACCAGCAGTAGATCTAAGTGGTTTTCCTCATTTTTGAATGTCTCAGCAGCTGCTTTCTGCTGAACATCACCAGTGCATACTGTATTGTTCTGTAGGAGTTCCCACAGTTTTGATCTGTTTGCCTGTTTGTTCTTTTTTTGTATGTGGCCAGAAAAATTGGTCTTTGATGCAGAGGTATTACCAAGTTTGATAACAGTGCTACAGTTAGACAGAGAAGTCTGTTAGGCACGTGCAAATGTTTGTGACAGCATGTCACAGCTCAGTATGTGTTGCACAGGTGTTAATCCTGACAGCTCAAGGAGCTTATATTACACACATACACACGAGTAGAACATATCACACACTTTGCACATCAGAATAGAAAAGGCATTCATGTGAAGTCCTTGATTCTGGCTTACTGCTATTCCCTCATCAGACTCAGAAAACGTGATGCAGTGTTAGTAGCTGTACAGTCAGGCTACTTTAACGTTGTGTTTGGTGGACATCAGCAAGGTTTGTAAGCTGTGCTCGCAGTCCGTGCCTTGCTCACTCACAGTGCTTGGCAGTTATTGGTTGTTTGTTTGGCATGTTTGTCCTGGCTTAGCCCTGCAAAACAGAGAAACAGTCACAAAACAAACATTCAGCACAGATATTTAGATATTGATTGTGATTATTAACTACCGTATCCATCCCAATATGCAGGCCACTGTTTATCAGAATTTATAAATAAATATGTGTAATTGCACAAATAAACAAGCTCTGCTCATCCCATGTTGCTGCTGTTATCAGCAAACACATATGGCGTCAAAGCATTTTAAAGTATGTGGGTAGTTGGCAGAACAGAATTATCTTCATTTTGTTCCAGGCTTAGACATTTTTGCTCTAGATGCACAGTAATTTCATGGTATTGTGTAAACCAGTGACAAATTGGACATTTAATTACAGAGAAATCTGAAAGTAATAAAACATTATAAAACCACGGATGATACAACATTATGTCATTGTATTTTGCTGTAAGTCATAACAACAACTCAGCGCCGGTATACAGACCTAATTAATGGATGGATGAAGAAAGTCGATCTGCTTAAGGCAAACTGTACCTTATGTTTGGGCTCTCAAATTACTCATAATTCAGGGGGGCAACAAACAGCGCTCTGTGTAAATGTTTGCCAGGCACACTCACACAAATACATCTACGCGCTGTTATGCACACACATATACACACACAAACGATATCGCTCTCAGAGGAGTGCTCGAGTGCTCGTTGTTCAGAACAGTGTGCGTACCTGGCAAAGTCTGAAACAGCCAGCGGTACTGCTGCACCTACTGTACCCGTGCTGCTTGTTGGATCAACAAACCGTACCAGGCACACACGCGAGCAGTAAGAGGAATTAATTTATTTATTTTTCAGTAAGTGACAATCAAAGAGGAACAGTTGAATCATAAAATAATTATAAAGGGTTCAAAGCACTGTAGTTTGTTGTAAACCTTACATAGAAACGAAACACACATACAAACGAGAAACTTAATTAACAAATGACAGCTTCCTCTGGATAAAAAACTCATCTTCATTAATTTTTGAATTCTGTGTATTTTTTTAATTCTTACTCACCCCTTATATCATTGCCTGTCAAGTTTTGGCCCTGACATGCATACAGTATATGCATTTAGCGTTGGATCCGTCAGTGGGGCTGAAATCAACCTCACAGCATCAATAAGAGCATCTGACTGATAAGTATCCAGAATGACACAGCAAAATGTGTGAGAATCACACAGTGAAGATGAATATGCATGAAATACATCCACACACTATATAACAGGGAGAAAAGGGAGATGTATAATACTGATTGGTGCAATGAAGTCATATAACAGGGTTTGCCTCTTGTTATCAGTTAATTTCTGACTAAGTGGTAAATCAATTATCAAATAAGGTGTTTTTGCACTATGATACATTATTCTTTCAAATGGCCACAAATATGAGAATCGAATCCAAATTAAAACATACCTCTGTTTTCCTTAAAATGTAATGTTTGTAATGACCCATTAACTGGCATTTGCACAGTCATGATCAGTCTCTCAGCCTGGTCTGGTCTACAGCTACATGTCAGACTGTCGGACTGTCTTGACACGGACTCAGTGGCACTAATGCCATCTCAAGGGTAAACAACAAACAAATTGTAGTTGTTTGCTGTTTACCCCTGAGGAACGCCCAAATACTGTATTTATGCTGTGAGCAAGAGTCTCATTATTTGACAGAGAGCGAGTGCTGCCGCCGGAGAGACATCCTACTGACAGGTTTCCGCCCAGCCCTAATGAGCCCCGTGTTGATCCAAGTGTCACTCATTAGCATCCATGTGGCTGCCATGAGTTACATAGAGCTGTCTCAACAGCACAGCTGGAGACAAGCCCTGCTGACTCCAACTGGGCAGCTAATTCACACTTATGGTCCCAAACAGGTGCTCTTTCAAGTAAAAGCTCTCTCATGCATTATACAGTACATCTGCAGGGTTTGACTGCTTTCTTTAATTTAGGCCTTGAGATCACCCCTTAGACAGCCACATGTATCATTTTTAAAACTTATCTTTATTTAATCGTGCCTTCTCTCCCCGCTGCTTTGCAGGGCAGAAGTGGTCCTTGGGAACATCATAAAGAAGAAAGGATGGAGGTATGAGGCCCACACTTTAATTGAGTTTGGTGGGTTTTAATTTCCGTCCCAGCCGGCCTCCCTAATCTTGTATCATCTCTTTTCTTGCACGTATTGGGAGGCTGTGTGTTGTGTGCTGTAACGGTAAGGTAGGAAGATGAAAGATTAATGGATAAAGTGATGCCCACACACCTGTGTCCCTCCTCAAAGATGCTGAATAATGGATGAACTTCTAGTGCCTTGTCTTCTACTTTGTCAGTCCTAGATTGGCATTTGTATAGCTCTGTCAGGTTATACGCCTACAACACTCATTCACTGGCACTGGCTTAGTCCTGGCACAGTCACACTCATTGTGGGGTGTGGGTGTGTGTGACATTGGGAAAAAAAAAAGGATGTGTAGGCTTTTTATCCAAGCTGTTAATACATATAATGTTAGGTTTGTGCAGCCCTTAAATATCACCAACTCCAATAAATGAGGTTTTTTGACCATAATTCTCTATGTTTGGCAGGTTTTGTCACATATGTGCTTTGGTTTTTCATTTTTCAGACGTTCAAGTCTGGTGATAACAACAAAGATCTTCTGGGGGGGAAAGTAAGTTTCCTCTGGTTTGCTTTTTTTACTTAGCTTGCGTGTCCACATGAGAAACGATCGTCCTGTATAATTTTTCTCGACTTGTTTGATGCTCCCGGTAATGAGATCGTGCGTCATCCAAACTGTTCTGTTGTCAGGTACTTTCACTAAAGCTGAAACATTTATTAGATCATATTTCACAAAGGAGAGATGATATTATATTACTGTGGAGGGGTTGTTTGAAAAATAAGATCTATTTTTTTTTTGTTTTCATAGAGCGGAGACTGAACGAGGTTTATCCCGAAAACACATTATAGAAGGTAAGTAGTGGCGCTCCAGATTATTGGATTAAATGCTGACACCACAACAACAAAACACTTCCTAATTAGTTGCTTTGGCTTAAGGGATTCAAAGCTGCATTTTTAATAATTGACACACACTTGGGGTTATTTAAGTTGCTGAGAAAACTTATAGGCACAATAACTCTTTGAAAATAAATAGTTTCAGAATCCTTTGGGTTAATTATTTGGCAGTATATTAAAGATTATAGTTTCTATTAACATACATGTAGCACAAGAAATACTTAATTTCTTACTTACTGTGCTTTTCCCTAGGTTTAAAAGCTTCTTTAGAAAGACTGCAGTTAGACTACGTGGATGTGGTTTTTGCAAACAGACCGGACCCTAATACACCTATGGAAGGTAATTCTAGTATTTTCTCTGCTTTGCCCTTTTTTGCTTTTGCTTTCTCACATTCTTTTTCATCCCACTCAAACACACTTAACTAAAGTCTTTCGAGACTGTCCTGCCACCCACCAGCCATTTTGACTATGCCACGGTAATTTATGTTAAGCAGTAAGACCAGACCCCCATCGAAATGAAAGGGGATGGAGCCATATCTCCACTTTCAACTGGGACATTAAAATTGTATACAAAAAAGGAAAAGTATGGTGATTTTTGCCCTTAAATTAGGTTTAAAATTCCTTTTTTGTAAGCAGATGATTGACTTTTGGGAAGAATGGAAAGATAAATGCCATGCAGCCTTTATTTCTGCTGTTACAGTCATTTCTTTTTCCCCATAACTCTTTGTTAGTGACTTGTGACTCGTCTCATCTCTTATAACATTATATCGTAGCCCTGTTTTCCTTAGTTTTGTCTTAATGCACGTAAAATAAGGATCTCTTTTCTGTCTCTATGACTACTGCAACATGAGAAGAGGACACAAAAGTACGAACCTGTTGTAACTGAAATATCTATTTTTAAATGCTGCATGTTGTCCTGGTGCTTCCACCTCCACAGTCAGAATGAGGAAAGATACTGATGCTGCCGGAGACCTTTAAATGGCAGAGTGCTAACTGTGTGTGGGCTCACAGAAGGCATCTGCTCCCGTGTCGGAGTTCCCCCTTGGGTTAGAGTTCGGTCAGAGGTCACCTTCCTGCTTTCAGCCTGATGCTTCACTGGCTCCGGCTCTTTCACAAAACTTTAGTGTCCTGTTAGTCATAAGTAGCTTGTGTTATCTGACGTAAAAGTCAAGCCAATTCTTTTGCCCATCTGCCTTTAAAGACTGCACACAGTTCACACGGACAGATTTAAGTCTATGTCTTCGAAACCCGCAGTAGTTAGACCATCTGGTATGTCTTATTCTGGCAGTAGCTGAAGGGCAATAACACAGGGTAAAGAGGAGCTAAGCTGCTATTCTGTCAGTTAACAGAGAAACCCTCTTAAGCTGAGGACCCACTAGATCATAAGAGAGACGGTTTGGTTGTCTGTGAGACTGCCACAGCAGCAAGGTGAATAGATGGATAGATAGAGGATTATGAAGGGTTGACACACCCCTGTTTGTTTGGACTCTGGTGCCCCTGATTTTGTCTCTGACTCCCTGATCCTTCCCAAACATGCATGATATTTTGGTCAGCGATCGAATAAAGGAAATTGTCACTGAAGACGGAAATTAAAGTTGGAAAATGTGAGATTATATTTGCCATCACACAGCGTCTGACGTGGCTGTAAAATGAAATTCCCTATCTGATGGCTTAAATAAAATATGGTGATGTGCTGACAGCATAACAAGGGATTAATCTGTGTAACGGTCAGTCAAGCCTGGTCAGCACATTAATGGAAAAAAGCTTAATCCCTGATGTACTTTTCATTTTATAAAACCAACATATATATTTTTTTAACCCCCTGCTTAGATTGATAAACTGTAGACCTGTTTGTCAACCCTATGAGGACAGTTTGTCCCTGATTAAAGAGTTAAGTTGCAGCAAACATCCCTGTCATCTTTTATGGATCTCACTAGGTTCTTTTTGTTTCCCTGTCGCATATTGCAGATCATAAAAAATCACAGATTCTTCTGAATTTTTACATGAATACCATACAAGTGTGCCTTGTAATGAATAGATGTCATCCTAATCAGAATGAATCACTCACAATTTCTGATTAACATAATCAGCTTTTCCTCTTCTCTCCAAAATGGCACAAGTCCATTTGGATTGCAAATGATAACAAATACCCTGTTTTATAATAATGCAGAACAAGGAGCTCAGATACCCGTACAGCAGACATTATCTGCTCAGTGGAGTGGAACTGAAAATAAAAAAACAGTAAAGAAGATACTATACTGTAAACAGATCCATGACTTAAGCTTTGAAAGTGTTGTTTAATGTTTTTGAATGTTTTTTCTTGCAGAAACGGTTCGAGCTATGACCCATGTGATAAACCAAGGCATGGCCATGTACTGGGGAACATCCCGCTGGAGCCCAATGGAGATAATGGTTAGTTTTTGAGTGTGTCTGTGTTGAAGAAGAAGGTCGTGCCTGACCGTGTTGTGTCCTACCGTCTCTTCGTCTTGATGTTCTTTATACTACACTTGTAGCATTGTGCTGTGTATGAGCCTAATTTTTTTCCTTTCTGTTTCCCTTTAGGAAGCGTATTCTGTGGCTCGACAATTTAACCAGATTCCTCCAATCTGTGAGCAGGCAGAGTACCACATGTTCCAGAGAGAGAAGGTGGAGGTGCAGCTACCTGAGCTCTTCCATAAGATAGGTGAGCAGTGATGGGCCTGTGGCTTCGCATTGAGAAGTTGTTTACGCATTTTTCACAGTACAGCAGGGCTGCAAAGGATTTGTCACTGCAACATATTGGTGCTATTTCTGTACAAACAACGCAAAGGTTCAAAGACAAATTTGAACAGAAAATTTCCAGACTTAGAAGGGATTATTTCTGTTCTTTGCGGCATATGGACACACAAGTCTAAAACAAGCTACGTTTGCAAGGGAACATCCTGTACAGCACATGGGTGCAGTATTTGTTATGAAACAGGATGCAGTAGAATGTTACATTGTTAATATGCTGCCTTTTTTGTGATTACAGCAAATAAGAAAATCAATGTAAAAAAATACAGACTCATCCAGACAAGTGTAAGCTTTCACATGTATTATACAATCATTTGTCCTCAGGTGTGGGGGCCATGACGTGGTCACCACTGGCCTGTGGGATCATCTCAGGGAAATACGACGGCAGGGTACCTCCCTACTCACGGGCCTCCCTGAAGGTAGACGAACCTCGCTCGCCTCTGTTTCCTGTCCTTATCCCACTCTGATCATCTGTGCCAGTTTCACCCCTCTGTGTTTTTTCCCTGCTGGTTGCCGATTGTTTGTTTGTTTGTTTGTTTATTGTGTGTTTGTGTTTTTCAGGTTCTTTAACTCTGTCATCACCTCATAAATCTGTGTGTTTTCTGTGGCATGCTGATGCCATGCACTGTGTCCCTCTTCCTGAGAAGCTCTGTTTGACGCCGTTTGCCAGCTGGTGTCAGCTTAATGAATTTTAACACACTCAAATGAGCACACACGCAAATATATGTAGAAAGATATATAAAGATAGATAGACACATAAAGAGACAGATAGACAGATAAATAGATAGACAGACAGATAGATAGATTTAGATGTAGATGTAAATGTATGAATTAAAACAATAATTTATTTAATGTTATTCCAGGCAAATCCTATGTGGCCTTGATTTATTTTTGAAAGACTTTTGTTTCCCTTTAAGCATGAGGGAACTTCATAACCTGAACAACTTAACATTAATGAGGAGGAGAGGCAGTTTTAATGATTTAATACTGTGAGCACACGGAAACCCAGAGGAATATTTCACTTTGCCCAACCTCAGGTCACACATTATTACAAATGATGGTATTTAAAATGAGAATTTTACATCCAGAGTTTGAACAAGAAAATCCAAGAGAAGCTAACACCTGACTTAAAGCAACGATGTGTCTGTGTAGTGGAGTGGCATGTTGTGTATCTGTGGAGTAAGTGTGTGACTAAACTCATGGTTCATGAAACTAGCTGTCTGTGTTGGTGTTGTGTAGTATTTTGGATGACGTGTGTGGAATGTGCTGCTTCCTGTTTGGTTCAGTGTTGCCTGTGGATGTTTGTGGAATTCTGGCTCTTTAACTCAGTAATAATTTTTACTGGTTACTTGACATTCATGCCATTATAATATTATAATATAATGATATTATATTACTGTTTTGACTGAGCTGAGCACAACAGCTGTCATGTCAACAGGTACAGTAATAGTCAGTTTTAGTAATAAATCTTCCTCTACTGTTTGTAACTTTGTAATTACAATGATGAGCTTAAACTTCAACACTTCAGTAAGCGTAGCTGTAGCTGTGTTTCCCTGGCTGAGGTGTAAACAGCAGGAGACAGAGTCACTTGTTTAAAAACGGGCCCTGTTGACACAGGAGCTGCGGCGCAGCGGTGTGAGCAGGGCTGTGTTTTTGAGCAGGTGTGCTGTGTTTTCGACAGGGTTACCAGTGGTTGAAGGACAAGATCTTGAGCGAGGAGGGCCGGCGTCAGCAGGCGAAGTTGAAAGAGCTGCAGGCAATCGCGGAGCGGCTGGGCTGCACTCTGCCCCAACTCGCCATCGGTACGCAGATACACTCTGCCGCTCTCTCTCTTTCTGTCTGTCTGTCCGTCCCTCTGCCTCGGATGGGCCGAGGTCAGCCACGTTCTTGCAGCTGTGTGGTTTGACTGTTGGTGTGTTGTGCTGTCATGTGTGCTTGTGCTGTGATGAGTGCAGATTTTGAAAAGATTTAAAGAGAACAGGAAACAAGTAAAAAGGGAGGAAATTAAAAATAAGAAATACAATGTGTGAATAAGAACATTTGTCTCCTTCTCGAAAAGATATCAACACTCACAGAGTGTTTTGGACAAACAAAAACAAGTCCAAGGCACTCTGTTATGTCAAAAAAGGTTAAAAAGCCTTATATAAAAAATAAAAATAGTGTTTTCCTGAAATATTATTTCAAAATTCTCATATTTCTCTTTAGCTGAAAATAACTACTAAGCTATTTACTGGAGCTTCAGGTAGGGAACTTAACCTTATGTTGGTAGTAATGGGTGAGGATGGGAGAGACTCCACTTAGGCATGTAGTCTTATAACAAATAAAAAGGCTCATATATGGGATGATTAATGACGATATGAACTTAATTAAAACAGAGCATCAAAGAGGAATGGTGTATGACATGATTCTGTCTGTTGTACCAGCTAGATCATCACTGAAAATGTCCTAAAATGGTCTCTGGAAAGAGAGGGAACACTAGGTAATATAAGGAATGCAAACATGTTTACGGTATATATTTGTGTATGCAGTCCCCCCACCTCCCTCAGTGTTAGCATGTGTTTCACAGTTTCCAGTGTCAGCATTAAAATAGAATCCATGACATAAATCCTGCGCGTGGCCGATATTGATTCACTGCTGGCCAGAAAAGTGAGAATGTGCAAACCCCAAAGACGCCCACTGCTGCAAGGGCCGTTAAAGCGTCAGACATTAGGGACGGAGGGAGTAAATCTGGGACTCCCTCTCCTTTCACTGGGCAAGACTGCAGCAGATTTTTCACCCTCACAGTAATGCAGTGTCATAGATTAGGTTTCACGGCCCATTAGTGGACACCCTCATCTCTCCCAATTACAATAAATCCTTCCAGCGCTCCTGAAGGAGATTAATGTCCACCACGAAGTCCTCTACATCATTGTGGCACTCAAGTATTGAATAAAAACTATATAACAAACAGACCCCTTCCTGCCTGGGTGCTCCCGGAGCAGTTGGTAAATTCAGGGATCAGATGGTGGTTATGAGAAAGAGGACGTAGTTAATAGATGTTGGAGTAATCTCAGGATCCCGACGGGAGGTCAAAATTTGTGTAAATCCAGCCAACGATATTAACCTGATGTCATTTTTAGCCATATTCCCTTGTTTGTAAAAGCTTTGTGTATAAATTTAATCCCACTTTTACAACAAAGTTCATCTCATTATGATGTAATCTACTTATGTTATTTTTTTCCTTCATTTGCAAAGCAGGCAGCTGAGTTGCATAACAGCTTGCATTACACTAAACAGAGACG
This sequence comes from Ctenochaetus hawaiiensis, assembly GCA_029783645.1. Taxonomy (NCBI): domain Eukaryota; kingdom Metazoa; phylum Chordata; class Actinopteri; order Acanthuriformes; family Acanthuridae; genus Ctenochaetus; species Ctenochaetus hawaiiensis. The sequence continues at coordinate 10,867,049 of JAPZDY010000012.1, read as the reverse complement.
AGTTTTTTCTCTCATTTTACTTTGAGGTCACAAAAACGACTTTGCTCCAGATTATTAGCACTGTCAAGTAGTTTTTATGTACTTACACGTGAGTATTTTATTCTACTTTATAATTCTACTCCACCTCATTTCAGAGGAAAATACTGTGGTTTTTCCTCTCTACATTAATTTCACACAGGGACGTACTGATCCAATATGACAGATGGGAATCGATGAGATAATGATCTTATTAAGCTGATGAGGATTCAGCGTTGATATGACTGATGAAATGCAGCGTTTTTTGTCATGTCATTTTAAAATTTTGTTTCATTTAGTCATGGTTGGTCGCAGAGTGCCACTGAAAGTCCCATCTTAGCTATATAACGAGGAGTTCCACACAGTTTTCTACATCTTACATTTAAGACATAGATAGCTCTGGTTTCAGAGCAACACTCAGCATCAACAGGATCCCCTGAGCTGATGTACTGGAATCTGTTATAGTTTCATTTTAAACAAAAACCACTGCGTACGTGTGAATGAATTAGTAAAAGTAACAAGGAAATGAATCATATAACTAGACCCTTGAAGATTTTTTTTTAGTGTGTTGTGTTAAGGATATGGTAGAGTATATGGGTTGATGTGTGTTGTGAGTGCAGAGTTTGTGGCCACTATAATTTTGTCATATTTCATTTGTGGACAGGAAATGTTGCAGTAGCTCACGTGTCTCTCAAGATTTTTTGTTCATTTTGTACATTTTATCATTTGAAAAGTATGAAAGAACTCAATCTGCTGTGTGTTTGTGAAGTGTTGTTTTTGCAATATTTTGCAGTATGTCTGTGTGAGACAGTTGTGCTGTTAGCATGTGTGTTTGTGTGAATGTGAGTGTGTGTGTGTCTGCAGTGGTAGTAGGGGTGTCATTGCTGTTTACTGGTCTCCTGCAGCGTGGTGCCTGCGGAACGAGGGGGTGAGCTCTGTCCTTTTAGGGGCATCCAACACCGACCAGCTGATGGAGAACATAGGAGCAATACAGGTGAGGCCACAAAGGAGTGTGTGTGTGTGTGTGTTTGTTTGTATGTACACAGGTTTGTCTCCCTGCAGAACATATCAGTGGTATAATTTGTGAAAATATGACCTGACCTCTTTCATCAGGCTCCGTATTCGTGCCTTATAGTCCGTAACAGCAGCCTCCTCTGTGAGGTACAGCTCGGCCTCTTGGGCAGTTTGCTGCTGCACGCTTGGGTGCTTTACTGTACTGAGTTAATAAGGTCAGGAGAGTATCAGTTGCCTGGGGGATTGGAGACAGGCTTACAGCCACTTCTTCCTCCCCCTGATAAGATGCAGTCTTTTAATGGGGTTTTCAGACCGGTGGGGGTCTACATCCCCTCCTCACATTATCATTCGGCCTGCAGTAAAGAGCATTCCTGCTCTTCTCTACTCTGCTTTACGTATCCTCCTGCGCGTGTGTGTGTGTGTGTGTGTGTGTGTGTGTGTGCATGTATGTGTTAACACATTAGTATACTAGATGTGTGCCAAATATACGTCTCCTCCTCCCTCAGTACATTTGATATTTCCACTCTGAAATGCTATGCTCACATTTCCTGAGGGCTTCGCAGTTTTTTTTTCCTTAATTGGTTATTTTACATCACAGATGCTAAAATAGACATACGGTTTTGTCTTTCACATTTTCTACCTCTTATATTTTCTACCTGGGTACAGACTTAATTCAATTACATGCCATTTCAGTTCATGGCAAAATTTAACTATTTGCCTTATTTTTAACAATTTACTGAATATCCTGTAGAAGTAAATATAGTAGTATTTATATCGTATTATAATACATTAGTAATATTAAAGTAAATAATGACACTGTTGGAGTAGGCACTACCTTTACTGTAATAGTTGTGGTACAGTTCTACTCAAACTACTTTTACTTAAATGAAGCTTAGGTCAAATTTTTTGAGAGACGACTTATAGAGAGAGACGAATATTTCTGAAATGTGCAAAGCATCTGAATACCTCTTCTTCCTCTGTGTAGAGAGTAATAATTTATTACCATTAAGACGGTAAGAAATTAAACTTACATATCATGCTTATGTATTTGAACTATAAAACCCCAAGAAAACCCCATTAAAATAATTTTATAATTTTAAAAAGGCTGTAGTTCATTTATTAAACTGGCTACTTTGACACTTGAAATTTTCACAGCATTTTATTTTTACTTTTTGGGTTGCTGTCTTTGTAGTGAACAATGTCAACATTGGTGACAACAATCAACGTTAGCGCTATCTAGAGGCTGTGATTTGCAACTGCAGACATTTCTTTAAAGAGCTGTAACACAGTGACCTCAAACCCACGAACAGGATAATCAGTAAGAACATTTTCACCCCTTGTGTCTCCCTCCTGTCACAGGTTCTTCCAAAGTTGTCTTCGTCCATCACACATGAGGTGGACAGCATCCTGGGGAACAAGCCGTACAGTAAAAAGGACTACCGCTCCTAACGTGCAGCACGGCCCCGCCCGGCAGGGCTGCACCCGGGCTGCAGCCGCAGCGCCCCACCTTTGCCTGATCCTCTGTTTGCTTGAGCTTTTACTGAGTGAGACCCTGGCGCATGAGTCTGGCCACACCAAGGCCACCCAGGGCACCTCATTTAGAGTCACAGGGATAAGATAAGAAAAGGGGGAAAAAATACAGTCACCTCCACAGGGAAGGAAGGAATTGACAAAGAAAGACATAAGTGGAAGAGAGGTTAGGGATATGCGCTCATACTTAAATCAGTTATACATTCAATTCAGCTGAACGTATTTTAAAACCATAGACAAAAATATCTTTTTAAAAAAATAAGCACACGCTTGCTTGGCAGCCAGATTTCTTTTGGGGGTTCTTTTCTTGCTTTTTTTCTAAAACTGAATGCAACTAAAAGAAAGATTAAGTTCATTCTGTATGAATATATAAGAACAACTCTGTTGCACATGTACCATAGCCATGCATTTGTTTCTTGGACGTTCTGTTTACAAACACACGTGTACTGTACCGAGTCCGTCAAGGTTTCTCTGAAAAAACTGTTTGTGTTGTTGACATTATCAGTGTACAAGCCTCCTCGCAGGCTTTAACAATCAGCACTTTAGTATTGTCAGGACAGTTGTTGGAGGGTAGTTTAAAGGAGGGGAGAAGACAGGACACTCGAGAATCACATCACCTGATAATTCCCTCCTCTCATCCTCCCTCTGTGTCTTCACTGGCAGTGTGTTAATTCAGCCTGATGCTCTGGTATTCTTGCGGTCTGAGCTCCATGGTGACGGTCAGGATGAGGAGGGGGGTCACCTCCACCCTCTGCCCAACATGCTCCTCCTCCTTCGTCCTGACCAGCAAACCGTCTGTGATGACGAGTCAGGAGCCGGTGTGTCAAGGCAACCCGTCTGCCACTGAAGAGATTAGCTGTTTACTGACCCCTTATTGTAAGAGCTGCAGTCGTTAAATCAAATGCAGAGTCTTGCTTCACTGTGTTTCCAAAATCTGTTTTCAGGCTGAGGATTTACTGCACAGAAAAGTGATCATATCAGTGCTGGCACCACATCTCACAGACACTTCTCCTTGATCAAATTTTGTTCAAGTGTTTTGCCTTATTTACAGTTGCATCAGACTGTGCTGTGGGCTTTGGCATAGACTGGCAGTTCGACAGCTGCCCCTTTGGCCGACCGGCCTCGTGTGCCCACTATAAACAGGAATGCTAACTGGTGGAAGTGGCATTTGTTGTGAGGACGAGGTGGTGCGTGCCCAGTTAATCAGTGAGTGGCAGCAGCTCAGGGAACAGAGCAGGTGGTTTTAGTCGTGTGTTGGCGTGCACATGGTCAGGAGGTTGTATTTACTCGTCTGTCTTTTTTCTTCATGTGTGGACACTGGGGAGGACCAGTGACATTTCAGTGTGGCTTGAGCCAAAGATCTCCTCCTCCTTCTTCTTCTTCTTCATCTCTCTTTGACGACACAGTTTCACTCTCACATACCACAGGAGTATAGAAATCATCTTTACGCATGTGCTGTCCAGCTTGTTATCTATCTATGGTATGGACTTAACTCCACATATATCTTTACTTGACAATGCTGTTATACTAGCTAACAAATACGTCCTTCATATACAGAATGCATAGTACAGCTATCTGCTTTAGGATCGGTAAGGTTCGTTTCAGGCGACGTACGACCTGAGACGTGTCAGAAGTATAATTGCAAAATTCGATTGCCACCCTATATCATTCTTTCTCCTCTGGGTGCTCTCTTACTGTGATTTAAGCACAAGTGGATAGCATGTGATACATCCTCAAAAGCATGGACCCTCTTCACCCAGCCTACAGTACCTACAGGACGAGTGAGGTGATGCTATTCTGCTTACTAACATGTGTAGATATCAAATCTTTACTAATAGCTGACAAACTGTCGATTCTTAGCAGGAAAAAAAAAACACAAATACAGAATAAGAAATCTGACATTAGTGCGAATGGTGATGTGAGTGAGATGAAGGTGCTTCTCAGTTCAAGTGGAAGGGATAATCAAGGTGAACGATGCTGTGTGGATGAAGTTTATAGTCTGCTTCGTTACTCTCCTAAATGATTTTTAACAGCAGCAGCAAATGATTTTATGTCTCAGCTGTTAATCCTGTTTGTGTAAATGTGTACGTGCATGGGCGGGTGGGTGGATGTGTGCGTGTGTGCGCGTGAGGGGAGGGGGCACGACTAAACTAATCCCCTGCTTTAGCCTGTTGTACAAATTGATCCCTGTATACATTTGGTTTGCTGTGTCTGTCTGAGTGAATAAAACTGGTGCAAGCAGATGTTTTCTCAGAAGAAGAGGGGGAAAAAAAAGAAACAAAGAACATTTTAGTTCATTTAGTCTGTGGAGTTTCTGTGTCTTAATATTTTCATCTGCAGGGAGTGGGAAGGAAGTGTAAGACTGAAGAGGAAAAGATCACTTTATTGTTGAGTTAGAAAAAAAGACTGATACCAGGCTCATATCATTCTGCTAAACTCAAAGGCGATGTTACCAACAGCTGCTACTTAACTTAGCTTAGCATTAACACTGGAAACTGCTGGTTTGATCCAGTCTTAAAATAACTAAATCCACCTACAAGTAACTCCTAAACTCATTAACAAGATATACATTTGTTTTTTGTATACCATGCATGCCTGTCTGTTCTGCACCTCATGACATCACAATGACACATTGGTTGAATGGTGATGTCAGTCGGCATAAAGAGCCAAAGTTCACTTTCACTGCAATGGTATTAAAGTATAAAACTCTGAAAATATTCAGGGAGACTACCAACTCTAAAAGTCCCATTTCTGATTGTCAAAAGGAACTGACTACTGACTCTTCTTTTGCATAGCTGCAGCTCCAAACATGGCCGAAGTGAAATGTGCTGAAGTGACGGCCATGTTGGTGCTGGTGACGTATACTGTGCAAGAGGAGAGATGTAGTTTGACTGAGCAGTTTCACATTAGTTGGTATTTTACCATCTCAACTTTCTTAATTTTGCAAAATGATCTTTAAAATTTAAAATTATGGCACAAACAATAGGAGACCAAAACATTATTTGTGTCTTTTAGTACTATTCATATTTTTTTTTTAAAAGTGAGCTCATGGGGTCCACTGGAAGGGGAGGGGCTATGGCTCTCTTCTGTGCAAACACTGATGTGACATACATGGTTGCAGATGACAAGCAAAGTCATCAGGTCTATCTGAAAAAGTAATGCTAAGCTAAGTTAGCAGGCAGCTGGCAATAGCTTCATTTGTAGTGTAGAGAGTCAAGAGTGGTATCAATCTTATTATCTAACACTCAGCAAGAAAAATTAATATTTGTATTTCCCAAAATGTCAAATTTGTCTTTTAAATGGTATCGTTGTGCATTTGTTTGACCATCAGTGTTATTTCACATCGTGCTGACCTGCCCAACAAAGCACTTGTGGTGTTCAGAGGTATCTGCACATAACTGAAATAACTCTAAATGTTATAAGCTGAAGTGTTATTACCTAGCGCAGTCGCCTGTGCAGGAGAAAGTCACGCTTTAAGTGGTCCTAGTTTCATCATATCTGCTGTTCTGATGTTTTAACGACTCGTTCAGAAATGAAACCAGAGCCACATACGGAGAGAGCTTATTTTACAGAAGGTTCGAGGTTCTACAGAGAATATATTTTTATGTTTTAGCCTTTAATGCAGTAGAAAGAATTAAATGAACTGTTTTTATTTTTGTCATCATGCTGCATTTTTCCTACCAGTATTGTATTTTAAGATTGAGTAAAAGAAGCCTTTTTTTTGTGTTATGTATGCTTTGAGAAATGCTCTGAAGTGAATGATACGGTGGACTGACTTCACTCTGAAGATGATGTAGTGAGAGCCTGGTATCTCCTGTACATAGTTTGACCTTTGTATATATTTCTGGTTGTGATCACCTCTGCCTTTTCTCTTCTTTTTTTTAAGTTTCTTTTGCAGGCATTGCTATCTGCACTGTGCTTGAATCTGAATTTAGACAGGATGTACAGCTTCAATCTTCAATGAAAATGAAATATGATAAAATAAGGATGGTAAGCAAACCTGTACGTGTCTGTCTTTATTGGCTTTTGTGTGTTAAACCTCAATCTGGGTTGTTTTCCTGGACTGTAGATTTGGCAGAGCTGCAAAGTCTCTTTGGTCCAGTGGAAAACAAGGATGCATTTTAAATTCAATTGTATACAACAGTGTAATATAAATATGGAGAACTTTATACACAAATTATTTCGAAAGAGAACACTGAACCTTGTAAAAAGTTAAAGGCGATAAAACATTTGTTGTGTAATCTTTAGAGAACTGTTAATTTCCAGCTGTCCATTAAGGTAATTTTAGTCAAAAGGAATGTGCTTTACTGTGATAAACATTACAGTTTACAGTAAAGCACCATAGCACCAGTGAACTAATGAATTAATGGCAAGTGATGAATTATGGTGTCAAAGCTGCCTCAGTGTCTGACATTGAATCAAATCCAGCAATATCACCAAGTTCCTCACAAATTAGAGATAATTTTATATACAGTACCTGCAAAAGGTGTTTTGAAGACAAACTATTAAATACAAAATACCAAAAGTGCAGTAAACATGATGACAGTCTCCTGACACTGCACTCTGGATGCTGCTTTTGGTTAGTGATTTTAATCCTGAAGACTAAAAGCTGCCCAATGTCCCACTTAAACCGCAAGAAAATGACAATGTACCTGTGAGGTCAGACCGATGAAACCAGCTTCAACAGTTTGAAAAGGACACTTTGGCACTCAAAATAAAAAAAAATCATCCAGCTCAGGTGCAATCATGAAACTGCAGTTCTCATCAGAGAGTCTTTTTCCATGAAAGTCTTCCTGCTGCAACTTCCTGTCACAAGCTTTCACTCACTGAGTCACTTCAGTCAAACGCAGCTGGTCTGTCCCACTTTAAGTTGGAGTCCTCCAGCTTGACAGCGGTGCTATAATGAGTTGTCATGTTGTGAGTTTCCTCTGCTGCCGTATGTGAGGCGCGGAGGTCCACCTGAGGAGACACAAAGCGCTGTGAGTCCGGCTCAGCGAACAAGAAACATTCATATTTGATCAGAGCGAAGACGACACCGAAGAGGAAGTGCAGCCTCTGCAGTTCTGCCCCGAACACAGAAAGTGACCGAATGCTGTCAGCACTTAAACTCGTTATTTACTTTGATTTCGCCAAGTCAGCTCAAATGTCACCTATGTTCGGACTCAAGAGTCAGCAAAGCTTGTCACCTGCCGACCGTGTAGGTGTGATGACGAAGAAAGATCACTGATAAGACAGACAGGTTGCGTGTTGGTTCTTTGTTACTGCACCTTCTTGACAGGAAAGTCCGATCCAGCTGTGCAGGCAGCTGCAGCGGCCATTACGCCGGTCGCACTGGGCTCCATTCTCACACTCACAGGTCTCTGCACAGTCTGGCCCATAATGATTTGCTCTGCAGTCTGATGCAAAACACAAATGAACAATTTAATTAAACTATAGAGACATGAATGTGCTCTTATCTGGTTTGTGTCTGAGGATCTTTCCACTTTCTGTTATTTACAATTCATTAATAGCCAGGTTACTTTAGAGATAATGAATATACAACCCTCTTCAAGTATTTAGTCTTTTTATTTTAAAATATTAACTTACTTTATAGCTATATAGTAATAGAACATTACAAACCCATTAAATCTAATTTTAAAATATTCCTGTAAGTGCACATACAATCTTATCTAAACTTGTTAATGGGTAAATAGGTTAAAAAGTCAGTGTTTTAATTCAAATCAGCCAATATTGTTGTATTTCAACCCATTTTTTAAAACTCAATCATGGATAACTCAACTTAAAGTCAACTGGAGCTTTATCTTTTCAGCTCCTTTCATTTCCCCTTTTTGAATAAAAACCCTCTTTGAAAACTACTATATTCAGGAACCCAAAACGTCTTCTTCTGTGCGAGCAACTTGTTAATCTTCTCTCCTCAGAAAGTACAGAATTGGAGTTAAATGTTTTTGATTTTGATGGACTGTTACTGAAGCTCACACTGGTCTGCAACACTTGTGTGTGTGTGTGTGTTTTCCAAGTTATAAAAAGGATAGATTACCGATGTCACATCTGGGTCCAGTCCTCCCTGAGGAGCAGATGCATCTTCCTGTCACAGGGTCACATGGAGCGTCGCCCTCGCAGTCACACACCTTGGCACAGCTGAGACCATAGGTACCCTGTTCACACACTGAGAGGGCAGAGGAACAGTGTTTTCAAAAAGTGGATAAATTAGCCACAGAAACAGTAGTCCCTCTTGTACTGGACTGATCGGCAGTGATTTGACTGACCTCTGTGGCAGCGAGCTCCGCGGTAACCTGGTGGACAGATGCACTGGCCCGACGCTGGATGACAAGAGGCTCCGTTCATACAGTCACACTGCAGCTGGCACAACGGGCCGTGGAGACCAGGAGGACAGGCTGAGGACGAGGGGTTCAAACACACGATTTAAAACTGACTTTTAAATTTTAAAATGTTTTCAGCGATTGAATGAATGAGTATAAACAAGAATTGTCCAAAAAGTTTCAATAAATATGTGGGCAAAACTTTTTCTTTTCTTTTCTCTTGCCTAACAAATAAGCTCAAAACACTTCAGATTTATCTCTTAAGGTTTAAAACCACTAGACTGAAGTACAAACGAGCCTCTCATTAAAATCAGATTGGTGATTTAAAGGAAGAGTGTGCAGGACTGAGTGGAATCTATTAGCTAAAATGAATTACAACAATCATAAGTGTGTTTTCATTAGTGTGTAATTATACGGAAATAAGATTTGAAGTGGTTTCGTTGCCTCATTGTGTTTTCATTACCTTGCTCATTAGACAGAGCCATTTATATTGCCAGAGGCTGCAGCTAATGTTCAAGCTCATGTCAGCCATGTTTCTACAGTAGTCCAGAATGGACAAATTAAACAAAATAGATAAATACTGTCCCAATTTTCAGTACGATAATGAAAAATGTTACTTGGTGTGATGGTTTGGCTCATCAATGTGTTTTTTTAAACAAAGCTCTGTGGCACAGAAGAATTAAACTATCAGGCTTTATCTGCACAAACAAAACCTCTTAGACTGAATTAATCATTTTGTTTGGTTTTTAAAAGAATAGATTGACAATAATTATCCTTTCACACTTTCCTGTGTGTGTGTGCGTGTCCGTCAGAGTGTGTTCTGTTCTCACCATGTTCACATTGATGTCCATAGTAGCCTGGACCACACTGACATGTTCCTGTCACTCTGTCACAAGTGCCGTTATTATGACAGTTACATTTCAGCTGGCAGTTGGCACCAAATCTGCCCTCAGGGCATTCTGGGAGATGGAAGAATAAAACAGGAGGAGTCGAAAAGCAGAAGCAAAATCAACTTAATGACTGAACACTCTTCTCTATGGTCACATTAAGCATGCTACAGCAGATCATGGGTGTAATAATGAGCAGAAGCAGGTACAAAATAAGCCTGACTGCATGTAGATTAAAGTGCTGTCACCTTTCTCACAGTGTGTTCCCATCCAGCCCAGACTGCAGGTACAGTTGCCGGTTGCAGCATCACACACTCCTCCATTACTGCAGTTACAGCGCTGGAGACAGTCGGCCCCAAACCAGCTGAGAGGGCAGCCTGAGGGCACAAAACACATGCTCAATTAAAACTGAAGAACACGTTCGGCTTCATTATCAGAACAGACAAAAGATAAAAAAGTTCCTGTCGTCTATAAACTTTACGTGTTCTCAGGGTTGACATCAGGGCTCGTCTTCCATTTACAAGAAGTTCTACATTTTTGTACAGTGAGAAAACAACTTAAACAGACATGAAAATTGTCTGTCCTTCACAATCCATCACAGTAGGCACAGATTCTGGACACTAATGGAAACCTGCAGAGAGTCCAGACTTGGAAATGATCAGAGGGCCTTTTTTTCAGAGATCCTCAGATGTCAGGAGGTTGTCAATTAATGTCAAATCTGACACTTTGGTGGAGCTATTTTTTTCTCACCGTCTCCACAGTCCTCTCCTCTACGTCCAGGGAGACACACACAGCGGCCGGTGATCGGGTCATTCTTGGCTCCGTCTCCACACAGCGCCACCCGAGCACAGTTGACTCCGTAACGGCCGGATGGACACGCTGTCAAAACCCACACACATCAGAATATGTCATCCCATTAATCACTCGTCCATTCTCTGCCACTAACATGGTGTCAGGTGGACTCACTGATGTTGCAGCGGGCTCCTATAAACCCTGCCGGACATTCACAGGCTCCGGTGGAAGGAACGCACTTCCCTCCATTTTTACACTGGCACCGTCTCTCACAGTTTGGACCATAGAGACCCTCTCCACAAGCTGAAAAATAAAGCCAAGGTTTACTACTTTTAAAAGGCCTCTTCTGTGTAATGTGACATGTCTAAGAGGTATAAACAAGCCGCTTCATGTACTCTGGTCACATCTGGGGCCATGAAACCCTGGAGCGCAGTAACATGATCCAGACACCGGGTGGCAGAGCTGGTTCGTCTCAGAGCACTGGCAGACCTGGTTGCAGTTCTGTCCAAATGTTCCTGGGAGACAAGCTGATGTAGGGAGGGGAGGACAGGGTTCACATGTGCAGTTTGTTAGAGATGATTTTTTCTTTCTGGTGCATCATAGAAGTATCATTCAAAATATTTTTATTAAAACAAGGATGAGTTTATAAAAACAACAAAGCTTCTTTATTTTCTAAATGGACTGAAACGCAGTGGAGGCAGAGGTTGGTCCAGCAGCACTCACTCTGTTCACAGCCGTTTCCTGTGAATCCAGGAGGGCAGCCGCAGTCTCCAGAGATGTGATGACACGACGTTCCTGCAGCACAGCTGCAGCGCTGCATGCAGCCTTTTCCATACATGCCAGGCAAACACGCTGAAACAACAATATAAGATGCTGAAAGCAAAACTTAGGCCAAAATTAACTGCACAGTCCACCTCATCCCCAATACTACTTAAAGATGTCAACCACTTTTTAGTTTGAGTATCTAGTTCAAAATTTGTGTTTTGTATACTTAGATACATGCATGGGGCATATTCACCATCTTCCACTATTGTCTTTTTGATCAACTATTTGTTATTCCCATAGAGAAGTGGAAGCAGGTAGCTGTTTAGACATTAGTGATGTGTGGCTCATCATCATTTAAACTGCATGTACACATAAAGCCACCAGCCACCCACCTGAACAAGGTACTTTCTCTGATTTGAAGACCCACATTTGTATAGAAAAATTATTTAGTCAGAAGATTTTTAGAGATGTTTAAAAAAGTAACAATTCCATAAACAGGACGACCTCAGTCCACCAGGTGCTGCAAGAGCACCACCTTTCTTCGACTGCAGGTTTGTACCTTTGTCACAGAGTTTTCCTCTCCACCCTGGTGGGCACTGACACTCTCCGGTGATGTGGTGACATGAGGCCCTGTGCACACACTGACATCTTTCCTCACAGCCAGCACCAAACAGGCCTGGATCACACGCTGAGAAAAAGTTTGAAGGTTGTAATTAACAAAAATACGCAGTTCAACAGTTTCCACGGTGCAGCGATCCCAATGAGGTCACACTTTCTGTAGGTGCTTTAGTTTTGTTGCACTTGTGCATGTAAAGACTCACTGGCTCACCTGTCTCACAGCGCTCTCCGATCCAGCCGGCGCTGCAGCTGCACCGTCCCGTCTGTCTGTCACACTGGCCGCCGTTCTCACACTCACACTGCTGCTGGCAGTCTGCCCCGAACCGGCCTGCTGCACACTCTGTGTAAACACACAGCAGCACACAAGCAGACACACAGGACAAGAGAAAGAAAACAGACATTCTGATGTGAAACACACACACACACACACGACAGGCGAAACCTGCATGGTCATATTTCTGCTGAGGGCTGCAACATGTTTTCTTTCCTCTAATAATTTAAAGTTGGACACAGTGAAGGGTTGGCAGTTGAAGGTAGTGGCCGCTGAGTTTAGAGGGTAAAGACGTTCCAGCGACTGGATTAGAGGTTTCCTGAGCATGAAGAGGGGGCTGGCACGGCGCGCCAGGCCGAGGTTAACAGGCACAGAGGGAGGATTCTGTGTGATGTGCAGCTCAGAGGGAGAACGAGCTGGAAAGTCACCGCCGGGTCGATGGAGACTTTTACAGGGCAGACTCGTACGTGGAGCAGGAACTGAGTTTGCCAACAAATAACCAGACCGTAGGCAAAAACAAATGAGTTAATGCTGCAAATTGAACTCAGACTAGTGTATTTCCTGAGCACAGAAAAAACAACCACGGGCCAACCGTTCAAAATGGTAATTTAGGGTTCAGGTAATGTTGTACTTCTGCATTTCAGTCCAGAGTAACCAACATTATGGGTTTGCAAGGTGAAGCTGAAAGCGTGTCTGTAGTCACTAAAACAACTTAAAATCTACATCAGGATAATTTATCAGATTCACCTTTGTAATATCAAGTGTTAATACATCATTGCGTGCGTTTGTGTCCTCATTCTGACTCCCCTCTGATATGTTTGTCCTGTTTGATTTAATGTGACGAGATAAAGACATTGGTCTGATGTCTGATTGGTTGAATCGAAGATTTGAGGTAAATATGATTTAGTTCCCTATGAGCATGTCAGTGTGAGTGTTTAAAGGAAAAAATGTCACGTAAAGGTAGAAATATTATTTAACTATGTTGTATTCTCATCAAGTTTTTCAAGTCTGAATCTACCCTTAGAGCCTTCACTTGAATTAGGAAATGAGGAATAAAACAAGAAAAAAAACTCTTCTGGAGAAAACTGGAAGAAGCCAAGGAAAAAAGTTCAGCATGTAGAAGTAAAAAGAAGCATCAGCTGCAGTGCTGAAAGGTGAATTCAGTTTTTTTGACCTGCCGGGCCTTATTTTTGTGGTTTTGTCCATTGTCGGACCATTACAGAACTTTAAAAAATTTCCAGTTGGCTAAATGTGTGAGGTTGATAAACAAGTGTGTTTTGTAAACATCCATCAGCTCACAGACAGACTTCCTCCTTCAACTTTGACCCACAGTATTTGATGCATTTGAAGAAAATGACCTTCACTTTTAGTTTTAGCTTCAAATAAAAAGCTTTTGAAAATGTGATAAAACTGCTGGCCTGTTAACAACCTGTCTGATCGTCTGTTTGTTTCTGCCTTCGTCTGCCGTTGCCAAGGCAAATCAGAGTGTGTTTTTATAAATGAAGACCAAAAGTACAAAAATCAAACCAAAGTCGTTATAAGAGAATTTTCCTCTTGACGATCCATCTGAAGGTGGTTTTGTGGTAACATACAGGAACTCTTACCGAGCTCACAGGCTGTGCCCGTCCATCCGCTGACACATGTGCACTTTCCATTGGTCTTGTTACAGGTGGCTCCGTTCTGACACAAGCAGCGCTGCCGACAGTCTGCTCCATAAAAGCCTGCAGGGCATTCTGGGAATAAAACACGCAGACAAAAACAAGTTATTTTACCTGTCACATGGATGAATGCTTCATTTTGTGTGGCATTCACTCACCTTCTGAGCAGCTCTGTCCTGTCCAGCCCGGCGTGCACACACACCGCCCACTGGCCGGGTGGCAGATGCCGCCGTTATGGCAGCTACAGGTTTGGTTACATCCGTCGCCGTAGGAACCACTCGGGCACGCTGCCATGAGAAGGACAAACAATATTGTTACCTCTTCATGAACTCTGCTGATCAAAAGTAGAAATTCCAGTGTGCGGTAAGTGATACAGGCCACAGCTTGGGGAACATCCAGCCAGTGTTTTCTCATGTGTGACTGAGCTGGGTTTTCCCGAAAAACTCTGAAAGCAAAGCCTGGCTTTGTTCCATTTGGGTCTGCATCACAAAGATGCTCTTGGTGCTTCCAGGCTGCTACACAAATGTCCTGATAGGAACCATCTTAGACTCTGGTTTCACTTTTCTTTCATAACACTGGAGAGACACCAGCACCTGTCACCTTTAAAACTGTCTGCGGTGCACCCGTCACTCACTCAGATTGCAGGACGGACCGATCCAGCCGGCCGGACAGGAGCAAACTCCGCTGACGTGGTCACACCTGCCGCCATTTAGACACAAACACTTCTCCTGACAGTCCAGTCCAAAGAAACCCTGAGGACATGCTGAAACACACACATGTAAAGGCTACCTGTTACACATACATACATAACAAGCAGGTAAAATCTGGCTTTCTGATTGAGCTCTTACGCTTTTCACAGAAGGTCCCGGTCCATCCAACCTGGCAGGTACAAGCTCCGCTCACATGGTCACACAGCGCCCTGTTGTCACACTGACAGCGATGGCGACAGCCAAGGCCGAACATACCTGCAGGGCACTCTGAGGGGATATCACACACACAAACACAAAACTTAGACTTGCATGCCATAGCTGCAAATAATTTTGTACATATAAAGTCAAATGTCAGTTTTTATGAGGCTGGTTAAGATGACACAGCTACACAGAACAAAATCACAACAATCAAGCAAAGGATCTAATCGTAAACAGAGAGTAACCTAAAAAATTAAATCTGCTGTGTGTAGATTTTCAAATTATTACTTTTAGCGCTATCTGGTGGCGGCCATCAAGGGTTAGTTAATAGTAATAGTAGTAGTTAATTTAACAATTAAGTTTCAGTCCTCAGATGCTCTTCTCACAATGAAACTTAGCTTATAAATTCAGCACCAAGTAGCTGTCAGTATGCTTCATATTTGTGATGCACATGTCAGTGCGACTTTGTTGTGAGCAGCAACTTCATGGCAATTTTTCGACATTAAAACAGAATTTTTCACAGAACTAATTATGCATGTTGTAACTACAAACTACATACTCTGATGGCAGTGTGTCCCAGTGTAACCAGCCTCACAGTTGCACTGGCCCGTCACAGCGTCACAGCTGCCGTCTCCGTTTCTACAGTCGCATTTTTCTACGCAGTCTGTCCCCCAGTGTCCTGCGTCACAGGCTGCAACAGAAACATCACATTCGAGAGGCCGAAAGAATCAGGAACATCTTACATTGCAGGGTGAATAGGATCAGTGTTGTTACACAATTCCCTTCAGCGTCAGTAGCTGATGTTAGGTTCTGCCTGCAGGGATAATGAATGTTTTCCAGCTCTGGTACCTTTGCGGCAGTTGTGTCCAGTCCAGCCTGGAGCGCATGTACACCGCCCACTCACCGGGTCACAGTGAGCATTGTTCTCGCACACACACTTCATTTGGCATCCTTGGCCAAAACGTCCACTCGGGCATGCTGCACAAGGAACAAAAATATATCTAAAACATCAGGAATAAATCCACCATAACCAGATCCACAGATTGCATGAAAGTTCCCATGACTGGTTTGGTTTTTTGATTTATATTTGTTCTCCCCACTGGAAATACATCTGAGGTGGTTTTTAGGGCAGAGAAACCCTACTTCTAAATCTGCTAAAGTGCTTTTCTTTATGTTTTGTCCAAACTGCACCACTGAGCATTTCCAATATTCCACAGTGCTGCCATCTTCCTCAGCTGGTTGACTGTTTTATGCACCGTGCAATGAGGCCTACAACATGCACTCTGCTGATACTCACAGTTCTGGCAGAGTCTGCCCATGAACCCTGGAGCACAGCTACACGACCCGTTGTGTTTATCACACACACCTCCATTCTCACATACTGGGCAGGTTTCTGAGCAGCCTGGACCCCAGAAACCCTCAGGACACACTGTTCAAAAAACATGATATTGACAATTTTATCATTATCAAGTAACATTTTTTTTGCATTTAGCTGTTAAAAACCATTCATTTCACTCACAGCTCTCACAGTGCCTTCCTAATGTCCCTGCTGGACACTTGCATTGCCCCGTTACTTGGTCACATGGGGCGCCGGTGCAGTTACAAGGATGAATGCAGCCTGGTCCAAACCTTCCCTCTGGACAGTCTGACATGGAAACACAGGAGAGATTTGTTTTAACATAGAAGGATAAAAATTGGAGACAGAAGAGTCTTTAAAGGGGAGGTAAGTTTGAGGGTCACCTACCCTGATCACAATCCTCTCCATGACGACCAGGAGGGCATTTTCGTTGGCACTCTCCAGTCATGTGATCACATGACACTCCTGGTGGACAGACACACTTCTTCTCACAGCCGGCTCCATAAGTTCCTGGATTACATTCTAAAGAAAGGATGGTAAAGAGCGTTTAATGCAGAGAAATCAAAGTCAGCCTCTTATCATTTAATTCAGGGGTACAGTGATTTTCTTAGTGTTTTCTGAGTATATTTACAAGAGATCTGGTTCTCCTCAACTGACACAAACTCTAAATGTGTTAAGATTTTTACTCCTTCCATGATATGATTATATCAGAGGTTAAAGGTCAAGTATGTACAATTCATTGTAATCTAGTAATTAAATTGCAGATTGCAGGAGACTTAACATTCCTCCGCTCACCAACTCCTTCATAACTTTAGCAGACAATATGATGGCAGCTGAATTCATGACAAACTTGAGAAGCAGTGTTTTGTTTGTTAATTCTAGGCTACTTTAGAAACATGGTGGTGTAAAATAGCACACTCCCAGAGTTTGAGAAACTGCTCCTTCTGTAGACAAAAAAAGGTTCATCTTAAGGAGACTAAACCATCCAGGTTCTTATTTTCATGTGTTTATACTCTAATGGCAACACACTTATAAATGCAGTACTTGACATATATGGTCACTTCTCTTTTCTGTCTGCAGGTGTTTCAAAGGTAGGGGATGAAACTTTTGCTTTGTTGTGTTTTTCATTCATTTTTCTTAGTACTTGTTCAGTCTGTAAAAACACTATAGACACCTTAAACAAACATCAGCATACGCCACTAAGTCCCTTTGATGAGCAGAACTTTGCGACAGTGAGCTCACCTTCCTTGCAGGTGTTGCCCTGGTAACCAGGTTTACAGACACAGGTGCCATGGCGACGGTGACACTCCAGCGTGTTCTGCTGGACACACGGACACTCCTCAGAGCAGCCTGCACCGAAGGTCCACTTAGGACATGCTGACGGAGAAAAAACAAGGAAGAGAGAAACAGCAGGATGATTTCATACCAGGATGGCGCACAGAAAGGAAATTTAATATATTGAAATCATAGCCGCAATACAAGTATTTACAAGCTTCTTTTACTGGATATGGATTCAGGCAAATCTAGTAAAATTCTTAAAGAGTCAGTTTATCAAAGTTTTAGAATTCCTGACACCACAGTTTAAGGTAAAGAGTCTGGTAGTATCAGGACAGTGGGACTTACGCAGGTGGCAAAAGCGCCCATACAGTCCAGGATCACACAGACAGGCTCCGTAGGTCCGGTGGCAGCGCCCATTATTGGCACAGTTACACTTTTTATTGCACTGCTTCCCATAAAAGCCCTTAGGACAGCCTGTGCGCAAAAAACAACTCAACAACTCAGAGAAAAAAAGAAAAAAAAAGAAAAATACTGTTTATTCTGGGACAAAGGGGGACAACTCACCATCCTGGCACAAGTCTCCACTGACCCCAGGCGGACAGCGGCAGCTCCCAGTGACAGGATCACATGTAGCGCCATTTTTACACTTACAGGGGAAGGAGCAGTTGTTACCAAAATATCCCTCGGAGCATGCTGGGAGATAGAAAAATAAAAGGATCGATCACTCTGAACTTTCATTAGTAACAGGATGCATATGTGTATGTATTTGTGCGTCAGGAGTCTCACTCTGGTTGCAGACGATGCCTATCCACCCATCAGGACAGTCGCAGCCAGTTTTCCATTGATTACATTTTCCTCCATTAGAACAATCGTCACATGTCAAGCTGCAGTCATCACCGAACGTGTCATCCAAGCACACTGGAAACAGCAGGGTAATGAATGAGACTAAAGCTCACACTGCTCTATCAACAAGTTTACAATCATTACAGGTAGTGAGGGATTTACTTATTATTATCTAAACTCTAATCATAACACAAGAATGAGCATGTCAGTGTGGATTGAGATTATTATAACTCTTATTCAACCCTGATTAACCCTGATTTTATGAAAGTTGGGACATTTTAAACACAATTCTAATACTGAATTTGATGCCAGCACCATGTTTCAAACAAGTTGTAACAGGAGCGTCAAAAGACATCACATGTAAAAATCAGCAAATCAAAACAATAAATCTATTTGAACTGATAATGTTTGATTTCAGTTGATGTTTTTTAGGTGAACAAATGTCAAAATTTTGTTTTGCACACATCATTCTTGTCAGCTTTCACTGAAGCAACATTTCATATTGAACTTCTGCTGTTGTAAAATTACCCATTAAGTTTGTGTGACACAAAACAGCTTCTGACTTCCTGTTTAACTGCCAGGACATAAAAGTCTGTGTGTGTCTGCAAGAGAAGCTATGGTGTTACAAAATGAACCAGCAGTCAGAGTATGAAGCACAGTGATTAACCCCCATCGGATCTGTTTCCAGCTGCAGTAAATAAGTCTCTCAGACTGCTTTGCCCCACAGGAGTCACAGTCGGGAAATCAGATGCCGGTTATTGTTAATTACAACAGCCAATTAACAGTTTGTGGGAAACGACTTACCAAATTTCTCTGCCAAGTTGCTCTCTGCCCTCAGCTCCCCCTCATCATCTTCATAGTCGTCGTATCGCTCCAGAGGTTGGCTGTAGTCCTGCATCAGGGTGAGCTGGGGGCGAATGAGAGGCAACTCAATTGCACCCCCGCTGGACAGGACCTCTATTGCATCTTCTAGTGCTGCAGGGAGAAAGACAGGAAGAAAGTAAATGACCCACTATACAAAAAAAAAAACACTATGCGTCAGTTAATCTTTAAATATCATTCTCATTGAATGGATGTACAACCTGTGCTCATATTAAATACTGTCAGTTACAG
>JAPZDY010000012.1:10836712-10847580 GCA_029783645.1 Ctenochaetus hawaiiensis | reverse complement strand
CTCTATTGCATCTTCTAGTGCTGCAGGGAGAAAGACAGGAAGAAAGTAAATGACCCACTATACAAAAAAAAAAAACACTATGCGTCAGTTAATCTTTAAATATCATTCTCATTGAATGGATGTGCAACCTGTGCTCATATTAAATACAGTCAGTTACAGTAATTACATTCCTCAGTGTATGTTATATTGACAGAGAAAGCTGAGTTCCCCTGCGAAAATCTGTTCATCATCTGAATCCTGACTGATTATCAACAAAATGCTGCTTCCAGAAGATCTTATTTTCAAGGTGGTAACAAGTGAAACTATCACCCTGTGGTCAGCAGGTTTTCTGTTACATGTCAATTAAAAGAGACATTTATGACAATTTCTTAAAAAATCGGTGGCTCAAAGTTACCAATTCTTTCTTTCAGAGCTCTGAACACCACTTAAATAAAACATGTCACAGTACAAAGAGGCACAAGTCTTGAAAATAAAATCAGTGATGACAGAATTCCATTTGTCTGCTTTAGTTTCAGACACATAAATAAAACACAGCAATCTGTAATATTATTAGCTTCACATGTGCTTTTTTTGCTTTGACAAGTTAACATTCCTGTCGTGAAAAAGGTCAGTTTTTAAAAACCTACTAAAGTGACTGGCCAGCAGTGTTATTACACCTGCATTATATCTTTTTTTTTCCAGCTGTTTCCTCAGTCTAAGGACTAGTTTAGAAATGATGCCCCATGTTTTTACACTTGGACAAGATCTCAAACTCCTGTATCTTTTTTTCATACACTTGCTTTTAAGCAATCTTGCCTGAATGACTCAGCACACTGGATGTTTTTTGCTGTGTGCCAACAACAGTTTGCCAGGCTTTCTGGCAGCGTGTTGCTGGTGTGATTCCCATGCACGTGCTCTCCTCAACATGATTACTGATACTCACGGATGCAGGACTGCCGGTCCTCGTCCAGACGGAAACCCCGGCGGCAGAAACACTGAAAGGAACCTGCACTGTTTTGGCATGTGTGATCACAGCCGCCATTTGCAGCCAGACACTCATCCACATCTAAACGACACAGACACAACACAGACTCAAACACTTTAAGAGGGGAAGTTGAGAAGAGCCAAAGGAATTTAACCAAACACCTTGTACTTCACATGTTTACCTGGAACAAAGACAACATTGTGCATGTTTGTGTTGATATCTTCAGGATAGAACTTTTCCCAAACTCAACAGCAGTAAGTAATCAATCTCATTAAAGAGTGAGTGCCATCTGTATTTCAGCTGAGGGTTTAACATACCATCACAGCTACATCCGTCTGAGTTGAGTCTGTATCCAGCTGAGCAGTAGCATTCGTAACCTCCGGGGTAGTTGGTGCAGTCCTGCTCGCAGCAAGAGCTCTGCTCTCCACACTCATCGACGTCTGCCAAACACAACAGGCGGGAAGATAAAAATTAGGAACCAACCACAGTGATACGATCCCCTGCTCACAGACGCAAAGTTTTTATGAGATAAAATAAATTTTGCAGGTTTAACTGCCAATTAATGTCGAACAAGTAGAGGATAGCGTCTTTTTACAAACTCTGCTTTTATCTGTAAACACATACTCCTGAACTGTGAAGCCCAAAACTGAAGAGAAGAACATATGAGCAGTTTGGATCAATGTTTAAGAAAACTAAAGAAATATATTTCTTCATGTAAACAAAGAAGAAAACAAGGAACATAAACATTTGATAACTGCACAAGCTGAAAAACGCTCCTTTGCCTCTTTACACCAACACTGAATGATACTGTGTGTGTGTTTTTAAAATGTGTGTTCAAGGCCCTGGAGAGCTGCTGATTTAACTGTGCAGTCATTCTGGAGAATAAAAGGCTTTTAAAGGCTCCGGCTATTTTACAAACTGACCAACAAACTAGATCTAAAATGGAGATGACCATCAGAACAGCAATCCAATCAGAATCAGTCATGAACATCACTTTACTGGTTCACATATACATAAAATTTTAAAATTCAACAAAACTCAATTAAAGGTTTGAGCGCTGATGTAATTGATGTAAGTTGGTGCAAGTGCATTATAGTCTCTTACCGACGCAGGTTTTAAGATCATCATCCAGTCTGTAGCCATGGTTACAGGAGCAAACAGGCCCGCTGGTTGAGTGCTGGCAGTGGTGTGAACAGCCGCCGTTGTTGCCTTCGCAGCTGTTCACGATCTCCATCTCGATCCCTTTTTACATATTCACAGACAGTGTGTGTTAATCAAAGGAATGAAACATCTCGTGCCAAGTAAATATAAAGTTTCTATTCATGTAATTATTGTTGAGACATGAAACTGACGGTAACACTGTTTTCCATCAGATCCCAGCTCATAGGCAGCGTTACACACACAGGCATAAGAGCCCAGTGTGTTGTGGCAGCCGTGAGCGCAGTTGGCTTCTTCTGTCTCGCACTCATCGATATCTGTCACAAAAATATGTTCAAAACAAAAAACACTGAATAAAACGGAGAAACACATCTGGTTTGCACAGGTTCATTTTCATTTTCCACCACTGTCCCACATGTGCTGCTCACAAACCAAATCCATAGAAAATCATCTTTCACACATTTTTGACAAAGTTACTCACAGTAAAGACACGTGCTTGCAAATTTTGCATCTGTTTTTTACTATTGAATTTACATTCACTCATCACAGAGACCATTTAAGCTGTTCCAGAGCTCTCAGTTGTGTCACATGATCTTTGCCAAGTTGATGTGCACATATAGAGGCTCGATTTTTCATTTCTCAATTTTGATGTTATGACAAGTGAGTACACTTTAAACATTTTTTGAGGAAGATGATTGTATCAGTATGATATGATCAAAAGCTCCAGAGCAGCGACTGAATGTGGCTCAACACTTGGTCAACTCTTATCTTTGTTAATATAATATTATTTAAATCGATACTAGTAAATTCACCTTCACACGTTTTCCCGTCTTCTGCCAGGATGTAACCAGCTTTACAGTCACAGTGAGCTTTGCCACCATCAGCCCGACACTGGTGCATGCAGCCTCCGTTCTGGTCTGCACAGGGATTCTGCACTGCAACACAAATGCATACACACACACACACACATACCGTATATATAAATTCACTGATGTCAGTCAAGCAGGGATCATTGCTGGCACAGTTGAGGAGAAAACTTTAATGCAGCATGTGGAGAGCTTTGAAACCACACTGCCAACCTGCAACTGCATATCATCTCTTAACTGTTCTCTATGCATAGCTGTGTGTGTGTTTGACTTGTGTTAGCCTGTCTGGCATTTGGGACAAGAACCTTCAGCTCTGCAAAAATTAGAGGATGCAGTTCACAGCCAACAATTATAAAGTAAAAGCATCTGAAAGACGGTAATTTAAAGTTTATAAATGTATAATTTCCCACCTCCAGGGAGTCGTATTCAGCTGCTCTGCTGAAGAGATCTGATATGTTCAAAGGAGCAAAAATATCTAAATACTAATTTGAGAAAAAAAAACAGTACTCTCATGTAATGACTCATAAGAGTATTGTATCATTTAATTCTGTTACAACAGACATTCTGTCAGATAATTACATCTGGCAGCTGATGTGTGTGATGTTAATATTATGATTATATCTTAAGCATCACACCTTCATAATCTTCCAAAATACTCAGATTTATTAGTGCTATTCCCTCAGTCGCCCATCCATTAATTATTGCTCCTTTCAGTCTCATACCTTGTGTGATAGTGTGTATTTATTGTTGTCTCACACCAGAGTTCAGGGACTCACGTTTGCAATGCTTCCCATCCTCTGCAAGCACGTAATTTGGTTTGCAGCGACATCGGAAATGAGCGGCGGACTGCTGCACACAGTAATGTTCACATCCTCCATTGCTGATGGCACAAGAATGAACAGCTGGAAAAGCAAAAAAAAAAGAGAAAGAAAGAAATGGCATGACAAAAGGTCAAAGAAAGTAAAATGAATGAAAGGAAAGGAAGATAGGCAGTCAGGGGGAATGAGAAAATCAGTCATATCTCTGCAGAAAAATGTCCATAAATCATTCCATTGATTCGACTGCAGTGTCACATCTACAGGAGTATTTCTCAGAAAGGTCATGGCCTCAGATCGCTCAGAGAATACCTCAGAGAACTGCTATGCTCTGAGCAACGAGAAATCCATCACCACAGAAGGGCCAAAAATCACAGAGAGATTTGAGTGGCAGGACCTCTGAGGTGGACAATGCTCGTCAGCTGATGAGATCAAGGGCAGAGTCAGCTCAATCATCTTCCCCAGCCTGTGTGTCTCTTCTTCGTTGCAGCAGATGAAACCCCCATAGACAGTCTGGACTCAAGCCATCAGAGAAAAACAACAGGTAGAGGCCGAGCAGCCCGGCCTTCACAAAGACTGTGTTTTTTATTCTCAAAGGCTGGAGTCAAGATCCATCCATCACAAGTACACGTCAAACTGCAGAGAGCCTTCCAGCTCAAATATTATTCAGCCACACGCTAACTGTGTGGAATACATCTGACCTCTGCTGGCAGATCGAGAGCTGGATAAGACCAGAAGAGATGAGACTGAATTGATTTAAGGACATCTGCTCTTCTGTTTTTCCCTGGGACTCTGTGCTGATTGGTAATGTATGTGTTGTCGTTTATCCAGTATGCATGTGATCATGCTGTGCATTATGCTGAAAAGACAAAACTTTTATTCACTTGTTAGCATAGCGAAAGCATAGAAAGCATAGTTGATTTCATTATGTGAGCTATTCCTGAACATGGACACATTTTGCAACTTGCCTCTGCACAATCTTCACATAACAGTCAGCAGACGAATATGCAGTCCCACAGATAAGTTTCACCTGGGAGTCTGTCCAGATGTGCACTATGATTATTAATGTAATCACTCATTTCTTTATGCAACAGCTGTCACATGTCAGAGACTCTCAGGGACAGTTAGATCCCAGTTAGTGTCTGCTGTATAAAAGAGTGAAACAATTCTCACTTTGTGAGGCCAAGAAACAATTCCCTGTGAAAATGTCAGGACACTGTACACAGAGTGACTGCAGAAACTGGTGCAAAGTTTATACTTTCTCTAAATGTGCTTTTCCTGTTAAAAGCACAAATCTTATGTGAAAAAACATACATGTACAGTATAAACACTGCAGAGGTCCGGAGTGACAGAGTTATGTGTAAGGTTTTAATCTTATGTGACATTTAAACAACACATAGGCAGAATTCAAAGGAGGGGAAGGGTGAAATCATTCAGTCGCAATAATAATGTCACTTCATTTAACAGTTAGAATAATCTCAGATTACATACTGTTTCCAAAATGTATCTCTGTCTTAATTTAAACAGCCTCATGAGGTCTCATTGCAAACCCTTCAAAATGAGCCACAACTCAATCATAAATAAGTTTTATGGATTGAGATTCAAATTCAATTTGTATCCAAAAGGTCCAATTAGTAGCTGTTCTTTTTAAAATAATCACACAGTCTTTGTCTTAAACAGAAGGTTTTGCCTGGTTGTCTTTAAGTTGAGGCTTTAAACATTTTCTTCTGAGCACTTAAAATATAACTTTGCAAGGCAGCTGGATTGCTGAGATTTCAAGTCTGAAATCAAGCAAGTTCATCTTGAAAAACTACAGTCGAATTTGTTTGTGTCGGTCAGAATATCACAGAGCCAATCGGCGTCTTTTAAAGAGAGAGGGGTGGTGGCCGAAGTGGTTTAGTTTTGACAAAAGTGATAAGTGGCTGCAAGCTTAAAAAAAATGGCAGCTACTGAAAAGGCAATTGTTGATACTGCAATTGCGGCAGTTTTATCAGAATTTGGCAGCATTTCCTCATTAAAAGAAGAGCAAAGAATGGTACTGAAGGCTTTTCTTAATTAAAAAAATATTTTCATCCTTCTCTCTTCTTCTTCTGGCTTTGACAAGAGTGATGAATGTGACAGAAAGAACGTTCGTCCAATCACCTTCCACCTTTATTTTGAAATGACCTGCCCCTTCCAAGCACTGACTGTGGGCTGTTTCCCAGATGAACATAAATCTTATGGTTACTTGAAACATTCCATCTGGCATGTGAGATTACTTTAAATCAATCAATATGGAAGCCCTATTTTTAGAAAACAGTAGTAATTATTTGATACAAAAACAGGCAATTATTTAAATCCAGAGATCAGGGTTGACAGAAAAACTATTCTCAGTGCATCTGCACCTGTTATCTATTAGACCGAAAACAGTCAAGGTATTGAGCTTTATTCTAAATATAGATACTGTAATACTTAAAGTATGTTGTGCAAACTAAAGCTGAATAAATAAGTCTGGTCATTATTTGGTAGAGGGAATATTTTAATCTACATTTTTTGCCTTTGATAAAAGAAGACAGAGAAGAGATGTCAGGAAAGAGAGACAGAGAAATGAGGGAAACCAGATTGGAAAATATTCTGATAAAAAATTGGTTTTGAGAGAACTTTTCAAGCAAAAATATCCTGAATTATGAGAAAGTTCTGCTTTCTTTGTCCTATGTGATCATAAGATGAATATCTTTGGGTTCTGGATTAATGGTCAACCAAAACAAGCTGTCTAATGACAGGAAATTGTGATGATGCAGCCAGCGAGGATTTGCACAGACGGAACAAAAAGGAGATTCAGAGTGAAGTCTGGATTTAAACGTTCTTATTAATTCATAACAGGACTGCACAGACACTCAAAAAGTGCAAAGAGTGCAAACGTTTCAGTTCCCGTTGGACATTTCTCAATGCAAAATGAGGCATGCATAATAAGTCCCTTTCTGTGTGCGTGTGTGTTGTCCCTGTTAGCTGTATTATTTCAGTGTGCAAACTTATGACCATCTTTCCATCTTGAACGATGTGAGCACCGCCACAAAGCTGTAATATTTCTTACCAAGGCAGGTGCGGCCGTCCACATGCAGGCGAGAGCCCGGGTGGCATTCACAGTAGTAGGAGCCTCTGGTGTTAACACATCTGTGCTGGCAGCCTCCATTATGGACCTGGCACTCATCAATATCTGCAAGGAAAGAGGGAGAAAAAAGACAGACAGAAGCAGTCAGAAGGAGAGACACAGGAGAGAAATGAGTGCAATTTGACTAAATCCTCTCATTATGGGGGGAAAAAATGGTCACAAGAATAAAGCCCAGATGAGCTGCCAAGCTGAGAGAGGAATTTAACGCAGGTTTTAGGATAAAGATGTATTCCAAGAAGAAAGGAGATGATGGATGAGAAGGGAAAGTATTCCACAAGTGCATTTCAGCTCAAACAAGCATATCCCCCATGTGGTAACAACTACTGAACATTTAAAACCAAATTTAAATTCTTCTGCTTCTTGTCGACGTCCCTTGGGTGCAGCAAACACATGGAAACTTAAATCAGAGGATGCAAAACATACACATTCCTCTCAGCAGAGCACTGAGATTATAAACAAGTATAAGAAGGGGGATCTTCATCTGAGAAAGTGGTGGCGAGTGAAACACGATGGGCTCGATGTGTGACCAGTTTTCACATGAAACCAGCTGTGTTCCTAAACATTTCTTATTTCAGGGGTCAAAGACTAATAAATTGTTTTCTGAGTTCCACAGCAGACCCCCTGTGAGATCTGAGCTGATTTATAAAGCCCAGCTCTGTTTGAACCTCTGCTAAGAGCCCGTCTGTCGCCATTATCATCATCATCAGGGAAATTAGGATGTGAAGTGGAACCCTCCTCACCTCCAGGCCAGCGACAAGTTACCTGTTTGCTTTGACAATACTAAAATTAGCACAGTGAAGTTTACTGGAAATGTTGCTGAGTGAAACAAGTGACGTGACAGATTAAAAAGGTGAGTGTGAATGTCTTTTGGCTGCTGCAAAAGGTCTGTAAAAAACGGCTAGCACATCATAAAAGACTATTAGTCAGCGCCAAGCTAAATGTCTGGTTGAGAAATGTGTTGTGCAGTACAGTCCTGACTCCAGGCAGCTATTTTCAGCAAGAAACTATTTCAAGAATTTAGAAGAACTTCAGTGAGAAGGAACTGGTTTTCATAAACTTGATGAGAAACATTATTTACTGAAGGATAATTTGACTTTTTCTTTATATTCTCTATTTATTTATTTTTGTTGTTGGATACAATCTGTTAAAACATTGTCTGTCACATCATCAACAGACCACACATTTTGTCTCAGCCACTTTATTATACACAACGCATTAAACAGTTCAATAAAAATAAACCCCATTAATAACTTCTTGACTTTCTTCATAATGTAAATCCCCACCCTGAAAAAATAAACAGGTAGTCTCGTACCCTTAGTGGAAAGAATAATTTGCACATAAACAAATCTATACAGTAGCCTGAAATCTCGCCTCTCAGTGTCGTATTCTCTCACAGCCCGAGGACATGCTGCTGAGTGGAAACTGGAAAACTAAATGTTCCCATAGACGTAAATATGAGTGTGATATGTTGTCTGTTTATGTCTATCAGCCTTTAACTCAATGTAAGATTGTACAGCAGAGGAAGACATAAAGCGTTGAGACTACATGGATTGTGTCATGCTTCTCCTGTGCTGTATATCTCTTTCCTTAACAGCCAATCTGAAATACAGGAACTGTGCCAAACTGGATATTGCAAAATATTTTACTGCTTATACCTATGATAAGTAAACATGCAAAGTTATTTCTAAATGTTGCTGTTTAGGAACCGTTTTGGTTGTTTTTATTTTGTTTTTATTTTGTTGTTTTGTAACTTTCTGTCGTGTTTCTTTTCGTATGTATGCTATTTTACTTTTTTTTTTTAAACAATATACGTTTAAGTCCATGAACACTCTCCTCTAGCTCTGTTTTGGTCTCCCCCAGGGAATTATGTGTTTCTTTAGTCACTAAATGCTCCATTATATTCACTAACTAGCTGCTAACTGTGTCTGTTTAGTGTCGAGACAGAGAATTTGGTCTCAGTACTGCCTGTGTCATGCACTGTGGTTTAAAAGCAGAAAGGAATTTGGTAAATCTGCATCTGAGCCTCATGGTGCACGTTACATTCCACCACATCACTGTCCTCATGTTACCACAGCACACACAAGTACACCCCAACAGTAGATGACCTGTGATGTACCCATAAATCAGTTCTTTACAAGACCCAAAACACATCATTCTGATGTAACAGAAAATGGAAGAAGCTCAGTATTGTAAATTATTACTTTTTAGTGGTTAATTTGATACATGAAACACTGATTATAAGAACAAAAATGCAGTGTATGAGCATAAAGGGACTGAATTCTACTAGATTAATGTTTCCAGTAAAACCTGCCCAAGACAGCTAAATTATAGAAATATCCTGCGGTTGAACCCATCTACTCTCAATGATATCCCACAACATCTTCAGATGTAGTGTTTGGGGCAGAAATGAGCTTCTAAGCTTTCCTTTTCTTTGCTTCTCTGCTGCCAAAATTCATCTCCACTTCGTCCAGGAAAGCTGGCAGGAGTCGTCCTTTCATTTTTCCATCCCCGCTGCATGCGTCCTTTGGTTTGGGTTTTTTTTTTTTTGTGAAATGGGTCCAGTGCTGTGGAGCTGCTGTTCCTCTGCATCGCACAGTAAGTGAATCCCCTCCAGCCTCCAGAACATGATCCCCCCGAGCCTGCAGCCAAAGCCCCAGCAGTCACTGGCTTTTACAGAAAGCACATTAATTCTCTGCCTGCAGCTATCTACAGCACCGTGTCGCCCTCGTGGAAAAACTACTTTGGTACGTTTCTGAAAAGGTGATTTGTTTGTTGTGTGCACAAGATAAATCATTTCCGAATGCACTTGATTTATCTTCGACATCTATGTAACACAGTCGAGCAGATTGACTATCGGCATTGAGGTAATAAATGTAAAACAAGTTTCATCTTTTGCATATATCCCTGAGTGCTGCAGTCCTGCCAAACATGAAAAGAAGTATTCAGTCATAATAATACTGACATAATGCGTCAAGAGTGAATCTGGTGTCTGGCCTCGTTTGTGTTAGCATTACAGAGTGTCTGTCATGATTCATAGATCATGTTTTTAATGTGCTCTAATCTATGTTGATAAAAGTCATCCTCCCTTACTCGGATCAGAGGCAAAGTTATCTGACAGTGCCAGACAGCGCGCACAGCAGACACATTATGAGAGGGAGGGAGAGACAGTCTGGCTGAAGAGCGGCACAAACAAATACTCTGACTACTGTAAATATCTCCCTACTTAACCATTAAGTCCTGCTGTATATCAAAATGATGAAGAAATGTGCAACCAAAAAATAGCTTTGTGAAATTTTAGAAAACATGCTTATCTTTCAAAAAGAGAAAATATATATTTTCTATGGATTCCTACTTTTTTGGAAAGAGTTCAATAAAATTTATTCTTAACTAAAATGGCAATATTGCATTAATGTTCAATGGTTAAAAAAATAGACTTTACAGTCCCCTTGAGGATGGGCCCAGAGCGAAAGCACTAAAGCTCCCAAACCTCATCTGAAATTAAAAAATGATCCCTTACCTGCCGCCAGATAGCCAATGTTGTGGCCATGGTATCCATGGTAACAATTTGGCCTGTAACAAATTCGTCTATAGTAACTGTAGGGATAGTTTGCAGCAGAGGTCAGACATGCCATCGCTTCGATTAACACAAAAAAGAAAATCCAACATCCTGATGATGAGGCCATAGCCAAAAGTGAAACAAAATGCCCTTTAAAATGTCAGAAAAAAATCTTCTGTGAACAAAATCAAACAATCTAAAACTTATTTTTAAGCACTCAAACAGTAAAGAAATAAATGAATGAGTATTTGAGGTGCTGAATCCTTGTCTGGTGTAACATGGTAACTACTTCTTATTCCCTCCACCTCCTGATTTTTCTCTCCATCTCCGTCTCTCTTTGCATTAAAGATCCTCCTCC
>JAPZDY010000012.1:10814494-10833696 GCA_029783645.1 Ctenochaetus hawaiiensis | reverse complement strand
CAGCAGAGAGCCTCACAGCCTCCATTGGTCTCTTCACATTCATTCACATCTGACAGGGGAAAGAAAGTAAGGAAAAAGTTAATCCTGTAGTCATTAAAACCACAACCAAAAGCAGAAACTACTAAGAACAAAGAGCTGTTGTGGTAAATCAGTCAAACATGTTTAAAAGTGTTTTGGTGAAAACAGCATGGAACTTTTTTTTCTGAGCAGCAAAGATTAAGAAAAAATGTGTCTTCTTTTTCATGTCAGTCCTGTTGAGTTAAAAATTTTTCCATGAATAAATTTGGATCTAGCATTTGAAATTATAGAAAGTGCCTAAGTGCCTGGAAATTTATGGGAATTGCTGTGAGAAAACACTGTGCACCATTTCCATCATCTAACTTGCCTCCTTAGCATCAATTTAAGGGAAAATGAAACAGAAAAAATACTTGATGCATCCAAAATGGGATGAAAATATATAGAGTACTAAACTGAACAGGACTAAAGTAAATATGCAGCAGTGACATGTTGTCCAAATCGCCTCTAACATGTAAGTTTTCTCCAACATGAACCAGAACAAGGCATCAATCACTGATGCAGAGCCTCCAGAATGCTTCCTCAAGAAGTCACAGTTTTTCCATTTCATTTCCATCAGCTAAAATATCCTGCCAAAGCTGTCGTCGACTAAACCAGATTAAATCTTTCCCTCTAGTTTCCAAACTACACATAATAACTCAGGTCAGATGCAGGTGCTAACAGTTCACCATATACCATAATTTGAGCTGCAGAGCTTCGGTGTAATGAGGAAATAACAAAACGGAAAAAACGACAAGAGAAATGTGTTACTGTTTGTTTGGTTTTACACAGCAGTTTTAGGACACGGCACCACATTGCCTGCATTATTTTTACATTTTGTTCATACGGGGGTTTGTCAGGCGAGATTAGACTCACAGAGCAGTTTTAGACTTGACTGACTTAGACTGTTTTATTTGTCATGCCAGCAGAAGGAATCTTGGCCTGAAACCTGAACGTTATGGAGCAAATTAGAAGGAGCACTCACTTGGCACAAGCCATCTTGTAAACTCTCTCCATGTCCATAAAAGCAGAGAGTTACTGTACGGAGTCGAAGGAAGAGTGCGACTGCAAAGAAAATTGCTTTATAGACCACTTTCCCCCCTCGGTACATTGCAAAGCCTGTTTTTTACCAGCCAATTAAATGATTTCTCTCTCATTTTACGACATCTGGAAATGGTCACACTAACAACACAGCACAATTTCTATTGCCAAGTCTTTAAAAACTGCCATTAAACTTAAACAGCATACAATGTGTAATGAAAGGCTACCTTTACCATTAAGATTACATTTTATTAAGCAATGAAATATACTTCTTATTCAATTTGTTATTATTCCAATCCTTCTTAGCAAGACTGGATTAATTGCAGCTAATGTTTAATTCAGGATGCTCACAGATTTCAACTTTAAATTGAGTTAAATGAGTCTGGGTCTTGAGGGGGGAGAGAGAGCATCTGCTTTTTAGTACAGTTCATTAAACTTGCAAAATAAGTTGTGTAAGAGCAGCACGTTTAAAGAAAATATGCAGAAGTCAACCAGACTAAAACAGACAAATGATGGCGAGCAAGCAGAATGCGACCTGAAGTGGAGGGCAGTATTAAAGACCCTGAGGGATCCTGGGTTCAAATCTGCAACATGAGTGTGTTTGTGTTGTGTCGAGCGCGTGTGAGGATGTCTACCCACCCTGCCCTGAAGCCACACACCTGTGTGATAGCTAGAGCAGGGGTCTGCTCAGGGTCAGTGTCACACTCGGCATTATCCAACTCTTTCTGCCCAACAAGTAAGCAGGAATGTCGAGCTGCTGCAGGTCAGAAGGAGACTAATGTAAGGCAGCAGTGGCAATGTCCACAGCGAATAAGAAAGTCAAATATTTTCAGAAAGGAGGGGATTTTTCTCCAATAAGGTATTAAGTTCAGGCAAAGTCATGAGTAGAGGGCAGATGAAACTCCAGAAAGAAAACATGCTCAGGCTTTAATCTCTCTAATATGGAACTGAGCCTTTGTTATACTATTAGACTGTTTGTATTGTATTAGTATCTTTTATTTCACTGTTTTCAATGACATTGTTGATGTTCTTTCACAATGGGGACCATATTGGAAATCAATACATAGTTCCAAACTCAGCCAAAAATCAAAAGACGGATGGACCAGATGGTAAAACTCTCTCTTCTCATCACTTTACCTCTATGCTACATTACTGTTTGTACTAGCTTAAGCTCATTTCAAAAGAGAAACATTCCTAGCCATTAAAGTATTTTCTCTGCATGTTAAACTCAATGACCTCTGGAGACATTAGTGAGTCAATGAGTTGCAGCAAAGCTGCACCCTCACCTGACTCCAGGGGGCATTTCATTTCACATCCCCCTCACCCATCCATCAATCCGTCACCAAGACACATAAAAAGTAGTAGAATAAAAGCTGTAGCCTCCTTAAAAAAAGAGGAATATTAAAAAAAAAAACCCACCATGAACATCACATCACCATATTTCTTCTCCTTGACCTGAGTCTCTGGGGGGGGGGGGGGGTGGGGGGGTGGACACATTTTTTACAAAAAGAGATGAAATGCCTGAAACAAAGTACTGTGTCTGCAGCCCAACTTCTGCCTCAGGTCAGAGTCAGAGGCCAGAGTTCAGGGTCAAACCCATGATGGAAGAATCACCATATGGTGGATGTTTGAGATAAATAATGTATTTGGCACAAGAGTTTTCTTGGCAAATGGTAAACAAACATGAAGACATTAGGACAACCAACATGGGTGTAGAGATAGTGCCTGCAGATAGCAACTAAAGTTCTTTTTGCTTAACACCCCCTTGCAAGTGTGTAAGACAACCAAAGGTTAACTTGTGAAAAATGCAACAGGTCTTCTTTAGAGCCAGTGTTCGGTTTGTCCTGTGCAGGCTACTATAGAAACATGGCAATGCAACATGGCAGACTCTGCACCATGTTGCAGTGCTCCCTCTGTAAACACAGATATAAGATATAAGGCAGATTCTAAGGTAATAAAACACAATGATTTTTGCTTTTAGGTTATTATTCACTAATGAAAACACACTTATGAAAATTTTATTCCATTTATGCCATATTCTACAAATAGATTCCCCAAACTCCTCAACTCACACTGAATGTTTACTGAAATATTATCTATAAAACATTATACACAAAGGGAGATGTTCATTCTAAACATCTGCACTGTCTAATGCAAGCATCCTGTCTGAATATAAATCTCTGAGACATACAGGACTGCAAGCATTGTTACTTTCACTATTAATGACTTTAGTCTGTTCTATTCAAAGACTTTCCTTTGAATCATCAGTTAAAGCGATAGACGTGCATGCTCATGTCTGTATGTTAAATATGTAGGCGTATTGTAATATTTGATCCCTCTCATGTATGTATGAAGGTGGAGTTTATGTTCCTTGTTCTACAAGAATAACAAATCTCAGAATAGGTTGCCAAATTGCTTAAATCTGTTATGTCTTTTTGTAAGCGAAATATAAACAAAAACATTTGTAAAATGGGTAAAAATGTGTAATTCCCTGAAGGAGACGCTCTGTTCCAAAGCAATCAGGTGAAGAATTAAAAACACCAAAAAGTTACTAAAACTCTCGATTGTGTTTCTGCATGTTCAGCTGCAGCAAAGCTCTGGGTTTACATTCCTCTGCTGTATTGTGTGACTTCCTGTGATAAGCACGACGGCCACTGCTCCCAGAAGAACTGAGCTAAGAGAGCAGGACAAGGCCAACAAAAACGACCCAGACCCCTGATATTATCTCTGTGGGTCATGGGGCGGAAAATTGCAGCATTCATTGAGGACCAGGAGGTGGGTGGTTGGGGGGAAGTGAGGGCACAGAAGATAGCCTAACCTGTTTCCTTTTAGGGCCCTGATCTAAAAGCCTGCTGGTGTAATAATGTGCTTTGCTAGTGCTCATTCCCGGTTGCATTCCCTGCGGTCCTCACAGCTGCTTCCATTTACCAGGTGCTATAAAGATGGTGATTGGCTAGAGCCTCCGTGAGACGTATCTGAGTCAGAGGCTTCATTCAGACAAGGATTTTCTTCTGTGACTGACCTGCACATGTGGCAGCGGGACGGTTCATGACAACATCTTGTCTGACTAACAAAGCAACCGTCTATGAACTGGAACTGATAATTTACTGCACTCTCTTTCACAGGAAACTCATCCTCACCTTTGGTCCCAGGTATAACCGACCCTTGAAAAATTTTTATGGGTCATTTTTACTGATCTGCTAAAAGACTTTTCTGTTTGCCATGGCCTTTTATCTACTTAAATACTGAACTATTTATTCATATCCTGCACTGCAAAGTAATATTATATCTGACTACTTAATTTGTGTTATTTTCCCTCCTTTTTTCCACAATTCAAATCCTATATTGATTTTATTTATATTGTCCTTTTATGCTGCCTTGTGTCCCTGATTATCTTGTCTTAATGTTTTTTAAAACTTATGTAAAACCCTTTGAAGTCTGTGTTAAAAAATGCTATGCAAACAAACTGTACAAGGCACGTTGTCTTTACCAGAGCTACAGGCTGCCTGCCAGAAGCTCAAATAAAACAGATGAACTGGTGAAATATGCTCACTCAAGCTCACTAGAGTTATTATAAAAGTTATTTTATGGACCACTTAACTCCTCATGGATTTCACATGGACATTCTTCTGGAGTCAGATATCTTGAAAATCCCAAAGATGCATTTAAAAAGTTTTTTTCCAAGTGCAACCTCTGTGGTTCAGGTCATTGTGTCTACATTGTGAAAGTACTTAAGTTCTAATGTTTCCTTGTTATGGTTTTCTGCCAGACTACTGTGTCTATGCTATGAAACATTTTCAAGTAGATTACAAGCAACAAGAGCAGAAATCACTTTATATGTTAGGCAAACAATGACTTTTAAAAGAAATCATATCTTTAAGTCTTGTGTCTTGTTTACGTCTTGTGCTTTCTGTCAAGGTAAATAAGTGAAATATAGGAGGTTTACAAACACAAGGCTCCTAGCATATTTTTGTAAAAGTGCACAACATTTCAGAAGGCAAAGCTTCGATTTAAACCAGATGAGTGGGACTAATGACACACAACAGGTTAAGACATTATATAGCCATCATTTTATGCAAAATAAGATCAATAACAGAATGCATTTCTTTCCTTCTTTCACCTCTGAAAGGCATCAGCTCAAGTTAAACACTGCCCCCTGCTGTTAACCTCCTGCTACAACATTAATAGCCTAGATGTGCTGCTGAGTGTTTATTAAGTTGACACTGTGTGAGTCTGCCCTGCTCTCATTCATCATGTAACCAAAACACAGCTGCCTCAGCATAATAATTCAAAGCCAAAGAAGTCCACACTTAACTTGTCAGAGTGCCCGCTCTGGGAAAACATCTTTCACTCTGATTCTCCATGCTGACTTACACCAGAAAACTATGTTGGCTGTATTAAGCACCCAATAATTTCCACCGCCGATTCCTGCTTGATGCATCCTTAGTGCCAGTTTTGGTTGCGAGGTTTCTGCTGTAGCCCTGTTATTCTGGCCAGCTGAGTTGCTAAGTGGCACTATCATTCAGATGTGGCTTTCCTGACACCCCAAGTAAAAAAAAAAAAAAAAGTGCCCCTTGATGACACAGAATAAACCACACACAGACCTCTATGATGTGTGTCTTCTAATGTTTTAAGCATCTTAACCCTCTTTAACAAACCTATTATAGTTCTGTGAAGTCATTAACAATCTGTCTCAGTTTTATAGTTAAACATCTCATTGTGGAGTAAAGGGTCTTACTGTAGAGACATTAAAAAGAGCCTTCATTTCCTTTCTTAAAATACTTTACGGCAACTAAGAGGCAGCCACACGTCCCAGCAGTGACGCCAAAGCAAAAGTGTTTTAAGCTGCTGTACCAACAAAGACTCTGAAGCAGTTTGAGTGTATTTATAGTCAACAAAAACACACCAACCTCACTCCTGATTTGTAAAGGTATCACAAGATGTTTGCCTCCTATGTGCAGCTGCAATGATTAGCTGAAAAAACTATTAAACAGTCCTCAACAATTGAGGTCATTTCAAAGCATATTTTATGTAAACTTCCCTAACATTTGATCTTTTCAGGTTTTCAAGTGTGGGAATAAATTGCTTTTTTTGGTCTTGTAACATATTGAATTTCACATTATAAACTTCTGCTATGCCCAACTTCTGTTGGAGTATTTTCAAATCTTTTCTCATGTTTTATAGACCAAACAATCAGTTGAGAAAATAATCTCTATTATTTTGTTACAATATAATATTAAGATGGAAACTTTCTGTCCTGGCTCTCACTTTGACTTGCACCACCCACCTAAATATAATGCAGAATGAGCACACACACAACTCCATGGCAGTGGCATTTCCCTGCAGGATAATAACTCCTGCCACACTGCAAAAAGAGTGTCTTGCTCAAAGAAGCTACCATGAACATAATGCATTGATTTGGCCTTCAAGAAACCCAGATCCACAAGATGGCTGGGACAAGCCTGAGGTCCAAGTCTGCATCCCACAGGACCCAAAGGTTCCACTGTCAATGTCCTGGTGCCACTAACCAAAGGGCATCCCTGGGGGTCCTGTGTCCAAGCCCTCAGAGGTCTATGATTTACACACTATCAGTTAAGTGGTTTAATGTTGTGGCTGACTGGTGTAGGTCTTGAGGTGTCTTTTCCTTGTTGATAGGTATGTCTGCTTATATAAGTCTGTCATGGTGGTTTGCTTTCCTTAAACTGAACATTTCTCATGTGAAAGTACAGCTGAGCAGAATCTAAATTCTCTGCTTATCTGCCTATTTAAACAGTTGTATTTTGTTTTTATGTACTTCTTCCCAAAGCATGTGCACCGAGAAACTACAGACTAGCAGCACACACTTGTGCTGTTGAGAGAAGTACTGAGAGGCTCTGACTTTGAGTTGAAAGTACCAAGCAAGCGACTCGGTTGTCTCTGTGCAGCTGATTATCCACACAGCTGGGCCCTATATTTGACTATTTGTGCAAGTTTGACCACAAGGGTTTAACATGACACATCAGAGACACTACAGTCCAGATTTTGATTTTATGTTGTGAACAAACTGCTCCACTGAGTCTTAATTGATAATCCAAGTCATTGCAAAGCTAGGTGTGTGCATTTCATATGCACATACTTGCTTATGTTTACGTGTTATGGGATACCCTATTCTTAAAAGCCAGCTGCTTTTCACTCCTGTAAGCTTTAATTTTTCTCCTCTCTTCTTCACTACAGCTGACTGCAACCACTCCAACTACTTCCCTCCCTAACAGGCAACTCAAATTTATCTCAACAAGAGTTGAAAGGTTGTGCCACCAGCAGGCAGAGACCTCAAACTGGACATTTGAGAGTTATTGATTCAATTCAAGTCATTTCACGTAACTGTTTTGACAGTTATCGTTTGAGGGATGCCGCCTGACCAAGCAATAAGTTTATGGAAAAGTTTGTCTCTTTAGAAAACCTCTGGACAGCCAAAGGTTTCAGACTTCTGTCACTCATTTTTACTGTCACTTTAAGTTACAGACGGCAACACAGAGAGAAAGTAGGCCAGCTGCATGAATCAATGCATGTCTCCAGTATAACATTTTATGATCTACCCAGACAAACAGGAGGAACAAATACCCCGTGGCCCTCAAGGGATTGCCCTCTGACCCTTTGCGTGTGCTCTATATGTGCTCTACCTGTTAGGACCCATCTTTCCAACTCTGACCCAGGAATTCTGAGTGCCTAGGACAACACATGACCAGCATAAATCCAAAAATTACTTGTTGTGGTTTCCAGCCTGTCTCCTTCTTGGTCCCATGCGTGAGATATGTTGCCGTGGTATGTGCAGGGCCTTAGTTGACGGAAAGTTGCTCAGAGCAATTTTCCTACAGGGCAAAAGGTGGCAGGTGACATGACAGACTGTCATGCTCGAGGTGTGAATAAACATTGAGGCACTGATTATTGTTTAACATACTCATGTCTGACACTACATGGTTTTAAGTTTTATGTTACGTTTGCTTAAAGTTCAAAGAAGAGCAGTTAAACCCCAAACCCCCTGGCCACATGTATTTCAGAGGCAATGGGCTCTGTTTTCATGGCAGCTAAAGCTCCACTGCAACAAGGTGGTATTTTCCTGACCTTGAAAAAAGGGTTGTCCATGTCTTTCATGTTTTTCATGCCCAAAGTGGCACAAGAGAAACAACTGCAACAAGATGGGAACTTTAAGCATGTAGATGTGTAGATGAGGGCACATAAAGCTAGATATTCACAGACTTGAGAATGTAATACAAGGTATAAAAAAGGTAAGATGGATGGAGAATGAGAACAACCTTTTACTTAAAAATGTGACGGTGCTTAAGTCCACGAGAAAAGGCAAACCATCCAACCCGAGCATACGAACGTCAGTAAAGCACTCAAGTACAAAAGTAAAGGA
This sequence comes from Ctenochaetus hawaiiensis, assembly GCA_029783645.1. NCBI lineage: Eukaryota > Metazoa > Chordata > Actinopteri > Acanthuriformes > Acanthuridae > Ctenochaetus > Ctenochaetus hawaiiensis. The sequence continues at coordinate 10,825,205 of JAPZDY010000012.1, read as the reverse complement.
AAACATAAAACAGAGCCAATCACAGCAATGAGATGTGAACTATAGTCTGATTGAAAAAAAAAACAAAAAACAAAGCAACAGCCTTAAGATGGGAAAGACTGCTGACCCTGTCTCTTTACATTTCTTTCAGATTAGCATTTGCACTTCACACCCCAGAAAACATGAGTGAGATTCTGGCTGTTCACTGAAAGAGAGAAGAAGGTGAATGCTCCCCAAGGCTCACTGGCCTCCATATGGAGATTATACACAGCAGAGGAGATAATGTTGTAGGTGAAGGGAAAACAGAGATAAGAAGTCAAGTGTTTGGCTTAGCGGAATACACAAGTAGCTGATAAGAAGGAACAAAGGCAGCAAAGACAGATTTGATAAAATTAGAGGAAGATACGGAAATTTCAATGAGATACAAAGGAGGGAGAATCAGGACACCACTGGCAGATGAAGGGATCAGTCTACGCTGATTATTCCTCTAATTGTATTTTGAAAGCTCTTGTCACCACCAATTTACACAGACTTGATGCCCTCGCCCTCAGCGTGACCAGGAGCGACCTTTCATCAGAAAGGCTGTAAAGAGCCTAATGAGACAGGGTGGGAACCGAGACTCTGCACAATTATTGGAGATTAGGGTGCTGCAACAGGATGCAATGGCAGGTAGGTGGGCAAGGATGTACCCCACCCTGAATGAAATGCATTCCCTCTCATTATAGATGACTTTCCTGACTTCACAGGAACTGAGCTGCACTGTTTCGTGGTTTCACATAAACTTCTTACAGCGTTTCAGAATTGTACAGGCTGAGTCAATGTAAGGATCAGTGCCTTTTTCTTTGCTTTTGCATGGTCAGATTTTCCTTCTTCCCCATTGCATTTTAACAGCACTAAAACAGCTGGCAAATTAATTTGACCAACAGAAAAATTAATCAACAAAATTGTTAGATGAGCTCTTTAAAAGAGATTCTTGCAAACAAACCTATGTCTGCATATCCACAAGGCCTGAAAAACATGTTGAATACATTACTTTCCTCAGAAAAATGTTTGCTAACCCAAACTCTTTGAACACATGAAATATATCTTGAATGTTTACCAGCTTGGAGTCCACTGGGTTGCTGTGAAATTGATGGCAGGACTATTGTGTAGGTGTTAAAAAATACAAAATGGTGAACCACTTGTACAAAAATAGCTCCGTAGCACTACTAGTGATTAAAAGCTCAAGAGGAGATCTTTCAATAATTTTTTCAAGCAAAATTTCAAACATTTGCAGATTTCACATTCTTAAATGTGGGAATTTAGTACTTCTCTCTACTTTAATAATACAGTGAACTGAATATCTTCTAAGAACATGTTGACAAAAGTAATCAATACTGAAAAAAAATCATTAGTTAGAAGACTTTTTATATTAAGACAGCCAGAGATGTTTATTTTTTCCATCTGTATATCCTTTTCACTACCTTACTCCAAGATTTGCTCTTTCTTAAACTGAAAAATGCTAATAAAATCAAAGAACCAGAGAAGTTTGGCATTAAAAGGCGGAGAATGTGTGAGAAACATTTTCTGGGAGATTCTGGTTCTCCCAACATCTCCATGGCCGCCTCCATTTCAGCTGCTCTGAAGGTCACGCAGTGCTGGCCGCTGACAATACTCAAAGAATGGGATTAAACTTTCAAATGGTTAAAAACAGAAAACACATCAGTGACTCTGTGAATGGTCCATTTAGACTCAACTTTACAGCTGATTGGAGGGATTATGTTGTGACAAAACACAAAAAAAGTGAGATTATGTCACCACCCAACCTCGTCCTCAGTGCAACATTCTTCACCTTCTTCTTGTGCTTTTAAGGTTGGAGCCTAAGACGTCGTAATTCTCTCCAAGTAAAGTAAAAAAGCAGATTTCAACCTGTTCACAGCTTTTTCAGCTGTAGCCTGTTAAACCCATCAGAGAGGTAAAGGGAAACCCTGAGAATGATTTAGACAGCTACTGATCCTTCAAGACGTTTACTATCCCATTATCATCCATTTCAGTTTTACTGCTTTTTCTCTCCCACTTAAAAATGCTCTAAAAGCATAACAGTTTTATTTTGAGCAGATAAAACAAATCTGGCAATGGTTATAAAACAATTATATAACGGCCTAATGCCCATCACCTTTTGACCTCTCAGTGGAGGATGGACACAACAGTCATGAGTGACAAACGGCTGCAGCTGAGCGTCTCACAGCTTTACTATCTTATGGCTTTATCGTCTCTCATGCTCATATTTAGATGTGGGTAGCTGACCCAAATAAAATTTATTCATGTGATCTATGGGTGAGTGTTTAAGTTTTTTTTAACCCAGCCAACAGTTCCTAGTTCTTAAGTCAGTAGATGTAAAGATGTTTCATCATTAACACACTTTGGGGACTCATTATTATTTGAGGGGGAAGGCTTTCAAGTTGAACAGGAGTCAGAGGTTGGACTCAAAAAGGTAGAACAGAATGTGTCTTAGTGTTTTAAAGAAGTGGTGACACATCATACAACCAGACAATTAAGTAAAAAAAAGCATACAATGGCACAAGAGTTTAGAAAATTTAAGAATCAAAATGTGCGAGCAAACTGAACATCTACAGATGTTTAAGGAGCTGGATACCGTTCACGGCCACCAATCAACTTGTTCCATACTCATTAGTAGCGAAGCCTCTCTATGAGTATATAAACTCATATCTCATCTTCACAAATTCCTTTGTTAATCCACTTCACTTGTCGAACCAGTTCATTATCTTTCCTGCTTTTGCCTTTTTTAATGTTGTAAGTCAAAAATGACACTATTTGTAAATAACGTTCCACAATTCAAAGCTGGAAGCAAAGATCTCACAAGGTACCTATGGTTTTAGTTAAGGGAAGCCTCAGATTCACATTCTCTTCAGACCAATATAAACATGTTCACATTTGGATATTTTCCACCTTCTCTTCTTAATGAACCACTTATTCCCCAACACACCAACAGCTAAACCATCGTATATTTTCTTAGTGAAGACAGGGCTGATTTAATTATTAGCCTGTCTGGCCAATTAGCTCTGTGGTTTCATGTACTAATTCAGTGCTGAGGTAAGAAAACTGTCCTACTCTAAGCATGAGGACCACAGCATGCATGTGTGTTTTATTTTAGGGTGCTGATCTGCTGAAGTGCTCCGCTTACTCAGCATAGAGGTTTCTAAAATGTTTTTTTTTTTATTCTGAGTAAAAACCATTCAACAGCACTCAAAGTTCAGGGATTTATTTTTACAATGTGGAGGGTCTCAAGGCTGACACATTGAAAGCTCCTCTCTCATTACATTCCTTCGTGGTCCCCGGGCATGAAGCGGAGCAGATACACTACACATTTAGCCAAAGGAAAAAATCAAAGAGTGTTCCCTCACTACTCAACTGAGGGTCAAACAGTCAAACTCTCGCCAGGATGAGCAGCATGAGTAAAACGGTTTCACCATACAGTAAAAGAGATGTCCTTTTTTTATCCCCTAAACGTGACAGATACCATCTGTGTCACTGCTGCTCCCTCCTGTCTCTGTCGGTCAATAAATGGCATGATGAGCAGCAGAATTACCCAACATTTCTCAACCATAGTTGGATGCCGTGAAGCCTTCCTGCTGTTCAGTACGAGTGACTGCCGCCTCTAAAATGGCACAGACTGGGTCCACATGCTGGCTTGACCTTTGACCTCTCTGCTCCCCTGAAATCTTCAGCACAGAAGGAGACCACAAAAGTCACCACTGTCATTTAAATCAACTTAACTGAGCACACATTTTTATAAATAATACTGTTTTAACTGAGGATCCTTCACTTCGCAAGACTAAAACACATGGGACACATCATTGTCTTGTTAGATTGAAACATAAAATGATTGTTGGTGACAGCAAAGCCCAGCAACATTTCTGAACATTATTCCAGTAATGTGTTAACTGGTATTTGACATCTGGGAACCATAAACAACACAATGTGCGACAGTGGTTACCATGACTAAGACGGAATAAACCTTGCATGCATGGAAGACATGCAAAAACAGAACAAAACACATGTCTGTGAGAAAAAATGATGCGCACACGACATTTATCAACATTTATCAACAAACGCTGATGAGTTAGGAAATTCCTCTCTTTGCTGTGTCAAGGTATTCTACTGTGTCTGCATGTGAAAGGTGAGATGATAGGTTTAAAACTGCAGGTTACAACAGGCTACTGGTCTGTTAGTCTGAGGAAAGACCACTATTGAACCTTAAGTAATTGCAGAGCAGGAAAGCTATTAGAGAGGGAACAGAGGTATTGCAAAGAGCAACATCTGAAATCACCCACCGTGGTTCAAGTATTACACGCAGACTTATCCCTGTCTTAAACACACACTTTCCAGACTCATGAAACTTTCTGGAAAGTTCTTCAGCTCAAAGAAAAAGAAACAGCAACATCATGTGAGGTCAGGTGGTAGATGCAATGTAATGACCAGACTACCTGTTAAAAATGTAAACTACAAAGTAAAAAAGTACAAATATTCACTTTTTCAATTTCATGACTTGATACTGTACCACGAAATAAACAACTAGAGAATGAATGGCATTTTGACAGCGAGTGTGTTATTTTTCTGTAGCTACCTCTCTCTCTGGCTCCAAATTCTTGACCGGACGACCCTGGTTCAAGTCTGTCTACTTCAAAGGTTCTGTGTGACTCAACAAATGTCCTTTAACAAGACAATGAATTCCCACAATAGCTCCGGGGTTGCTGTCCTGACCTTGCAACTGTGCTAACAAGCATGCGACTTCACAATGTGGCTCTGAGACAGAACCAAAACAACCAAAATACATCTACATCACAGAAAATTAGGTTTGATCTTCCAGCTTTATTAAAATGTTTTATATAATTAAATGCCACGGTGTACAAATACTACATTGACAAGTGAGTATTCATTAAAAAAAACACATACAGAATGTTTTATTGTTATATAATTGTATTATTTAAAAAACTAACTGGCAATTTTACTCATCAAATGATTTTAAGGGTATAAGGCACCATAGTTTTCTCTAAAATGAAGTAGTAAGTAGGAGGAACAGGTAAGGTTGAGTAGACAAAACTCAAGCTACCTTTCACCACTGCTGTGCTCCATGTGATCATAGAACATGTTAACCCAGGGTTCAGAGAAGTTGTGAGAAATATCCTGACACTTGTTAACGTCTGTGCACCTTTCATGAGGTGTTTGTTTAGAGTGGGATCTCAGTGGATCTTGCTGTGCCATTCCTCAGCACCTTGGCCACTAGACTGTGGAGGACTCACATCACGCACCGACAGGCTTCACAGAAATAATTGACCTCATTATTTAGAGCTTCAGTCAACTGTTTATAAGCCCAACTAAAACTCTGAAGACATCATATTGACTACTTGGGTGTTAACCTTTCTGGATCATAGGAGAAGACTCTGTTACCGGTGAGAATTAAGGAGGAACTTCCACCTCTCTTCATAACAATGGGTTTTTATGAACATGCAAAGGTGTCTGATGTCACATAAAGCAGAGTTCATATAATTTATTCACTGCAATATGCTGTTTTTAAAAAAGAGACAAAGCAAAGTGAAAAAATTTCCCAAAAGGATCATTACAAGATTAAAAGTAGTTTAACCTTTATACTAAAATATCCAATTTTTAAACAAAATATCAATGGCATTAATTCTGTTAAGGATAAAAGGTACAAATAGTAGTAAAACTCAGACTAAGAAGCTTTGTTATGACTGAACCATAATCATAGTGGATAAAAGCATGTGATCTAACAGATGGCTTAATACACCAACATTTGCTCCGCACTAAATCTTCAAAGAGAACATGACTGTGGCTGAGATAGCATGTCTGGTAGCCTGCTCTGGAGCATTACAGGATAATTATAATGATGATGGCCATCAGTAGAGGGTCTGTGTGAGTGATGTCTACAACAACCTGGTCCTCCTGGCACTGCAGTGACCCCAAATCCAGCCAAGATACTCTGAGGGCTTATGGCTCGGAAATCACTCGCAAAAAGCAAATAAATGGGTTGCAATTACCGTAATGGAGAAAGAGTTCTTTCAGTGAAACATTTCACAGTTTGGGATCAACAAACAAAAGTCAAATAACCACATGTTAAACCTGTGGGAAAGGAACAAACGGTGTATTTCGGCAGGTCAGGTTTCTTCTTTTTGAAGGATTTTTTCCCTACTATCAAGGATTTAACTTCGACTTCAATGATCCCTCATTTTTGTTACAAATAAATCTTACAAGATTATTATGCAATCTATCAGTTTTATGTGTTTGAGATAACTGTCTTTTTACCTTTCACCTCAGAACAAGACACGAAAGGTAGCTTTAAAAGACATTAAAGGATTCTTGAAACCAAGATGGTAAAGTTTCATGTTACAAAAAGTGTCTGTCTGCCTTTCTCTTCTTCTATCAGTCCGTTTGTCTATGACTGAGCCCAGATGTCAGCTGGTATGAAGACATCTGCCCTGCCAGAGGTCTGAAAGCCTTGGAAGCTGTTGTTCCCAGAGGATACCACTTGTCTACTGATGACAGGCTAGATACCAAGTACATCAGGCACCAAGTGATTAAATCCCACTGGATAAAGACAAGAAAGAGAGTTTCAAAAAGGCTTTTAGAGCCAAAACACACAGGTGCCTTGCAGAAAATGGGATCTCTCATTCTGTATGTAGTTCATTCTATTTGCTGGTAGTAAAATTACTAGTTAAAAAATGTAAAAAGTAAGATGTAGATTTTCTTTCTTCTTGAGCAATTTAACCTTTGAGCTCCTGAAAACTTGGTTTCAAATAATCTGCAATGATAAAAGCACAGACTGAAAGCACAGAATACAGAACATTTCACTAGTAAAATGACCAAAGTTGTAACTTTGACATAAAATGCTGTGTTTACCTGCCGTCTCAAAAAGCAGGTTTCAGGGCCCTAAAATTCTATATGTTAAATTACTGATCACAAAGATTTATTCTTAGAAGTCTCCATTAGTCCTGTCAGATGTTACAACCTTTGACTGATATTTCCTACTATGTGACAGCACCGTGGTTTGGAAACTATGAAGCTGAGGCAAGAGTCCCATTCAAGTGAATGGGATTTATTGTCTTTGGAAGGACAAGATGAGCCTGAAGGCACCAGTCCTCACTTTACCACTGAGTTAATGCACACATACAAAAAACAGTAATTATTGTCTTACACTTCACTCAGACAAAATGTAACTAAAAAGCAAAACAGATGACAGCTTCAGACAACTATTGAGCGCCCGGCACTAATTGGCCCTTTTGAACGGCATAAACACACACACACACCGATTGCTATACACAAACATGGAAGAACCACATCAAAAACTCTTCAAGGGGACGTCACCACATGTAACTGCAGAGGAATGCTAACACTGCTGAGAATCATCTAACATGATTAAATGACAAGTGAATCTCTAAGTGAGGTCTGGTTTCATGCATCAACCATCAGCCACATCCTCAGCTTTAATGTAAACACAATAGGAGAGAAACCAGCGATGACTGACAGCTGTGTGAAGCCCGTACACCACGGAGGTAACTTAATTATCACAGCAGCTCGCATGAGTCACGTGCTCTCATCGACACAACAAAGTTCTTTATCCAGAGCTCAGAAATATGAGCTACAGCTAAATGGTATTTGCCTGAGCACAAGAGAGCGTTTTTCATAATGGCTGAACTATATATCAGAGCCGTCACTAAGCGACTTCCTTAGAATTGATGTTATTGCTCTTTCTCCATTGAGCCTGCAGCTTTTCCTCTTGCCTTCAAGCGTCCTGACTCTGACATGACCTGTGTGCGTGCATGCAAGACCTTAAAAAAATGGGACAGCTGTGAGCGTATTTCTGCCTATGTCCGACTCTGGTTGCCCCTAATGTTGCCCAGGGTCAGACGGAGTCACTGAAGGCCCCAACACCCTTCATCCAGCAGCCCTTTCTATGCCAATCACAGGGCAATATAACTGCCAGAGAAGTTTACGGACTGATAGCCCCCAATAGAGGGAGGATCAGGGCGTGGGGGTCTGCTGCATAGCTCTTCACCAGCATGGGCCCCTTAGGTGCCCATTGATGACAGCTATCATTCACAAAGCAGAACAATGCCGGCGGATATCAATGTGTGGGAAGAGACGGGGGCAGTTGATGTAGGCGCTGATATCAAGCAGTGTTGCTCAGGGGCTGGAAACACAACAGAAACAGATCACATCCCACATAGTGTGGGGGCGAAAATAAAATTGGCTTTACTGGTGAAGTGTTCACCAAAATGTGTTTTTTTTATTGACGCATACCCACACAACAGGAGGTGGGGAAGTTGTAGGAGTACAGTGTGTATCTCATAATAAATTTGTTTTCAATACTACAAGATTTTCTAGAGATTTATTACTTCAAAACCGTCTCCCTTCATGCAGTTTACAAGAAGGTAATGTTGTTCCAGAACCCCTTCTGTGCCTCTGGTGCTGAGAACATAAGATAATAGTTAAAAAGCAGATTTTATCACCTAATATTTATGTGTTCTTTGATATTTTTAAATAAGATCATAAACAAAAACATTAAATTTGGCATAAGTGGGTTTTTACGTTAAATTGTCTGTAAATCTACGCAGTAAGTTTTGTTGATGAGCAAACATTATATTCCACAGATTGCTTCAATCCTCTCTTAAGATCTCCACTAAGCCCAACAGGACCCATTTAAAAATGGCAACCAATGGTTTTTAGCAGCACCTCGATAGGCATGTGTTCATGGTTCCTCCGTCCTCATAATTAAGTCTTTCATTCAAGCATGAATAATCAGAAGTAAGCCAGGTCAGCTTAGCTGCCACAGAGCTCTGTTTGTATAGAAAGGGCTGTCAGTGCTGTATTTCCCAAGGCTTGATCATAAGTCCCATAACAGCCAATCAGGAAGTGAATGCATTGTATGTTACAGGTGTCATGAGGCTCCATCTGTGACACCACAGAACTCCTGAGAAAATCATGTGTGAGAAATGAAATCGGTTAGAGCTGAACTCGAAGATGCTGAGTGCTGGTGAGAGAGCGTACATTCAGGTCAGACCACGGAAACTAAAAGGAGGCCATGTTTTTGCAATTGTCCCCACAGTTTGAACTTGGCTTATGCAACAAAGTCTGTAGTGTCTAGAAATGCCTGATTTGAAGGGAAAGATGGATGATTCTTGTAGAAAGTTGACACCAAGAGGAATTTCCTGTCGTGTGGTGTTATCAGAAAAAAAAACAGAATCCTCCACTGTTTTACTTCAACAGCTCAAATTCAACAATGGAGCTGCTGATAAAATACTTGGGCTGCTGGTGAAGAAGCCAAATGCTGATGTGAGGAGATTCTCATTTACTTGTAGAGAAAGGCGCTCATTCAAACAGATCATTCAAACAGAGTTCAGCGGGGAGGCTTGGAAAGCTGACCGAAAAAGGATCCTAACAGCGGGCTCCAGCAAAAGAGCCAAGAGGTGTTTTTAATTTAAATGGCAAACTGATAACAGTTTTAGTTAGTCTGTAAAGAGTTTATCATGATTCCTACTTATACTGTAGCTAATTTTCAAACTACAAATATAGCATCTTCTGACAATGATGGAAAACAAGCAGTTTAAAATGATAAGAACAGGTGACAGTTTCTACAAAATGAGTGCAATCATATCTTTCCCTAAAAAAAAAATAGATGGAACTTTCTGTATTCTAACATATTCTTCCACCTGATGCAAAAAACGCCAGGTTGCCAGATATAAAAAAACAAAGAACAAAGACAAGAGTAAATCCAACAAATGAGGCTAAATAAATATAAGATTCTGAATATTAAACACCATCAGGATGTTTCTGCTCACCGTACTGGCAGCTGGGTCCGTTGAACCCGGCAGGACAGTCACAAAGCTGGGTGGATCCCTCCCGACACTGGCCCCCATTGAAGCACACGCCGTAGCTACACACAGCTGCACATGTAGGTGTGGACAGACGGGGTTGTAGGAAGAGGAGAAAGACAGAGAAAAAAATTAGTAAGTGAAGCAGAGACACCTGGTTGTTGTTGTAAGATGTCAACATCTGCAGTTTCAAACAATGACCTCTTTCTATCATAGCCTTATCATCGGCCTGTTAACTCCTCACCAAAGAAGAGCCTTGATGTCCTTCCATTAACACTAATCAATGTAAGAGGAATCCACTATTTGGCTCTCTTTGAACAGAATAGCCATCTCCAGGCCAGGTGAAAGAAATTTCTCAACTCCATTTTCACAGAATTAGAGTTTTAACATGAGTGGCAGCAACAGCTTGTATAACTAAGTGGCCCCTTCTCTGCAGTTTTGAGAATGTTACCTGAAACTTGATCTTGACTGATTAACTGAAATTTGATCAGTGTCACAAACAGTGATCATACAGATGTGTACGGTTGAGTCAGGGGATAAAATCAGAGAGCCACAGGGGCGAACATGGCTCATCCATCTCTCAGAGCCGGCAGCCCTGTGTCCATAAATCCCTGCAAATCAAACTGCTCTCGCTTGTTAGGACGTGAAATTCAAAGAATCCAGGACACTTAAAAAGTAAGAGCCACTGGGTAGCTTAGAACATGTGAATTTACCTCAGAGGTGTGCCATCGCATTCCATACACTCACATTAATCATGACAGTCCTTCATCTGAAGGTGTGTGTGCATGTACAGTACATGTGTGCGGAAGACTCCCTGAAGTAAGACACAGCTGTTAAGCCGG
>JAPZDY010000012.1:10775215-10795895 GCA_029783645.1 Ctenochaetus hawaiiensis | reverse complement strand
AGGGTTATGTCCATCTGTGCCTGGTTGCCTGCCCTTGCATAGTCCATCTCTTTGAAATGGTTGAAGTACCTGATGGTAGAAAACACCATTTGGTCAACTAATGAACAATAAACAGCAAAATTGTTGTATAAGTGAAGCCTTACTTACTCTTGTACCTCATCCTTTGTTTTATTTGTGAATAGTACTCCCACTTCTCCTCGTAGATACTTGCTGACCTGCAAAATAATCAAAAGGTAGTGCAAATGTCAGATCTTTATAATTAATTATCGTGATATTTTATGGGCTTGCACAACATCTAAGATCTCACCTACCTTGTGCAAATTATCTTTGTATTCGTCTGTTTCTCCTTTACCGATGGCGACCATCATAACTTTATTTTTGCCGAAGAAGAATCTGTGAAACAGAGAAGAATCCAGTTAAGTTTTATTTTACTGTGACACCTAGTGTGGGGCACTGGAGTGTTTAGTATTGAATCAAATGGAATTACGTACAGAATAAAGTGCATAAAATTTCAGAATCACAACAGACATTCTTTAGAAAGAATGCTAAAATCAAAGCAGTAGAGGCTGAGATACCCTGACTTTCAGTCTGCAAAACTCCACAAAAGCACAATTTCCACAATGCAACTTGATAGCATCTTTTGTTAGACCATCACTGACAGGTCAAAACACATATTCATGTGTCAAACCAGTCAACTGGTTGATATCTTTACCTGCTGTGTTTCCATGCTGTCCTGATGTCTTTCAATTTATTATTCCTCATATTTGCCACAGAGAATATAAACAGGTTTCTGTAGGTGTCCACACATTGTCGTAACTAAAAACACAAACAGTTGAAGAAGTTAATGTGAAGCAAGTCAACAGCTTTAGCTAGACAGAGTTAGCATAGCAGATGACAGATAACTGTCAGCACACCAGTGAATAAAAAACGCTCACCTCCTCGATTAATTTCTGTTTTAACTCCAGTCCCTTCTTGGCTGTTTTCGTTAACGAAACTATAAGAAATGATCATGTGAGAAAGAGTTAGTTGTAGTTACGTTAGGAGCACATTATGTATGTTTTACGCTATTCCCTCCGAGAGAAACCATTAGCGTATCAACTTACCAAATTTATGTTACTTTATGTTATCATGAACAGCAGATGTACACAAGCAGCCAGTAATAAGCCTAACAACCTCATGTGTTTCAGTACTATACGTTTCAAAAGTTTATTTACTTACTTTTCTTATCCCTCTTTGACTTCGGCATGGTTTCCTCTCACGATGGCAGAGCAGCAGACGCACACGTGAAGTAAAAGGACCACAGATGTTTCTGTTTGGAGAGGCTGACCGTGCGGTGCCTGATCACAAAAGTAGGAGGCAGGTTTTTAAATTTAATAATAATTAGAAAATACGATTCATTCGCTGAGTCGTGAAGCAGAAATTTAGCTCTGCTCCGGAAAATCATATCGTTATAAGCGTCATATCAGCTCTGATACTTAAAAAAATATGTAATCGGGTACAATCATTCAAACTTTTCAGGCTGTTTTTTATGTGGCCTGTGTAGCGCTCCTATACATTTTTTTCTCTTTTTATCTTAAAAACTTTATTATACAAGTTTGTTACCAGGCAGTATAACTTTCTAAACTATACATGGGACGTATGGTGCCAGCACGATTAGGTTGAATATTATGATATTTTATAGATTTTAGTGAATAACATTTGTAATAAAAGCATCCTTTTTTTCATTCTCCACTGAGCAATAACACATTTATTTAACTCTTACGTGACATCGTGAGGATCACCTGTCTGAAAAAAGATTATGAAGGGATTAACCCGCTAGGAGGCTCTAGAGCACCAAAAGTCGCATCACTCCAAAAATAACACAACTTACCCTAAGACCCATGTGTAGGTCAGTTCTGGACCATTATAGAAGTGTGACCCTTTTCTGTGTCTGTAAGTTTCTTTTTTATTCTACCCTCGCAGTTTCTAATAATGTTTGTAAAAAATAAAAAAATAAAAAATTGCAGACTCAGATCATTTACAGAAATTTAGCCTTAAAGTCAGGTGGCTTGAGACGTTTGCCCTATGAGTAAGCAGTGCATGAGGGGCATCATCACTTATAGAGAAATTAACATCTTTACATGGTTACTCATTTACGCTGATTCTGATTACAGAGTTTTGAGAAAAAAAGAGTTACCACACATCCTCACTGATCATCTTTTTGATTTACCTTAATTGCTCCGTACATGTACATAATTTTACAGCCTCCAGTATGAGTTTTTTTGGTGACAGACACACTTATACACTCGATAAAAGGTAACAGTTTGATCTTCTGGAGATAAAGAGATCTTATTTTTCTAAGCAGAGTGTTAAATAGTACGTAGTCTACCTAAGAACACACTTGATATTTATATAAAACAAGGCAAAATGGTTACTAATGAACTAATAATAATGCAGGTCCACCTCTGGACTTTGCCCAGACTTGTTTTGATGCCAGACTGGCAGCACAACTAGACTGGGCATATTCAGGCATGTACCCAGCTTTGAAAAGTTGACTATCCGCATATTTACAGGTTCCACTATCTTAGTATTGTTTTAATAAATAGATTACTGTAAGTACTGTTCGTTCACTCTGTATGAGTAATATTTTGGATGTACAGTATATGATATGTAGATATATGTTATTATGTATGTATAGGCCTATGCATAAATGTTATTTATTTACATGTAAGTACAAATATCGGTAATGTGACACATAGCCAACATATAAAGATTAGAAACAATGGATTTTTTTCATTGGGGCCCAGAAGAAAAATTGCATAGAGTGATAAAGTTAGATATGAAAATACCAAATAATACCTATAATACCGTATGAAATTATTTCATGTAGTGGAGAAGAGTATTATTTGATAGGCTATTTTAATGTGAATTCCTGTAAAAACTGTTCCTGGCGTCTATTATTATTATTGTGGCAAAGTTTTTTTTTAAAAGTTTATCGATTTATTTTTTAATTTTGAGAAAAGTTATAGCTATTAAGTGCCGGTCTGGGTAAGTGTTAAGTTAAACCCCCAACATATGCCGCAGTAATATGTGTTAAACCATAAGCGATGGAAACGCATAGATGTTTCAGTCTCCCCCTCATCGGGCTTGTGTCAATGCACTCGGCAGGGATGTGATCCCTCCGATCCCTCTCATCGCTCAAAGGGGGACGGACGTGGGAGGAGCCGGTGTGGCTGATAGTGCCTAGTTTAGCACTTTGCAACATGATCCGTGCACACCACGGAGAGGCCGGGCTCTGCGGTCCTCCTGCATCCTGCCACCATCCCAGCGCAGCACATGGAGACCGGATTAAGCCACACTAACGGGGAATGACAAAGAAAGAAGGTGGACCGTCTTCCTGTGGCTATATGAACCCCGCACAGCATCAGCAGCTCCTGACGAAGCAAAGGCAAACCCGGAGATGAGGGTGACGGGAATTGTTGCTGCTGCTTACTGCGGTCTGCGTCAAACCCCTCGCTCCTTCGGAAGATAATGCCCTCGGTGCCTCTTAAATGACTTTCTGGGTTTGTTACTTGTCTGTGCTGCAGGGGTCCATGTTGACAGTATCTCGGGGGGTAAACATCCAGGTGGGACAGTGATGGTCACCGGGTCTCCAGCCGCTCAGTCACTCTCAGCATCTGCATTGTAAGGAGAAACTCGTCCTGTGGGAGTGGAGACTGCGAAGGAATATGCAGAGATAAACACAACAGTTATTCTTGTTGTATTAAAACCAGACAGAGCCATAGTTGGATTTACTGGGTGTAGTTATTTAGCAATATGAACTCGTTGTTTTTCCCCGATACTCCGCCCGGTGCGATGTGCAACGTCCCCGCCGGGTCGGGCGCGGTGACCAGCGTCTTGCGAAATGACCTGGGCTCCAACATCCATGTGCTGAAAACCCTCAACCTGCGATTCCGCTGCTTCTTAGCCAAAGTCCATGAACTGGAGAGGAGAAACAAACTGTTGGAGAACCAGCTGCAGCAAGCTCTGCAGAGACCGCAATGCCGCCACCCTTACGCCCGTGAAGTTGCTGTGCAGACGGACGGTCCCGAGTCGAGACTGCCGGGCACCATCTGGAGTTTCACCCACGTCCGGAGGCAAGGGGAGCGCTTTGAGACCCTGCACGGGCCCGGGGTGACGTGGACACATCCGGACGGAGTCGGGGTCCAAATAGATACCATTACCCCCGAGCTGAGGGCTCTGTATAACGTGCTGGCCAAAGTGAAGCGGGAGAGGGATGAGTACAGGAGAAAGTGAGTATCAAGGCCGGTAAACATGACTGATGCACTGATGTGTAGCTGTTGTTAATTCTGTCTACAACCACCAATTAGGAGCATGTTTCCATATCTAATATATTAGCACATTGATTTTTATGTTTGTGTATATCCTAGCCTATTTGGCCATTAAGTATTTGCAGGGGAGTAGCAAGGATATTCAAGCCTTGAAATATTGTTGTTGTGGCCCCCTTTTATTCTTATGTGTGGCCCCTGTCATCAGTGGCTTCAAACTGGCTGCATAAATAACAATAAAACTGAATATGGGTACCTAATTTTACCACTTACTTTTACATACAACTAACTGCAAACATGAGTTAACTCATTCATGTAGAAGTGAAAGTTTATTAGCTGAGAATTAGTTCTAATGTTGTGCAACATTAAATCAAGACACGTAATCAATACAGCTCTTAAAGAGAGCTTGTTTTCACTCAGTAAATGTCCACATTGGAGCTGAAAAGGTTTGACAGACTGAAATCTAACCAGCAGCTGTTTGATATAGTATTTTTTCAAAACAAAATGCTAAGTTCTAATTCAGTGCTTTTCTTTGTTTATTATCACTGTAAATATAAAATCATTTGGTTTGGACTGTTGGTTGTATAAAACAACACATTTGAAGATCTCAGCTTGGATTCAGGGAAACAGTGATGGGAAATTTTAATGTTTTGTCATTTTAGAGAGCAAAAAAAGAAATCAGTAAGGCAAGGAAATGATCAGCACCTGAATCGAGAAGGAAATCATCCCTGAGCTGGTTTGAGAGATTAGAGTGGTATAATAAAGAAATAGTTTTTATCTGCCAATCATTTTATGGCCTTTGAGTTATCACTGTGGCTTTCTGAAGTACTTTGTGGGTGTGGCTTTTCAAAAATGTCACTAGATGCTTGTTTGACAGTAGAGTGGAGAGATTTCAGAGCAAGAGAAGTCCCATTTGAGGTAGTGTTTCACATAAAGGATGTGCGAGCTGAGTGGGCGTTCAGCATTTTAGTCACACAAGTTTAACCCACTCTGTTTCTCACATTATTCTGAGGAAATTCCTTTGCATGGATCAGTTTCCCACCAATTGTTCTTCTCCTTTAGTCACATTAACTGTGTTTCCTTGAAGACTCACTGCAGTGGACTCACTGGTCCACGTCACAGCTGGCCCGCTTGGCTTGCTACTGGAGGGGAGACAAGCCAAGCAGCCGCCTGCTTCTGTTTGCTGCCATGATTCAAGCAGAGAGGCATTTTAACAGGCCTCTGTCTGCTCGGCGAGGTCGGCTATGACGAACGCCGGCCTCCCTGTGAGCACACTGACTCAGTGACACAGAATGTGTGTGTGTGTGCTCCACCACTCCTCGGGGAAGCTGCCTATCCTGTCCAGTCATTGTCAGTAACACCAGCATATCCTTTTTTGTGCATTTCTGCTTGGGGAAGATGAATGGCAGTGACTGCAAGAGCAGCCAAATTGAAAACTGCTGCAGCCGAAGCCCCAAAAATTTGGATCTGTTTTGGCTAAAGTGAGAGCTTTGACTTTATACGTCTGTGAAAAGGCTGTTTATTTATTTATTTTTTAGGAATGGGTTTAGTTAGCAAAACACAAACAGCTTGATGCTTTTCAAATAAGCTGTTTGCAAACCGGTTTTCTGTATGTTTTTTTTCATGAGTTTCACATAGAGATATTGTAGGGATGTGTTCACATTTTTCTGCAATGACAAAGACATAGAAATGATGAAGAAAACACATTTCCAGCCTCTTTTTTATTGGCTGAGAACCATGATAATCAATCTCTTTCATTGCCTCTCACATTCCTCCTGTGCTCTGAGCTTAATAGTTGCATCACTGCTGAGTTCACCACCCAGTTGTTGTCTCTGTGCCTCAGTCTAAATCCTCTTTACTACAGTCACGTTTTGAGCATTCAGTCCCTGAGCCCAATCTTGCCATGCCCTGTTTGTTCGATGCTTTTTTTTTTTTTTGTTCAGCCATTCCTCCGTCCTTCAGCCCATGCACCTCCTCTCTTTGTCACTCAGACTGCATCCTCAACTCAGACAGAGGCCCCCCTTGTGCTCCCACAGAGTCCTGGTGATTTATTAAAGCTTTACGAGTGTGGACACATACAATAGGATGGATGGCTGGCTGAACGATTTCTGATTTGGCTACTTGCACTCAAACCATGGAGTGCTCACTTAGTCACTCTTTGTCATTTTACAGTACGCCTTTTTCAAGAGAGCATTTTCTAAACCTGAGGCCGACGCTGTTTGTGTCACATTCATTTATCAAGTCGTACTGTGACAGTAGTTCAAGGCTGTTTGAATATATGATATGTTAGATATCGATAGATATAGATTAGATATGAAAAATATATGCAAGGACAATAAAGACATACAGTATGGGTAAAGAAATCAGGGGTTGAGCTTTTTGTCCCTTTATAAATTTCATGATGTTGAAGGGTATTTCTGGGATTGTAGTCCTTGATAATATGACAAAATATTGACTATCTTTGATCATATTAACTCAAAAATAGCTGTTTAGCTGACTTCGGTCTCTCCTTGTTCACAATTTTGTGCTCGATGTGGTCAAAATATGTTTGTTGTTTAGCCTTTTTTTGTTGTTAGTCTGCTTGCACTTCTTACATATTGTCAATGTTTTTTGTTCAGTGGTACTTTTATAACTGAACCACTTCCACATTACCGTAGTTGTTCCCTTTTGTAAATTACTCCTCCACTGTGGAGCTGGTGGCAGTGTTTATTACTCTTTTGGTCGTGTTTGTTGCTGTCAATTATTGGTGTGACATCATTGAAGTATTGCCATTATCACGTTGCAATTCTCCTCATCATAATAAAATTAGATTGATATTATCATAAACAATATGATATGGCATTCAGAAAGTGAACAAATAAGGGTCAAGATCGTAAATGTACCACATAGATGACATGCATTGCTTGTTACTTTATATCTTTAAGGTGTTTTTAACCTCTTTAATAAGGATTTCCCCTTAAATTTCCCCTTAAGCAGCATTAAAGTAAAAACAGCACATTAACAAGCATAAAGATGTTTGCAGACATTATGATCTCTGTTAGATAGCTTTAGTATTTGATATGACATATGAATACCTTTTTCGGATGAATTTGGTTTTTAACTCCTTCATTTTCCCAATAATTTTCATTTGAATTTTTTTTTTTAACCTTTTGACTGACACTATTCAAATTGATAAAAAATGCAGTTAATCAAAGCCACAGATTCAGATTGGATTGTCTAGTCTTGAAATCATGGTTCTACTGTTCTGATATTTCTCCAAAACTTATGCAGTCTCTTCTCTGAGTAGAAAAATTAATTACTGCACAAAAACCTGAATTGACCTTCATCATATTCCCGAATCAGCTCCTTAATTGTACAGCATCTTTGACTGAAAACAACCTTGTTAATTTACATTTACCAGATTAATTGTTGATCTAGAAAAGCTGCTTAACAGATTTAAACCAAATTCTTAACTAGTTTAACTGATTGTTTACTCTCAGAACACTGTTATTTGTATTGTATGACTGCCTTCCAGTGCAAAAGTGTGCTGAATCTCTCTCTCTCACCCTGTAAAACACACACCTCCTCACACACAAACATACAGCACACGCGCATACAGTTGCCTGAGAACAGGCTACATTAATCAGACAGATGATGTCCACTTTGCGCCACAGTGTCTGGACTGTGAGGTTACAGACCTCTCACACGGACAAATGACCGTGCAAAGGATGATGGGTAAGGTCATTGCTTGTGTCCTTATCCGCACTGTTTTTATTCCACTGTCTTGCATCACTGTGAAATGTTTCACTTGTGTATCAGTGACTCTCTACCAGTAACAGCCATGAAAACAGTGGCTAACACTGACAAATATATTTGACAGTAAACAGCACACTATATGTTTGCTAAGAATAGAAACTTTGTCTAACTGGCTGGTACTTTAATAAGACCAAGATTGCAAAGTGCACATTTGTTTAGAATTTACATGTTGGGGCAGAGATATCGCAGACAGCTCTGTCCATTATGCAGATTACTGCACATAAAGAAAGATATGGAGACTAAAAGACAGCAGTTATACTTGTGCTAATATGCTAATGCATTGCCCAAGAGCTGTATGAATAAAGATAAGGGCAGTTCTTTCCTTATTTGAAAGATAAGTGCTTGGTATGTAATTGATAAGACTGTAGTTTACATAATATTTCTGCGGAACAGAGGTGCTGCACAGACAGACAGACAGATCCATAGTGCAGGATCATTAAGAGTATCATACCATTTTTAAGATGCAGGGCTCACTGCAGTGTTTCAGACACGTTGTAGCACTAAAGGACACATTAGCTACAAGCTGTGCTCTGTTTAGGACTTGAGCAAGAGATCCCCAGTCATTGCCGTGGCCTCTCCTAATTGGTTGTTTATCCCATCATTGAACAGTGGCCAAACAACTGTCCTGCTGGATCACAATGTGGACGACACAGAACGTATAGTGAACCAGAACAGCCCCTGGGCCTCTTGGGCATGTTCTTCCTGCATGAATAATTCACATACAGCCGAATGTAGCTGGATGTGGATCAATGCATTGAGAATTCACTGAAGACACTTTTCCTAGGCTTTGATTTTTTTTTCTTCCTGTGCTTAAAGGGAGCTAAAGGCAGAGCTGTTAAAAGGCAGGATTCAGGGTTGTTGTAAGAAAGCAGTTACTAATTGCTGGGTGAGAGTTATGCTGTGATTCCAAAGCTAAATACTGCTTTGTGATTTAAATGTCATATTTCTTTGTAAAGAGCAACACTGATGAGTTCTTCAGCCTCTCCCCGTCTGCGCCCGGTGCTGACCTGCCCCTGCAAATAATCCGGGCCGTCTATTCATTAGAGGGATTTTCTCTGAGCTGTCACCTAGCACCGAGTCTCCAACCTTCAGCCAGCCCTGCGCCACATCCTGGCACGCAGCCGCTGCTCTGAACAGGGGCCTCTCGAAGTGGAAGACTCCCTGCTGCTGAAAGAGAGAGAGAGAGAGAGAGAGAGAGAGAGAGAAAACTCAGTTCACTAAAACCATTGAGCTCCAGATTAGAGTCTTTATTGTTCCTCTCTCACTGTCTGCGGGGCGTGCTCAGCTTAAGTTCACAACATGTTTTTGAACTTGCAGTCCTGGACATTGTCATTTGTTGCCTTTACTGCTTGACAAAGTTTTTTGTTATTTTTTTTGTAGATATGATCATCATTAGAAACAGGTTGTCCTGAATGGAAACATTCAGAAGTGTCATTCAGAAAATGCTTTGGTGAGTCAAACTGTTTCAAAAGGTGACATGTTCATCACAATATTTGGTTTTGACTGGTTTTGACTCCCACAAACACCATCCTACTGCTTTTAAAAGAGCATTGGAGGTCAAAAAGGGGTAAATCTGAGGCAATAAAAGAGATGATAAAAAACTTAAAACAAAGACTCATATATATGCAACACAAAATGTAAACTTTTTACCTGAAATACTGAAGCATTTTACATGTTTGGCTAAATGAATCAGTCAAAGAAGGCATCTTTACTCTCTTTAACTGCTCACAATCTATTCTTAAGCTTGTGATCAGGGGTCACAAGCCAGAAAAATTGGAAAACATTGCACTACAGCACCAAATGTGTATCAATCCACAGCTGAAAATAGTCCCCAGTTAAAGCACTAATAACTCTCTTGAGTGAAATTTTCTAAAACCTACAGAGCCTTCCTGTTTTAGAAAATAAGTCTAATCTGAACATAAGTACTTGTGATATTTTTTAAGAATTTTTTTAAGTAGGAACCACTGGGTTTGGACCCCAGACAGGAAGGAAGGAAATATTAGATAGATGCATTACTGTATTTTGTGTTTTCATATAATAAGAAAACTATAAAACAATAGCAGAGTCAGCCTTTAAGGAGCCTAGTTGTTTGTGGTTCATAAATAAATGTGCTATGATAAGGCCGATAACATCAGCAAAAGCTGAATGAAAGACATGAAAAAGCTTAACTCTGCTGTCTTTACCTGCTTTGATCTAACTAAGAAGTGGAAATCTTGGTGATAGCGTGATGAAAGCGTGTTTCCCTCTCTGCTTCCCTGTGCCTTTGTTCTCTCTGGGCCTGTTTGTGGAGCTGCTGTGCTGTGCAGCTGTGATCGATTATTCATGGGTATCAATACAGCTGAGAGCAGTGGCGCATGGCCATATTTAAAAGTGCAGGAATGCACCTGTCTTCCTGTGAGCTCTGGCAGCAAAGAGAGAGTGAACTGTACTGCAGGTTGGGTTGGCGGCATGTTTTGGAAAAAGCAGTTTGGGCCTAAAGCAAAGCAGAAACTGAGCATTTTTTTAGTTCAACTGACTCGTACCGCTGCGTCCATAACCATAAGACCAAATCTTTACTTTCACATTATAATATAACAAACGTCTCCGCCTTTCTATTCAGACCTGCTCGCTTTGAAAAGCTGTTGCACCTTTTCAAAATGCCTAATGTGCTGACACGGCATTCTGACTTCATAACCTCTGTATTTCAAAACCTTGTTATTCCAGAAGAAATTCTGTTCTTTTGTAGGCGCCAAACACACAACTGTGAGCTGTATATCATGTTGCACATGGGACGACAGAGTGCGAGAGACTTGACGGGGAGTTAAATCTGTCTCGGCTCTCTCGCGTGCTTGACCTTCAAGCTGCCCAGATGTGTCTCTGCTCAGGACTCCTTGGAAATGTGCTGAGAGACAAAGTGCTTTAACCTCAGCGTTTCATTAAAGCTTTCACAGCAGCATAAAGGTTATCATGTTAAAGGGACGATCTGTCATCTATGTGTAAACAAAGTATTAGTACCAAGACAGGATTGACAGGTCTATTATAACACAGGCCAACAAGTTATATGTGTTTTTTAATGCTTAAAGGTTCACTTGGATCACTAATGATTATGAACAGGAAAATGGATCTGTACTTTCAATCACGAGCAGTTTAGAAATGCACAGAATGCATACATCATGAGGCCTATGTCAGAAATTAATATACATGATTGTCAATACTTGTGTCGCACACACACTCTCTGTAGTGAAAGTAGTAGTTTTTCTCCATTTTCACCTTCTTTTTGGTTTTGATTTTCTCCTTCATTTAGGCAAAAGAAAATCTAAAAATTACTGCACATCAGGGCTTGAAATCAAATTACCCAGGAGCCTCTGGCCAGGTTGGTTGCAAAGGGAGGCTCTGCTTAAACTCTAAGTAGAAAAAAATGTGTTTTTTTTTCTTTTTTACAATAAATTGGAAGCTTTGCAATTTGTCATTCCCTTTCCTCTCATGCTGTACTCTGCACACTGCTCCAGACGTCTCCGATGTCATGGCTTTATATTGAGAACAGCATCTTTTCCTTACAGCTCAGACAGTAATCAGTCACATTAAACTTCACAGAAAAAATAATCAATTGTCCAGCTCTCTTGAAGCTGTGTGTGCTCCAGGTTAACCCGTTCTTTTGGTTTAAAAAGTCCTTTTGGTGTTTGTAGTAACCAGATAAATCAAAGTGCTGCTGGTCTTTGCGAAGGTGTTGGTGTTGACAAGTTGTGCGATGAGCTCAGATTTCTCAATGTTAAATAGAGGCTAAATTATATTGCAACTGCAAATAAAAATTATTTTAACTACTGATAAATCTTTGAATGACTTTGTCAATCTAATCATTTAATCGTGAGGTGCATTAAATATAAAAAAAATCAAAGTCAGAAGTGTCATCTTCAGATATCTTGTTTTGTCCAATCAACAGTGGAAAGATTCACTTCACAGTCGTGAAGACTAAGAAAAACAGCAAATATGCACATTAGAGTGCATGTGAGGGTGTATGTGAATAAGAGCCACATTTTCAACTGTCACAGATTAAAGAATGATATAAAAGCAGCCAAAACACTGGAAAACAACACAACACGTGCAGACTATGTTGTGAAGCTGTCTCATGAGCTGGATCTGATCCCTAAGCTGGGAGTTTTCATTTTCTGTCCGTGATTAAGTGAAACCGAATGGTGGTCAAGAAACAGGATTTTCCTCTGAATAGAGCACATGGATTTTTGTGTTGACTCCCGAGGCTCATCCTGCAGGTGTGTGTACCTGGAGGTACAAAAGTCATTTGTCTGCAGGTGATGTCTCATAGCTCTATTATGTCTGACATAATTTGACTGTACACACCCTGATCGGTGAGAGTTTGTTCCAGCGGTGAACATCTTCATCTTCATCTTCTTTTCTGTTTAGTGGGAAGTCACTCCCTGTGCAGCTCCACCCAAACATGGCCCGGGCATGCAGACCGTTGCCCGTGCTCTTATCTTTGTGCACTTACAGGAAATCTCCCAAATCCCTGTCATTTGTCAGCCAGAACATCCAACTCCAAGCCTTTTATTTCAGGATTGATAAGAAATCTGTTCCTCCTAAATAAATGAATGACGTCTTCACAGTTTTTGTGCAGTTAAATGTCTTTTATTTGTATGATGAGTCAATAGCAGAGGGCCCAGCACTGCTAAGTTGACACTATATTGTGGACTAAAGTGAAGGAAAATAATATGCCAATAGCAAAGTTGTTTGCTTTGTGGAAAGTGGGGTGGGGTCAGTTTGCAGTGAGAGGCTGGAGGTGAAAACTGCAGGAAGAAACTGATTTTCTGTCACCCCTCTGCAGCATACAGAGCTAATGAGATGATAGATTAAGGCAAAACACTACAAATGAAAACATAACTTATTTTCATGCACAGGTCAGTTTTCTTCCATAACTTGTCTTTGTTCAGACAAGTGTAAAGAAAGTGCCCGAAATATACATTAAATGTTTAGTTTGGTTCAAAATTCTGTTCTGGAAATGATCACAAATTATATTTGTTGTTATATTCGATAAACAGCACATTATTTTTCTATTGAAAGATAAAATATCAGAAAATCTTACAGTTATCTTGTATATCTGAGTGTTTTCTTAAAATAAGTTTTTTTTCTCAGAATCTTATCCAAAAATCTCCACTTTTGACATTTAGGTTATTCATAATCAGATTTTATAACAATGTATAATGTTATAACAGTGTACTCGTAAAAACATGGACAAATACTTTATAGACAGGCACATAGATATAGATGGATACTTAAATATTTAAGCTTATAAAATAAGAAATTGGCATGTTATGTAAGTTATTAGCTAAGAAAAGTTGCAAAGTTATATCTTGTAGTTTAAATTTGTACAGTATTCATCTTTAGTGTCCTGCCTTGTTCCTGTGTGATTTTGTAATTTCTCTTTGTTGGTTTTTAATGCATTAACATGGTCATGAGAAAGAAAATAAAGCATGTAATAAGTCAATAAAACAGTCGATGGGATCCGTTCACTCTTGTTAACAGAAGCTCTTAACGTATTCGTAACTGTCAGCCATTATAATAATAAACAAACCATTATGTTGGGTCGGGTTCACAGTGATAACACCTTTGCATGTCTGGACGCGGTTTAGTCGTTAATAGTTTGATAGACTGGTGCCATGTCAAACACAGGAGGAACAATTATCCACGTTTTTCTCAGGTTTCTCTCAGGTCATTTCTCTTAGTTGGAAAGAGTCGGTAATTACATGTAAACATTGTGTTTGTCTCCTCTATTGAGAGGTTACAGTCAACACAAGGCCAGGACAAGCTTGGGCGTTAAGCAGTTAGTTAGTGCACGTGTACTGCTGCGCTCACACCCATGAAGTCAGTGTGGAAAAGTGGTGGGGCCGGGTCAGGAAGGAGGATTAGACATGTCACAACATTTGCTCCGATTATCTGTCAGTCCATCAACAGGAAGGGAGGATCCAGCAGCGTTGCAGCCTTCCAAACCCTCTATTTAGAAACTAGCTTTGATTGGAGTAAATCGGTCCGTTACAGGCTCATCTCTTTTCAGTGAACATCAAGAACATCATTTGTGCTCAGGCTATATTTCTTCTTAATGTTGCCTCATTATGTTGCAGCTCGTTCAAGTTATACAAGATCTGATTCTGCCTGAACTTGCTTCTCAGAGCTCCCTCATTGTCAAAATCTGTCGAGAAGTTGCATTGAGTGAGGATTTAAAGTAGGTTAAACTGTACCCTATATAACAGTTTAGTTTTTGTCTGCTAATGACTCTTGAAGATCCCCTGACACACATGAAGCGTATAGAAGATTTACCCCTGTCTGTGAGTGTAAAAACATATTACTGTTGCCAGCACTTTAATTAAGAGGCCTACGTCTGTTTTGAGAGAGGGAACATTCATCAAACTCACAGATTACATTTCCCTGTACCTAAAACCTCTCATCCTCTATGCCATTTAATCTAATCTCTTTCTAACGTGTATTACGTCCCAGGCATGACAAGCTTGGACCAAATGATATTATGCTGCTGGAACATCATGTTCAAAATCATCAACGGCTGCAAAATTTCATTAAATTTATTCATGCAAACAAATGCAAGATATTAAAATAACATTGTTCAAAGTTATAATGGCCCAAATATATTGGTTTATATTTAATTTAATTAGCAATATATTAGATTAAAATATGTTACATACATTTAAGAAAATTAGTGTAACAAGTTAATGTACTGTAAACTATGTACATATTTATACTGGAAACTTTACCTATATTCACATATTAAATAAATAAGTAGTGTCATTTGTGCAGTTATGTACAGTAGATATCTATTTATATATACCCTTAAATATACACTGTACACACAGTAGACCTACCAGTCAAAAATAGTAAGACTAAATAGTATTTTCATACTGAATGTGTATATAACTGAAACTTTAAACCAATTTTTAAAAGTAACAGGAGTTTTCTATTCAAAAGTTGTGTAACCTCAAGGAATGTTTCTTCTCTTTCCTTCCAGAAAATTGTCAGTTTTTTCTCTCTAAAGAAGGATCCTATGAGGAGAAATCTCTAACAACTTTCAAAACCTTCAGATAAAGGCAAGCTTTGCAAAAATGATAAAAGAGAATGACGAGTAAATCATCAGGAGGTCCTCATCTTTCATAGGGAAGCTGACCATTTTTGGTCACTGTATTTCACAACCTAGGGGATCTGAAGGTCGACATAAACCAGGCTGGTTTATTGGAAAAGACATTGCGGGTTCTTTAAGAAGAGACATGGTCTTACTCGATGTACTTACCATGTTATAGCAATGACAATTACTTTCCTCTATATAGGCTACTAGTGATGTTAGCTCACTCCCTGAGGGCCAATGGTTATGGTGGCTTGGGAATATGTCAGTGGTCACTAAGCAACACCACCATTCCTTCTGTTCGCCCTGATGGTGTCTGTGTCGTGTCTGGGTTCGGTCTTTATTTAAGTCTGGCCGTGCCTGTGAAACATTAAGTAGAGGAATCGTCTGCCAGTGAACAATGATCTCGCCCAATGTCTCTGTGCACAGTTTGCATGATTGAGCGAGCCAGGAATTAATCTACGTGCACTTCCGATGCAGTCCAGTTAGAAGGTTTCCATGGACACGAGATGGCTTGAGAGGGATGATGGTTTTGTTATGGATACAGATGTAAGTCAAGGGGGGATGTAGAGTTAGTTGGAGCACAGAGGAAATAAGCTTTGACCTTGGTGTGTTTCCTGTCAGCAGAGACCCTCAAGCAGCTCGACAGTGGGCTACTGAGCCGGCCTGATCCATTTCACATGGCTGCATCATTAGCACACCACACATGTGTCTCTGAGGAGTCTGAGGCTATAGATTACAGAGCATCATGAAATGCAATCGATGACCTACTATAGCCATTTGCCCCCCCTCCCCGCTCACTAAAGCTCTACATTGCTCACTTTTTTCACAGCGCTCTGCCACAGATGCTTCTTCCCATCACACTCCTCCTATCCTGCCAAAATTATTGGAAAGAATCTGTTCTGAAAGTAAATCATGGCCCCAGCTTGCACATCCTGTGATTGCACACAGAGGAGAGGGCAGGCTGCTGTCATGGAGAAGACCTTATATAGACACCTATAGGGATCCATTGGTGGAATCACGTGTGCTCTGGACTCTCAGACGTGATTTATCAAAGCTGTCAGTGGCCTCATTTCATACGAGCAGCTGAGCTGAATGAGTGTTTGTCCTGCATGTAGCCAGCTCTATTGATCCTTGAATCTGTTATCATGTAACACTTCCTGTTTTACTATTGCCTGCACTCATGAGGATGAATTGTAATGGCCCTATTAAAATCTCTTTATAGTGTTCAGACTAAGAGCCTCTTTTTTTTTTTTTTTTAGAAAAAGGGACATTATGAACTTAAGAGTAAATGAAAGCTTTTCTAACAAAGATGTAAATAATCATTATAATTACTATTCAACACATCAGGTGAAGGTGGGTGAAGCAGTAATCAGGGTAAGAAATATGAATTATCATTGTGTTTTGATAATTATGTTACATAGTGATATTGCATGGATCACATAGACTGTATATGCCTGATAATGAAGCTACCTTCAACGACTCACAAATTTCCTCTTTTTTTCACCTATCAGTCCTATATATCTTAAGACTATAGATGCAGACAAATCCATAAATTGAATAAAAAATATCACAAAATATCAACTATCATTACAACAGTTCATTACGTACTCTCTCAGTTGCCATATTATTAGGCAAACTTAGCTAAAACTGATGTAGTCAAATGCAACAGTTGTTTAAATAAAGCTATAACGTTCACTATTTGTTGAAAATGTTTTACAGAGGTATTGATTCAACTATAAGGTCATTTTTGCAGGATTTTGTCTATGGTGCTGTTGTTTCTTTGTGGTGTTATCAGTATTTATCTTTCCCTAGGTGATATAAATGGTGAGCCAAAAACATTAGGAAGATGAGGAAAAAGGACCATGACTACTTTTTGACACCAGAAAATTGTTAAACCTAAACAGTCTGAAGAATAGCTGAGGCTTTAGAGTGAACGTTGAATTAAGTACATTAATTGCAAGGTTTGATACACAGTAGTTCCAGAGTGAATGTGTTCAAGGGTTAATTGGCTCAAAGTACACAGGTTCGGTGTTTGAGCTTGTAATTTTATGTCTGGTTACTAAGAAATTCCACTCAGTGAGTACCACTTTCCAGTACAATGTATGATTTAAAGAGGGTGTTGTCTGACTCAATTTTTATTTGCTATGAGCAACAGAGGCTTTGTGCGATGTTATGCAACCACACCTCAAAGTTTTCCCCTGTGTTCCTTCTCTGTATTTACTGCATTTTCCCTCATCCTGTGGTTTTTACCTTTTGTTGCATAACAGTTTAGTAGTCACTCTTTGGTTCTCCAGAATTTTGTAATCAGATAATCCTTCAAGATGCACCATTAATCTTTTTGAGTCTGGCAAAGACAAATCAACCCTCGAGACTTAATCATTAGGAGTGCCATAAACATCTTACTATGAGCCTTGAAATTAAAAGAAATCAAGTCCAAAAACATCAGTTAACAGATCTGGTTTTGTGCCGGTCATGTCCACAGGCGCAGAGATGGGAAACTCTCAGCCAGCTTGCGTGCAAACATAACTCCCAGACATACCACACAAGGCAGGGAGTGATAGTTGGCAAGCGCTGCAGGAATGCTATTGTTCAGCAGACAAAAATTGTATGAGAAAATGTCTCTTTGATGTGAGACACTTCATTTTTCCGCCTCACTGGTGTAATGCAGTATCCTCTTGAATCACGGACTTCCATGAATCACATAATATGTAGTTGTCATTTTGTCCACTTCCTTTAAATTTTAACATTCATTTAATTTGAGCTATGCTGCTCAAGTGCTACTGTAGTTAATCATGAAGTACTGATTTAAGAAAACAATTACCTCATGTTTATTACTAGATTGGATTGGAAACATCACTAAAATGTGAAGAATTTGGCAATAACATAGAAACTTATAAATACAGATGATTCATTCTTTTAGAGTTTTTCATTTTTTTTAAAGTCCAGTGTGAAGGATTTAGCGGCATCTGGTGGTGAGTTTGTAGGTTGTAACCATCTATCTGCACTCACTTTGCCCTCACTTTCCAAACGTGTAGCCTACAGTGGCTGCTTAAGTCATTTAAAATGCAAACGGCCCCATCCCAAGTTTTTCCCTTTTGGACTACCATAGAAACATGGCAGTGCAATATGATGGACACTCTAAAAAGGACCTGCTGGCTCTTTAGATTCAAAAAGCTCTCTCTAGGTTATTGAGACACCACAATTTTTATTTTTAAGTGATTATGCACTAATAGAAACATACCTATGAACATTCATTATGTTACTTATGTTATTATTTAACATGTTTCCCTGTCAGTAGTTCCAACCCAATGTAAAGGCACACACTGGACCTTTAATGGTCATTAGATAGTATCTTTATGTGGCTCTTAAAAAAATGTCTGTGATTAAATGTTGGTGTCTTTACTGTCTATTTTTGTAAGTTTAACCTCCAACAAAAAGAGAAAGTAACCACACAGTGTATTTCAGCAATTTCATTTTAGTTTCGTCAGCTAAATAAACACATCTGTGGCACCACTCAGTTTTTGATTTATTAATTCAAGATAGAGGAAGCTATGTCAGGCGGTAAACAGATGTCTGAGAGGTGACACAGGCTCCAACTGTCCTGCTGTCTTTGTCCTTGTAAGGAGACTCCGGGTGTGTTTGGCGTTTGACTGAGTCAAGCCAAAGGTACGGAAAAAACAGACCCACAGCCAGAAAAATACCTTTGCTAAGCTGTAGTGTCATCTCTGTTTGGATTATCCACTTTTTCCTGGATGCATGTAAACAGTTGGTGGTTTATATATTTGATATTTATGAGTTCCTGAATGGTAACTGCATCAAATAATATAGAAGCAGCTGCTGCTTATTTCTGTCAATGATTCCATTACTTTTGATGGATGACATAAATAGCTTTGCCACATTGTTGACACAGAGTGGCTCTCACTCCATCAGTAGCTTGGTTTAATAATGTTGTCCAGTTATCACCTACAGCATTAGAGTAAAGGAAGTGGTGGTTTCTTCAGGAAGTGACAACACAAGTGATGCAGATGCTGTGACAGACGGATTTGTGTCTGCAGAGGATGCGATGCAGTTGTGAACTCCAGTGACCTTAGCCGGAGTCCTGCGGCAGACAGACGGAGTGTTGTGGACACAGTAAAGCAGCGCTGCCAGCGTTTTTCAGAGCGAGGCCTCAATCACAGTGTGAGCTGGCACACCCTGCCAAAGAATACTTCTCTTTAATTAGACAGTGTACATTCAGTGAGTCCTGAATGGGAACAAGGCTGAGTTGTGTTGAGATAGTGAATCTCGAGTGATTCACATGTTTTGATACTGAAGTGACTTCTGGCTGTGCTTGTGTTTCTCCATGGTAAAGGCCATGGGTAAGCTACAGTGATGTCCCAGAATTCAGCAGTGGTTATCATATGTCAGCGTTCTCCCATCCAGTAAACACATATGGTCAGGAATGTGCTGCTTACACCAGTACACAAAAATCTTCCTCGCTGGTTCACCCAGTTTCTTTCTAACACACACTCACAGAAAGCCCCCTCTCAAATTATCCTCCTCTGTCATCGTCCATTTTGCACACAGCGGGTCATCGTCACATGGTTGTCTGACTCTGGGTGATTACTTCATATTACTGAATGAGCTCCTTATCCATTCTGAATCTCCGACTCTCTTTTGGGAAGCATTCGTGACTCAGCATGCTGGCTGTTTCATATCTCGGGGAACAGTGTGAAAGGAGCAGACTGAACTGACTGATGCAGTACATGGAGAACATTACATACTGCAGGGCAATCAAGGAGTCTCCTAATTTTGTTTTTACATAGCTGCCATGTTGCTTTTGAGTAATATGATCTGTCAGGAGAATGAAAAAGAACATGTGTTGCTAATCATGGCTTTAACCATTATGGGACTACGGTGCTTTATTTTTAGCCATGCTAGCAACAAGACTCTAGGAATGGTTCACCGTTGACTGGTCAGTCAGTCAATCACTTTTGTCCATTTTCTGAAATATCTCAACAGACATTTGATCAAGTGCTATAATTTGGTATACATAATCTGGCCCCTAAGAATAAATCTTAATTACCTTTGTGTTTCCCAGGTATTGCTAGCAGCCTCAGCTTTACCTCTGCTAATAAAACATGATAACATTCTACACTTAATAGAGAATATAGTAAATATTATGCCTTCCTGACATCAACGTCTTAGCTTTGGCATTGTGAGGATGCTAGCATGCTTACATTAGCTTTTTATTTTTTACAGAGCTGCTAGCATGACTCTAGACTCATAGTCTGGGGTTATTTTATATTGCTTGCAAAGTGACCAAACCAACAATGTAAGTTGCCTATTTTAGTGTTCTTTATCTGTCAAACTCCCAATGATGATGTGACAAATAATCCAGTCTATCTTATCTACAATAAATAATTGAATCACTACTAATGGCTTTGTATAATGCCATGAGCATGAGTGCGACTCAAGC
>JAPZDY010000012.1:10757788-10775182 GCA_029783645.1 Ctenochaetus hawaiiensis | reverse complement strand
AATAAAGTTGCATGAATTAAGTTTTTATTTGCTTTGAATTGTCGCCAGTGAGATCTTGTAAACAGATTCCCAACTCTTGTTACTTTATGAGGAAAGTAGCAGTTTGCATGAAGGAATTCAGGCTGCGGCAGAAGTACTCCACCCTTCTGGGTGTGTTGAAGCTCAGATGTCTCAGCTCAGATGCAGTCAGTGAAAGCTTAAAAAAACTATTCAGGAGCAAAGCTTGTTGTGTTTGGAGCAGAATGAACCTCCATTCTCTCAATAGTTTTTTATTGAGGTGGTGAGGTTGTAAAGATGACGAAACAAAGGAGAGAGACAAAAGACTGAAAATAGGAGGGGGGAGTGCGTGTGAACCCATACCGTCAAGGGTATTTTGAAATCAGAGATGGCAGTATTATCCCTACAAAAGTACCATTAACCTGTCTAAAGGACCCAAGGGTCCAGCAGTGACTGACCCACCCCTGTGCTTTGTGTTGCAGATGGGAGGAGGAGCTGACCAAACGAAAGCAGCTGGAGTTCACGGTGGAATCCTTGCAGAAGGTCAGGAAACATTAACAATAAATCATATTCTGTAAACACACTAATTCACAGCTTTTTGAAGTCTTGCCATGGGTCATTTACCACACGCAGACAGGAAGCACAAATACAGTCTGAGTAAAAACTGTGAGCACATTCACTTTGAAAACTGCTACTACAGCACATGCATAAACATTTATATATAGCTCAGTTCTTGGTGGTGTTTTATTCAATGTTGACTCAGCAGAGCTGCACCAGAAGCAGCTACAGCCGAGAGGATGTGTGTCAGATTAGAAAAACCATATTACAAACCCATCAGGAGAAGTCTGTTGGCCCAGATATAAACATCACATATCACAAGCAGTCTCCCATTATGCTTCTGTTCAGAGCATCGACAGGGTAAAATCAATTTAAAGCATCACACCTTGAGGCTGTATCATAACGCATACACCCTCCCAGCTGATGTTAGTACCTTCCTTCTGTCCGCCTTCACACAAATCGATTGGTGACAGCATGTGTGTTTGCATTGTATTCTGGGTCAGCAGAATCCCAGATAGAGAGGTGGAGTGCCATCTTCCCTGGGGGCTTTAACCTTTTAAAGCACACAGGCAGATGTTGTTGTATCCAGTAGAGCTGGAAATCCGTTCAGTAAATTCAGTGCAAACAGTCGTCCATTGTTAAGAGTTAAGAGCCAAATGCTGTTGCTTTCATGTTTTGACTTTAATAGAAGCAAAAAACGGCACTTTTTTAGTGATAAGCCCCTATAAAATGCTTCATCTCTTAAAGTTAAAATTGGGTCAGGCATTTGAAGATTAGCTTTGTGTTAATACTTCTGTGATCAAACATGAAATTGGACCATGAATATGATGTCCTTAAACAGGTGCAAGTACCACTGGATATATCTTTAATTTCTGTTAATGTACTGTGGATGATGATGGTCCAGAGGTTTTTGAAGGACATAATTTAAAGTGAGCCTAAATGGAATAGTTAAATTTTGTGGGAAACATGGTTATTCGCTCAGCTGCGAAGAGTTTCATGAGAAGATTGATTCCCTTTTTGTGCTTTTGTAATAAAAATAAAGCCACAGCCAGCACCTGATTAGCTTAGCTTAGCATAAAGACTGAAAGTGATGGGAGAGCCTGAAGCCTGGTTCTCTTCAATAGACAAAACATCCCCCTACTAGACCACAGAAAGACAAGTTGTGATTTTTTTGGAGGTTATGCTTTGGGCTATATATGTATGTAACCACCTGTGAAACCACAACATGGCAATTTTCCACTTAGGTTTCTGCACAAATGAACAACAAATACGTGTTGTTTTAGTTAGTAAGCTCTATTGGTGAAGATAGATGGAACTGTTACCTTCGTCAAAGCCAAGGTAGCTATGTCCTGCCTTTTCTAGTCTATGTGCTAGGCTGAGCTAACCAACAGTAGCTGGCTGTAGCTTCATATTTACCCCACTGGCATGAAATAGCTTTTAAACATTTCATCTAACTCTGGGGAACAAAGAGAACAAAGATTTTTCCCTCAATGTTAAATTATGCATTTATTAGTCTCTTGGACATAATTAAACAAAACCTTGGTGTCCTGCCTTCTTGTATGCTCAGCTAAAACACGTGAAAGAGCTCTGGACGTGGTTGTTTCCTTTATATGGTTGCACTTGGAAAGCAATGCCAAATGCTTTTAGCAGATGCTCACCTTTACAGTATCTCAGTTATGTAGATATGAAAAGTAAAATAAACTATGACCTCAGAGCACAAATCATAAAAAGCTAAACAGTAACCACTATGAAAATGCAACATGGGCAAGTCTTTTACCTAACTGAATGTAGGATATGTATGTCATAAGGATTAAAAATCAGTTATTGAACTCTATTTTACAGATTGATTGCACAAATGTCATTAAGTGTGGTTAAATATGCTCCACGTGTCTTATTTTATTTCCCTCGCTGTAATGTCCATTCAGAGCGCCCGGGAGTCAACTGAGATCCAGGATGAGCTGAGCGAGAAGGTGGACAGACTGAAGGCTGAACTCGTGGTCTTCAAGAGCCTGATGAGTGATGTAAGTATTAACTCAGTGCCAGACTGACGTAACCATCACCTTCCCAAGCCTGACGTAGCTTTCACGCCATAGGCAAAGTGCTGTGGTAACTCCCATACTTAAAGCAACCATGTTAGGCGTTCCAGCTGTAGTGTTTGAAGAATGGACATTTGTTTTCCTGGCTATCATTCTCAAAAAGGCTGTCATTCACACATGTCTGAAAAACAACTCTAAACACACCCTTCCTTCCTTCCTTGAAAAATATATAATGCCCAAAAGCCTCAAAGACAAGCATTCATTGAAAGTAGCTGAAATAGCAGCTGTAGATCAAGAGCACTTCCTGTCCTGTATAGCCATGTATTGTTCCCTGGCAGATCTGCACCAGTGTGATATACAGCTGTAATATATTGCAGTGGGCTCAGTCACAGCTTGTGCTCGCTCAGGGGTAAATATAGTCGGATGCTGTTTTTGTTTTTGTTTATGGAGCGCTCTCTTGTTTATTCTGCTTATCTTCACATTTGACATCTGCACATTGTAGATTTTTTTGCCTATAATTTTCTGTGCTTGACTTCATCCCTGACGATGTCCAAATCCAGAGACGGGTGAGTAACATAGGAGTAGTGGATCTTTTAGGAAGCTTAGATTATTTAATGTTATCATTTTTCTAGTTCGTGGTCAGACATCCTGTATTTTGTGGCATGTGCTATAGATGTGGTGACCACTTGTGATGACTGGTCAGTCGACTTGTCAACTATTTCAGTAGCTGGAAAAACCAGTCTTTATGTAACTTAGTGGCAAATTTTTTGCTGCCCTACAAAACAGAATATCATTGCATAATTATTAGATATACAAATTAAGGATGCAAACTATCAGTTTTAATAAGGTTTCTAGATCTAGTTGTTTTAATATTGTTTTTAACACAACCTTAACCAGAAAAGCATTGTAATGATTAAAAGTACTGGGAAGAATGCCTGTTAAAAACCAGAAAGTAAACTTGATATTAAAGGTACACATTCAGATGCTTATCTATATCAGCTGGTGTGTATCTGATTCACCATTGAAAGCTCGAAGGAAAAACTCATATGATTTTACAGACACTGATATAAACATCATCCATTTATTGTTAGTCAGCTCAAGTTTTTAGCCTACGTAGTGAATGAAGTTCACATATTGAATGTCTAAAGTGTGAGAGAGTGCCTTGCGTGCGCATGTTATATAAAACAACTTTCCTTACCCCTGCAGCAAATGTCTGAGCTGGACACCAAGATTCAGGAGAAAGCTAGGCGGGTGGACATGGACATCTGCAGGCGGATCGACATCACGGCCAAACTGTGCGATGTGGCTCAGCAACGCAACTCGGAGGACATGTCAAAGATGTTCAACGTCAGTCCAGCCAGGTCGCTCCCAGAGAGGGTGAGTCTCTGTCTGCTGTTTCATTGTTTGTCAGAAGAGCCGACAGTATCCACTGCATTAATATGAATTCTTTTGTGAAGGAAACAGTCAGCACTCCACAGATGAAATCAGAGCGGCTGGTGGCTGACCGTGTGTGGTTTCTTTTTCACCGGCTGATTGTGTACTGAGTGACCCTGAAATTGCAGGAATATATGCCTGCATGTTCGCTAATACAGACACAAACATGTAAACATACTGGTGCCAAATACTTACAGTAGTGACTCTTGCACACACAAATGCACATGTGGGAAAGTGAAATGCTCATGCGGTAACTCTTGGCTGCATGCAAGGTTATCACGTTGCACCGACAGAGCTGCCTAAAGCCCAAATATAAATCCACTGTGAGCCAAGCTGGTGGCTTCTCATGTTATGAGATGTCCCACTTATGACTGTATTTTTATGTATTTACGGTATTAATAAAGGAAGTTTTACACTAAAAGTGTCTCTTCATAAAAAAAACTATGTATATATTAAATGCTAATGAGTACATAAAAGATCTAAAAAAGAAACATTAAACTGCTGTAGTTTTCTTCAATAATACAGATTTATTTAATGAACTACATGCAACTAAACGATAAAAAACAGGTCTCGCCACAGGATTTATCAAATTCACATTGAGTGATTGTGCCACACACTACATTTTGTGAAATTTCTTCGTGTGTGTGTTTGCAGGGTGCTGGGGCCTGCTGCAAGAGAAAAGAGCGTAAAGTTGTATCAGATGAGGAGAGTTCAGAGATGGATGCGGAGCCGAGCCTGTCAGAAGAGGAGGCCCCTGGGTCGCTTAACATCACGGACGAAATGAAACGAATGCTTAACCAGCTGTAAGCAACACAACATACACATAGAGTGTATGCCTGCCCACACAGACATACGCACACACCTGAGTTAAGTCCTTGTTGCCTTGAATGAACCTTAATGTGCTCCTCTGCAGTTACACTAGCACAGAGGATAGCTGCAATTCAGTGTTGCTGCATCTCCCTCTAGTGTTTATTTTGAGTATTGCAACTGTCATACCATTTGCTGATTCAGTCAAGTTCACACAAAAATTCAGTGGACCTTAATTTGCCTTGTTATGGTCACAGTAGAATTTTTTCCTGCTCTCTCTGGGTTTTTACTCTCACAAACATTGTCCTGTCATTTACTAACCTCAAATCACTGAACTATTTTCAGAAGAAATGCTTTAGTTTGTTTTGTTTTCCTGTAACTCTTTACCTTCCATCTGTTTGTCTTCCCTCTAAGCACATCTTCCTCTTTGCTTGTATCTTGTGCTCTGTCTGGTGGCTATTATACTTGTCTTCCTACTTTTCCCCCCTCTCTCTCTCTCTTGTTCTCTCTGTCCCCTGTCCTTGTCCCGTGCAGACATTGCTCAGATAACTCCTCTGTTGCCAGGCGCGAGACATTCGAAATCGACGATGACTGCGACAGTCTGACATGGGAGGAAAACGAGGAGACCCTGCTGCTGTGGGAAGACTTCACAAACTACAACATGCCGTGCACCTTCGCTGCAAGCACCTGCACAAACGCCTGCCCCTCTGATGGCAACGGTGAAGCTGCTGATCCGGTGAGAGCTGTCTGCTTTGATGGTCTTTCGCACAGTACATGTTTTTTTTTTTAACTCATGCCATGCAGTGAGTAGATCATTGCTATGGTTGCTGTGTCAGACATTTTCTCATGCATGATGAATGCGGCCTCTGTCTGTGCTCTCAAAGGACTCCCAGGATGGAAGTCTTGGCAGCCTCATTGATGAAACAGAGTCACTATTTAAGACCAGAGAGCAGGAGTACCAGGAGACCATCGGCCAGATCGAGGTAAACTATTTATGTGTTTTTTGTGTGAGAGAAAAAAGCCAGCAAGCACAATGTAAAATTAAAGCTTACTTAATACAGCTGATTTTTGAGTGTGTTGTTGATGGACACTGGTTTCCCACAATGCAATGCACAAAAGTAACAGAAGAGCTGCTCACAGCCGGACAAAATTTAAATAAACTGTTGCTGATGGCAGTGAAACAGCTCTCTTACAGTTTGACTGAGAGCCAACAACAGTGCATGAATTCTATCCTATTATATTCAATAATTTTGTAAAAGTCTTTCAATATATTTGCATACTAATAGCTAAAGTAGCATAATATCACTTATAACAATACATTCTATAGAAGTAAAGCTCATGTTGTGTAGAATTAATGTATAGTATGGATTTTGAATAAATCATACCCACAAAATACTCCATCTCTGATTTATGTTCTTAATTAAATCTACTGCTCATGAATGCTTTATGAACATGTTATAGAAAAACTTTCAATTTAAATGTGTCTATAACTAACATATTACCATGCTTGCTAACTGTTAGACAGACTATAACAACACCCCATAGTTTTTATGATTTAGCAATTTGTACCAATTTAACAGTTACTATTTTAAAATGTTAACCAGGAGGGTGTTTCAATAGAAAGTCAGTTTTAGAAAGAGTACAAAGAGCTTAATCTTGCTAAGTTTAACTTGCTAAGTTAATCTTGCTAACTTCAGTTCCTCTTCCAACCCCCCCAAATTTCCTAGTCTCTTACATCCTCTCTCTGTTTAATGTTTCCCATCCTTTAGATGGAATTGGCTACAGCGAAGAGTGACATGAACAGACATCTGCACGAGTACATGGAGATGTGCAGCATGAAGAGAGGCCTGGACGTGCAGATGGAGACCTGCCGTCGGATGATCAAAGGAGGCAGGAACTCTCCCTCTTTCAGCTCCGTGGCAAGCAGCGACTCAGGGAACACAGACGAGATTCAGGATGAGATTTCAGACAAGGATGCAGAGGCTGAAGTTCCTGTTAGTTGATGGCTGCATAGAGGGGCTTTGTCCCATTTCCTACTTCTCGCCACTCGTTCTTACAGGGGTTAAATGTGTATAAAGCCTCCACCTTGCTACTAAGGTGGAATAAACCTAAACCTGGTCCTCTTTGACCTGTTAAAGTCCTGATGGTCCTGCTCACTGATGCAGGCCCAGACCTGGTGCTTTTATACCATTTCTGTTGTTTAGAAAGTGGTGTGGGGGGGTGTCTTTGCTTCACAAAGAGAAAGGGTGCAAACAGAGTCCAAGCTGTGCTCTCTTCCTCACTGCTGCCTCGCTGGATCCTTATCCAGAGCTTCACATCATTTTAGGGGAGATTAAAATTAAAATCTTAAGTGTTTTAAACTGGCTTAGAGGTATTTTTTACAAAGTGCCACCCTATTAATGTCCTTTTTTTCTAAAGGGATTGAAAATAGTACATATTGTGCTCTACAATAACATAAAAATTCATCCATCTTTACACATACTTCTTTATTTTTCACTTTGATTCATTGCTCCTCAGTTGAAACACAGCTTTGATTTTGATGTTATTTGCAAGGGTCCAGGTGGGGTTTTTTTTCTTTCCAAGTTAACCTGTTGTAAGGACTTAACTGTCTTCTGCCAAGGAGACAAAACACGGAGTGGAGACGAATGGTGCTGGAGTTCTGGTGGTTTCTGAGGGAACTCTGCAGGGCTGCCAAAGTTGACGGAGGAAAGGAGCACAGCCTTTTGATGCATCAGTGCACTACTGAAGTTCTATGCAATTTAGCTGGCCTTATTTCTGGACTGGCTTTTCACCCTTCCTCATTTCCCTTGAAACCAGTACAATTAGCCTTTTAAGCAAAGCAGGTGTTTTTTTTTTATGTATCATTTTGAGAACTCTTCCTTTTTTTGTGTGTGTGCATGTAAGTGTGAATTAATCATAGTATGAAACATTTGTTTTTTTTCGTGGACATAAACAGAAAAAAACTGGAACAGTGCCCCCTCAAGATGGGACAGATATCTTCAGTTACGACTGCTTTGATTTTCAGTGTTTGCCAGATGTTTTGGCTCCTGAAACAGGCAGTGCATTGTTCTGATGTACTTTATTTAGGAAATATTAAACTCCTGAGGTTTTGTTTGTGCACATCAAACTGAATCGTTTTAAATGGCTAAATTCCAACAGTTTTCATAAAAGAAATCAAACTTAAGTAAAGCCAAACAATGGCCTCCATCTTAAGTAAACCAAAGGACACATTTTGAAAAGCTTCTCTTTTCTTAATAATCTTAATCTTAATAGATGATCATATTTCGTCCTTTTTATTTGGAGAAGCCATTTCTGTGTGGTTCATGTGGTTTCATCATGAGACTATTTCCTGCAGGGGACTCTGTTCCAGACTGGCCTCACATCCTGCTTTGTTTCTTCTGCATCGAGGCTAAAAGTGTCAGACTGTACATAGAGGGCTGTAGGCATGTGATCATACACCCCAGAGGCCTTTTGTTCATATTAGTCTTTTTGCAACAGATTGAGATGTCTCACAATTTCGCTTTTCAGTGCTCTTGCTGGATTAGTGCAGAAACCAGTAGACGTATGGGGACGGAAGTGATCTTTTTATCACCTCTTTGTATTATAATGTATGTATGGTTTGCTGGATCAAAGATTAAGTGCTACTTCTATCTTGAAGTTTTACAGAGGCAGAATGAAAAAAAAACGGGCCTTTTGTCATTTTAGCATGTCTGTGTGGAGGGAAGGAGCTATGGGTCTTTTTTATAACTTTTTCTTTTTAACTGAATAGCTGCAATGCAGACTGTGCGCTACGTTTTTAATCAAAACGGTGTTTATCCTAATCATTAATGAACTGTATTTGTGGCAGAAAATGTATTTTTCACAGTTTTTAAAATCATTTTATGTTAACCAAAAAGTGTGTTTTTTGTCGCCACATTCTGCTTTAATTGATTTTGCAGGACTATTAAACCTGTTTCAGATGTTTTGGTCACTTATTGACCATATCAGCTCATCCGTAATAAAAACTAATTGATCATATAGGACAAGAGTGAGGAAGAGTTTCACTCACACAGAACCTTATAATGCTTTTATGTTGGAGTTGATGTAAAACCAGCCTGATAAGTAACGAAGAGCCATTCTGTTATTGGTACTGTACTTTGTATCGAAAACATCAAATGCTTTATTTATTGATTGTATGGCTGCAAAATCCCAGAAATGACATCGTTTGCTGTTCTTCACTCCTCCTTGTTGAGATTGTAACTCTGACCATCACACTAACCAGCCAACCAAAGCAAAGTGTACAGTAACTTGACAAAGATGTAACTCAAGCTATGAATCCTACTAACTCTGGAAAGTTTCAGTGTCAGCGTTCGTACATGCCTTCCACCGGTTAGTTTGCATTTACCTGATTTTTTTTTTTTCTAAATCAGCAACTCTTGCGAACTATGTGACATTGCGTTAAGTGTATCATCTCCCTCTTCATCTCTTAAAAGCAGGTCAAATCCCAACAGCATCCACTTGATAAAACTGTAGCAAACCCTCCTTAATGAATGTAGCTTGATTGGAGGTGTCCAATAAACACCTTACCCGTAAATAAATTAAAAAAAACAGTAGCTGTTTAAATGCAGGGATACATGGTGTGCTGTTACTTATTGATGACCTTGGTATGTTTTGCTTTACTTAACGGGTTCCTACCTGACCAACTTAAAAGTATGTGACCTAGGTATATGTAAATTAGGTCCTGGTGGATGTGAATGTTTCATACTAAAAAGGGGTTTTATACGACTGGTTTTTATCTGTATCGCACTTGGATTGTACGGTTGTGTAAACTTGTCAAGTCTACATACAGTTTTATGTTTATTGGCATCGCTGTTAAATTTTATGGTTGCTTAGGTTTAATTTCATACACAACATGAAGATTAAAGGTGCAGCAATACTTTTGGCCATATTTGGGGAAAAATCTACTGAACTGTATTGGATACTGGTCTTTGTGTTTCATTTGCATCACAGGCAGCATCCACTTCCTGTTGGTTTCATTTTAAGATGATTTTTTTGCTTTAATTTAATTACTCCTCTGTCTTAGGTTTGTGGATTTTCAGTTTTGTTTGAACTACGGATAAAATGTATTCATGTGGGTCTGGGGAAGGCTATTTTAAAATTATGAATGTACTCAATTGATATAAGGGGTAAAGTTAAATAAAATGGTGGATTGGATAAAAAAAATAAAGGCTGATTTGCTTCCTCTTTGTTGTTTACACTCAGTCTTCTCCATTTTAAAGAGTAGGCTTTATGTGTTAAAATAGTAAGGTTTGTGTGAATATAATATAGCTTGATATCCTGTTTACAAGCTTTAGTTCAAGAATTTTCACTCAATTGCAGCTGTTCAAAATTCGTTTTACCTGTCTCACATTTTTACAATGGCCAATGTATATTTGACAATACAGTACAACTTAACTTACAACTGCATTGCTGATTTACACAGTTATTTAGTATGTGTTCACGTAATAGTACAGTTTTTTAGTCATCAGAAGACATTTTTAATTGTACTTGTGTAACAGCCACATTTCCATAAACCATGACCATCACTGCTCCTGCAGCTCAATGGGCAAAATGTACCCCACTCTAGTTTAAAAAAGATTAATGACTTAATTACAAACTAAAAACTGCTTTTTTTAGAATGTGTACAAAATAAACAATGGACTGTATATTCCTCAAGTGAAATGGATAATATTAGTTGCTCAGCCATGTAAAGATATTTTGACTAGGAAAGCCAGAAAAGTGACTATAGAATGAACAGTAGAACAGTTACTATAATATTTTTTACAGAAAAGGCACATTTGGCGACATTGAAAGCAGTAACTCTTTGTTTAAAAGGCAACAGTATGGGCCACGTTTGACAGAATTAGTTTTTCCCCCCAGTTTTCAATGATTATCCAACACTGCTGGCTAAAATGTGAATTTTTGAATGTGATTTATTCAGATACAGAGTGAAATATGATACAATATATAGAAAAAGAAGATGTATTTGATAATGTAATGTAGGTGTTTTTAAATGGTATTAAAATATTTATTATGAAACATTAAATACATTAAAATCTACTGTAAATTCATGCTAAAACACATCAAATTGTTTAATCTTCAAACAAAAGTATAGATGGCATAGACAAGTAAGC
Organism: Ctenochaetus hawaiiensis; assembly: GCA_029783645.1. Classification (NCBI taxonomy): domain Eukaryota; kingdom Metazoa; phylum Chordata; class Actinopteri; order Acanthuriformes; family Acanthuridae; genus Ctenochaetus; species Ctenochaetus hawaiiensis. The sequence continues at coordinate 10,764,198 of JAPZDY010000012.1, read as the reverse complement.
CCCGCCATAATCAGCTGTAATTCTGACACCCTCAGGCTTAAGGAGACGTTTGTAAGTTGTTTCAGAGAAAGCAGACGTTAAAGCAACATGGAAACTGACAGTAGAAATGTAACTTCAAATTCTACTGAACACAGGTCCCCAATTTCACTCTCATTAGGCAAGAATGCTCCTATAGTCCAGATCTCCTATTTTCTTTTCCCTTTGAATTAAATTTTTGATTCTATACCTCGAGGAACATGATTCTTTTGGCCACATTCTCCTCACCATATTTCTCTTGAAGCTGCTGTCGCATGACAGGATCGCCTGAGAGCAAAAAAGCATCGTCATCATGTATCCAAAATGGTCCTGGAACAGAAGAGGGATCCAAAAGAAGATCCCGTGCAACAGAGAAGTCTCCGCTGGTCCTCAACAATGCTTTGGTCACACTGACTAGGTCCTAGAAGTTAAGAGGAGTTAGAATTATTTCAAATTATAGGTGTAATGCCGAGAAGAATACACGGATACAGAGCACAAAACTGTAGAGTTTAAAATTTGTGTCCTACCAAAAGAAAAAAAAACATGAAGTCTAAATCACACACAATGCATGTTTATCACAACACACCCTATTAAATGCATTTAATACAACAGTGTTCACCTGGTTTGTCTCCATCATCAGCTGTCTGATCAGCTGCGTGTTCTCCTCCAACTCTTCCTGAGTCATTGAAAAAGCAGCACCTTTGTTCACTGTCTGGTGTGGGTTGGCCAGAGCTGCTATATTATTACCATTTATGGACTGAGAGGCTTCTTCTTGAGATTCACTTTCAAATATGAACAGGTGGGCCTTGGAAGCCACTGCAGCCCTCGTGGCAGCAGGCTCAGTGGCTGCACCATCAGTGGGATTATGCTCAGCCGCTACAGCGTCAGGGCGGTCCAGTGGTGGAGGGCAGTTGCTACTTGAGGCCGGAGTCTCCTGCACGTTCTCCTGATGTTCAGGCCCACGTTCAGGGACAGACTTTGTGGAAGAAGCCGGGTCAGGAGCAGGGGGAAGCAACTCTGTTGATGTAGTTTGCTTTGTTGCTGTTTCAGTTGGATTTTGGAGATCTGGAGCTTCGTCATCATCAGACTGAGATAAAAAGTATAAAAGGACAACTCAGGAAATTTCATTTAAAAAAACTGTTCAAATGAACACATTGATCTTATTTATATAACTAATCTTGAGTTGAATTCCTTACCAACACTGAACTAACTGACAAACATAAAAATTTGAAACAATCTGCATTCCAGATTTTTTTCAGACCTCAATCCCATTCAGAAGTATTTTAAAGTTGCTGCTGAATCACAAAGACAACTTGATGATTCAGAGCAGTGAGTGAGAAAGCAGGTGAAACTAAAACAAAAATAGTCAATCAATAGTCACTGAACACAACAAACCAAATCTGAACTATTTCAATGCAAATAAACCTGGTTCAACAGAATACAACACAACACAACAGTACTTGATATGAGATGCAGTATACATAGACAGGCATTAAATGCCCAGCTGTAAAAAACTATCTGGATGTCCATTCTCTGTAATATTTCTTAAGTTTTTTAAACAAGACATAAAGCTTTATGTCCTTCAAAGTGCTCAGTGTTTTGGCTCCTCAGTATATTTCTACGGTCTCATTCAAAAGCAGCACTTTTGTATGTGTGGGTGGATGTTTCCGTGCACTTTAAAGTAACACTGAGTTACTTTGCCATTATTAATGTGCTGCTTCAAAATCTGTGCCATCTCACCTCACTTTCATCTTCAAACTCCTTTGCAGCCAACTCGAGAATCCCCAGCTTTCTCTTTTCTTTTTTCTTCTCTCCTCCCTGTGGCACCGAAATAGATTCTGTATCTGCAAAGCAAAAAATGTACTCAAATCTCTGTGGTATTAAAGCTTGTTAAGACATCAAGAAGCCGTCTTTGTGTGTTGTGTCCCACTAGTAGATGTATCACAAACCTGCTTGTGCAGTTTCAGAGACGACAGCTTGTCTGTTCTCCTCTTGTTGACCTTCTGCCTCCTCCAGTGCTGCACTCTTTCCTTTGGCTTTCTTAGAAGGTGGCTGATCAACTGTTGTATCTTTTTGCGGAGTAGCAGATTTAGTTTTCTTAGAGGGCTGGGGGGATGATGGTTGCTTAGCAGAACTTGATGAAGATCTGAGTTTTTTGCTACAAGGTTCAGGCGATGATGACTCCTCAAGTTGAAGCTGCCTGCGCGTTACTCGACGCTGCGGTTGTTCCAGCCTTGGGGAGGCCTTTTGCTTCTCTTTTAGCTTTCTCTGAGAAGAGGTTGTGAGCAGGGGTTTGGCCTGAGCTTGTAGAGATACCTCTGGCACACATTCTTTTTGTGGGGAGACATTTGTTTGTTGTTCATCTTTTTCTGCTTCACTGCTCTCAGCTGAAATGGGTTGATCTGCATCTGTTGGTGGGTCCAAACAAAGCTCCTCAGGTTGGGGTGACATTTTGGATTCTACAGTCTCCACTGGTGTGTTTTCAGCTGGTTGTTTATCTGTTTGTGGGCTCACAGGTTCCCCTTCTCCTTGAGGACAGATGGATGTTTGCGCTTCTAAAATTTCTGGTTGAATGCATTCAGGTGGTTTGCACTGGACCTCTATCTGTGGAGAGACACACAAATCTTTTCTGTTTAGTTCTGCTAAATTGAAGTTATTAAATCTTTTACAACCCAAAAAATGATAATATACAGTCAAAGTCTAACTGCCGTGTTTTTTGCAAGCAGTGAGTTCTGTTAGTACCTGTGTTTGGTCTGAGTCCGTCGAATGTGTCTGAGGAGAAACAGCATCTTCTGCACTAGAGGGCTTTTCAGCATCTTTCTTTTTATTTTCTTCCACCTACAAGCAGAGACATTAGAAACTGCAGATTTCGTGTCTAGAGCAGATGTGACTGTGAGCACGTTATTTAAATGTGCTGCCATCCAGGGGTAGCATTGGAAACTGCACTCTCCCTGCAGTATTAACCAAGGTTAATGGCTATTTTTAAGTGAGGATGCACAATTAATCTGTGAATTTAATAGTTAATCATGTGAAATTTATATTATCTGTTAATATCTTAGCTATAATGAATTAATGACCTCCTGTTGGCTTTCACCTCAAACTGCTGCACCATCTTGGAGTCACGCAGTTTAAACTAGAGATATATCATTGCTGATGCGTCATGTAGGACTTCTGTACTAAATTGGAATAGACCACAGAGTTGTGTGCAAAATGGTGCCTTTACATTTTGTCAAAAACATGATAAAGAGGAATATATTACCTTGGATTCTCCCTCAACTGCCTTAGCCTCTTCCTCTGTCGTTGCCACCTCCACAACCTCTGACTGCTTCTTGACCAGTCGTACTCTGTAACGATATTTCATTGATTGCCAGCTGTGACTAGTCACACGCTGTTTCTCCATCTCTTGCCAAATCCGGTTTCCCCCAACATCTGTCTTGTGCTTGCTGACATAACTCAAAATGGCAGCATCATCTTCAGCTGTGTAGGGAACCCTGCCTAATGTAATTAAAGAATGACAGAGTGTACACATCAATAGATTTTAAATAAACAGAAAATTTTACTTAGATAATAAATAGTACAACTACAAGTGAACCAGTGCAGGCTTTTTATATCACAGGGTTTAACAGATGTGCAAAGCTTTGCAGAAAATGTTAATACAGAGTCAATAGCATAGCTAAATGGGAAAAATGTTGATTATGCTCCTTAGAAAGAGTAGAGTTAGATCTTTATATCCTACCTCCTATGTGTCCAGGAGAGCTTTCTCTGTTTTTGCTGAGTCTAGCTGAGTGTCTGGGGACCACTTCAGGATTTAACCTGTAGTCCTCTAAATTCAGCTGTTCATCCTTTTCAATGCAGTCGTGAATGTACTGGGTGGACACGTACCTCAGGTGAAAACAGACAGTGCTTTGATTTTTTTTGGTATTCTTTGGCTAAATTAAAACTGTTCTGTCTCTATAAACTTTATAAATTTAGTTATTTTATAGAACAATTTTTCTAGTGACACCATTAAAGTGTTGCAAATTTGGTGGTGAATATTTTGCTCAGGTCAATGAAACAGGTAGCCTGAGTTTAGCCATGTAATGTGATAACTCTAGATAAGGCACAATTTTTTTAAATGTAGTTTTGGAGTCAACAAAAAAAAACATACAGGTTTTATTTTACATTATACTTCTGTAGCTAAGCAGTCATTACCTGCAAACAAGCATGATAACATTGTTTTCAGTGAGTGGTAATGGTAAATTATGTTATTTCCCATATGTTGATATCACTAAATACACACATTCTACCTAGTATGTGATCCAACAGACTTAATCTCACCAGGTGTAAGGCTGAGATTTAACTAACATACTGTCTTTACATAAAATAAAGTTGAATTTGTGAAACACACTTAAGCATATGAATAACAAATCAAAATAAAAACTTAAAATGTTAGAAACATGCATTCCCTGATACTCTGTGCACTAACAAGGAACAGACTAAATGTCAAATTATGATGAATAATGGGCAGAACAAACTCATCCACACCAAACAATAATCTTTCATGGTATAGCCACGTAGTATTATTTTTATTAAAGAATTAGGCCAAAACAGTATTTCCCTAAACATAAACACATTTTAGTGACAGCCCAGTACAGCACCTACCAGTGAGCAGTAGTTTCAGTGATGGAGCCTCTACCCTCTGGGTCAATCAGCAGGATTGCCCCCGGCCGCTGGACATTGCACAACTTCCCTCCTCCAGCTTTGATGAGTGGTTGGAGTTTAAGTTTGACAGGACCCGGTCGCAAGAAGAAGGACATGGGTTCACCATCCACGGACATGAACAGAACTGGAGAGATGTTATGTTTGACCACATCCTGCGTTTTGGACGACATGTCGAAATGGTTCACCTGCTTGAAGAGGGGAATCAAAATATTAAAGATTTTATTCTGTTACTAACGTTATGAACACAACCATCTAAGTAACCTGACAGAAATGGTATACGACCCAAAATTCATAAAAACAAAGTTTTATGTTGTAATGCTGGAGGTAATTTTGTGTGTTTGTGTGCATGCGTGTGCGTGTGTTTGAGTATGAGTGATGCTCTTTAATTAAGCAGGTGTTTTTTCAATATTTTGTCCACACCATTTATATCAAAGGGTGTATGATTTTACCTGGGCTTTAGGCTCAGAAACAGCGTTCAGTTTAGTGCTTTTGCCCAAGTCCACTCAAATTCACAGCACTTGATTTAAAACCTCCGTTGCTATAGATGTATAGTTTGACGCATTATAGCTTAATAGCTAATTATGCAGCAAGAAATCAACGCATTACGATCGAGAGTGGCATAGCTTTAATGACCCGACATGAAATGAAATTACTGTTGTTAAAAGTGGTTATTGTGCCAAGCTACGTTTTCTCGGAAGCTCTCACATGTGCAGCTTAAAGAAAGAGAGTTAGGTAAAGTCAAAGTACATGAATGTACACATGCTAGCTACAGTAGCTGGCGGTAGCTATGTGTGAGTCTCATATTTAGCTTTAACGTAGCCCGTTAACTGCATTATTCTTGAGGACAGTAACTGCTTATTTAGATTATATAACGTTATTTACACAAAGGCACTGCTTAGATCAACTTAGACAATAAAGGTAAATCTTACCGTTTAACTTGACAAGTTTCTTGACATTTCCCGCCACGACAAAAACAAAATAAACTCTACTTCCGGGTTTTCTTCTTCGTGGTAATGCATCCGGTTTGTGTTGCACAAACTTACTACCCCCTACTGTTTTTGCAATGCTATAGGTATATATTTTTACAACTAGACTAAAACATCCACTGACATACAATCTATGAATTACATATTTACATTTTAAAATAATGACTTTGTTTTAACGTGTAGCCTACTATCATCCGTCGTTGTCAAATACATTACCTGGACACTGAAGGACAACTAATAATGTGATATAACATATCCAATAAACTATTCCTTTGTGCGAAAGCAGCGATGGTCGCTTCTATTTTCTTCATAGTGTTATCTCGTCATAACGGGATAAATTAAGCCGTTATCACGGGGGTAACGGCCTCTTATCTTCAATAATTTATCCCGTTAAGAGAAGATAACAAGCCGTTATCCCGTGATAACGCAATAATCTCTCCCTTATGATGAGATAACATGGAAAATATAGTAACGACCATGGCCAATCACGTCTTCATTCGTTTGAACATTTTATAGATACACTTGACTCTTACATAGACATTGTAAATTGCTGGACACTGATTCCTTGTATGAGTTCACACATCTCTTTGTTGACTCATCTGTGTACATATTAGCAATAATAGCGTAACAGTCAGGCGCGGAGCAAGTGTCACACTGCAGAGGGGGCGGGGACTTGTAGTGGGCCCTTATAGCCTATTGGCTCACTTA
>JAPZDY010000012.1:10746083-10757312 GCA_029783645.1 Ctenochaetus hawaiiensis | reverse complement strand
ATACAAAATTAAGGCGAGAAAGATGTCTCTATCCATCCAGAATACTTTGGTTGAACCTTGTTAATGATGCTGGTGACACACACACACACTCTTAGTCACAAAGTTAAAAGAAAAGGAAACAGAAAAGCACATCACATACAACATAGCATGAAAAGGGCCACAGCCGAAAATTTGACCTGACACAGAAAGAAAACCAAAACAGTTACTGAAAACACTGACAATGGCTCTGTCCAATGTAGGTGACCTGGTCTGAGCAAATAAGCATAATATAAGAACTCTGAAATCATCTTTTCCTCTAAACTCCTCTATAATAAATATGATAGCATGTTTTAAATACAATATGTACAGTAATGTGAGAATAAATCCAACTTGAGTCACCTTTTCCATGCAGAGTAAAATGCACACAGGATCAAGACCACACACACAGTCACAGTGCTGGTGATCTCATGTTCACAGAACAGTGGAGGAACTTCTAAACAACCCAGCCGAGCTGTGAGCTCACTTGAGCAGCGAGAAAATCAAGTCTCTAGAATCAAATATATAAATTGTGACAGTCTAGTGGGAGATGCTGCCCCTGATCAGATGACTGCCCCCTTGAGACAAATTAGGGAAATGATGGAGAACTGCAGTACTGATGTCAGCACCCCATTATAAATACCACAGCGGTTGCGTAAAACTTAATGGGGTGTACCAAAAAAAAGATTAACCTCTTTTTTCATAGAGCTGTCCAGAATTAAATAAAGTTGAGAGATTAAGTTGTGGGAACATGACTAAAGTTTGATGCCTGAGGAAGCAAACCAAATCCATGCTGCTAAACTACTATTGCAAAAACGTGGTGCTACTACTTTTATTGCTGTTTTGCTGTATTGGAAGAAGTTAGCCACAAATTGTCGAACAAAATCCATGACATATTCATACTTTTCTGTTGTTCTGTAGACTGTAAACCTTTGTGTGCATTTTCCCATTTATCTGACACAAACTTTCTCCTAGCATGTCTCCAATATGAAACTCATTACGGTTCAAGAAGTTTTTAATTGTTATCAAGTATAAACAGGGTAAACTGAATTTGATTTTGATGCACTGAGGCTATTTATCCCCATTTTCTCACATAAAACAAACACTGATTGATGAGAACTGTGTTACACAAATTTCTATACATGCAGAAAACAAACAGAATCAAACGTATTTAAAAAAGAGAAAAAACTTGGGGGTATTTATTCTCTAATATCTTGACACAAAGTAAATGCACTTAATAATAGTCCCCTAAATTCTTCTGTATATCCAGTAAGTATACATACATGACACTAGCAATGGCATTTTCAATCTTATCTTTTTATCTTATTTCTTTATTTTTCTCTTGGTATTGTTGATTTTAAAAGAGGAATTTACTCTGTAGTGATGTGATTTAAAGTCTCATGTTAGCCTGTGGGAATACATTACAATGTATTTGTTGTTTGTTTGTACTTTTTTGGCCCATTATTGATCTGATTTTGTGAAGTGACTAGTAACTCACTTTACATAATGTAGTGGAGTTGAAAGTACAACACTTCACTCTGAAATGTAGTGTAGTTAAAGTAAAAAGTAACAGAAAATAAAGGTGCTACAAAACTGTACTTGAGTAAATGTGCTCATTTACGCTGCACCTCTGTTCTTTGTTCAGTTGAGGCAGGAGGCCATGGGAAGGAATTGGGCTGGCCTGTTTACCGAATCACCTCCTCGACCTCGCCTCCCTCACAGTCGTGACAGCTACATTATTGTTATTGGCCTCTGTTGTTCTGCTCCCTCTTCAGCTCAACCAGCTGAAACAATAGAACAGCCGCGGAGGTACTGCAACTCCTACAAGTCAGTATATACTTGTGGACAATTTGTAACAATTAGATGGATGTGTGGATGTTTATTCCTGCAAGCTGACTGTGATCCATCCTCAACCTGAACCTCTGCCCTCAAATGATCAACTCATTCTTGAACCATCATCATACTATGGAGCTGATCTGCTGTGTTAATATTAGCTATTTTTTCCCTCTTTGATTCAGTATCTGTTGAGAGATGTGGAGAGATGTGTAGCTAGGTCACTGCAGTGTAACATAGTTTGGTTTGGCTTGGTTCTGGCAGGAAAAACCTTTCTGGCCACCAGAGGGAGATATGATACAACTTTACAGAAAACTAAAGCTGTCAATCAAACAAAATGTATTTCTGATCACTTTTGTTCAAAAGAAAGGATTGATATTCTAACTGAGAGTGCATTGTACTTTGATTTTTTAAATTTAAAGTGCATCTTTTTGCAGAATTACTGTTTCCAAAACAATCATATTTCCACTGGGTGATAGACTCTTTATCAGTGTATGTCGTCTCACTTGATATATCCTTAACCTATAGACCTTGACCTCCCCTGAGACTTCATGATTGTCTGTGGTGGTCTTAGAGGGACAGATAGTAACTCCAGTGGTAGTTCTTTTCTTTTTTGTCTTGGTGCTGGCATGCTGTGATCCTCCCTGTGGATATGCTGTCTGGGTAAAACATTGCCAGGGGAACCCAGGTCATTCTGATCCACTGTAAGGCCTCATGGTTTCATTGTGACCATATCTATCATCAACAACAAGAAAATGAGAAACACATAGTGACCTTTTCCCTCAGACAGAGCATGCCTTGAGTCTTTGGCTTCAAGAGAGTGTCACATTGTCAGCTTCAGAGAGACCAATTTTTACCCACACTGTCAGCTGTCTGACTGGATGTGGACTGTGGGTAAAAGCCAAAGCATCTTTTCCTCTTGTAGGAGCAATGATAACTGGTGCAGCCAGTTTATTCAAGGTTAAGGCACATTTTAGCCAGTTTTTGCTTTGTCAAGGGAATCATTTAAGTTGTTTTTTTCCTGGTTAAAAATCTTTTCATTTCTGTAGAAAATCAGAACATTGAACATGCGAATAAGAAGAACGCTGGAAAGTTTTTTTCTTCATTCTAAGAAGTTCTCATTTCCAAAACAAAGGCCCACACTCACAGATAATGATCTTTGCAAGAGGAGGCGGCGGAAACACTACCTCTTTTGTCCACAGGGGCCGCCAGAAACAACATATGATGAAAGATCCTCATAGCTGCTGTAAGTGCAGGTTTTAATTCAAATTTACTGTTGCCTACATTTATAAATGTTGACCTCACACCATATGTTCCACTATTATAGCAGGACAAGAGGAAAAAGGAGAACAACTATGGGAAGAATTAACTTCTGAGGATACATTAACCTTTTCATACTACTGAATCTACAATTTACAGATTACTATGTAAATCAGTGATGTTGCAGTCAAGCGGTGTGCGACAACAATGTTACCACAAAGCCTTGTAAGCATTTATAAATGTATCTTTAATATATATTACTTATTTCATAAAACAGTAAAAACCTGCATCCTCTTTGTAATTAGATTAAAAATAATTATCCATGTTATATCTTATACTAAAACCATCACATGTTTTTCCTGTAAGGCCACAAAAACATATAGTGTCTTTATTTGAATTCCAGAGGTGTTTTCTATATCAACACCAGATTTAAAAAAAACATTTTCTCGGGAGCTATATTCGTCTATCAGTGGCAGGTGTATTATTTCAAAAACAAGGCTTGTACAAGGACCCACATACACACATATCAGGTAACACGCACTGGTGGGAGTAAAATTCCTTTCTGATACTAAAACAAAAGAGGATAGAAAGCAATGTGACTGTTTCTTGAGGAAATCAAACAAAAACAAAACATCCTTGTGTAAATCACAATCGCTATCTTTGGACTTGGCTCTGTGCGGACGGACAACGGCAGAAATACACTTTATAAAAACTATTTGGCAGATTAGCTCAGGAATCTTGGCAGGGTTCGGTCAGCAGAGACCGTCCGTAACAAAGTGAGGATATGCTGACTCGACATAAAGAACACATTTAATTACCATCATCATCAGCCCCCAACCATCATCTGCCAATTCAAAGGCTTATTTTTAGGGGCCAAACTTCTCCTACTCCTGCTACATTCTCACGGCCTGACTCCCTCCTCGCCTCATCTTTTCTCTTTTTTTACAGCTCACACATTTTCCTCTTATTCCTGATCAGATCTTTGTGTTTCAACCATGATCCTCCTCATAACCTCAGAAAAAGATCCATAAAGATAAACAAAAAAAAGGAACCAGGACAAAGAGATCCATCTGTTACTTTCTGCCTTCAAACATATTTAAGACTCAGGTTACAATATAAGATGACTTGTTTCTGAGAAATCAAATTAATAGCAAATGTGGGTGTGATGTGGATTGTAAACACCTTCTTCAGGCATCAGAGCCACAATCAAACTATGTTTTGTATGAATCAAAGTGAAAAACCTCATAGATCTCAGACTTCATCTGGATCTTCAGTTCACATGAGCCTTTTTGCATCTATCAGATCTTTGTTTTTGTTTTCTCCACCTTTATTGTGCCAATTTGTGGTCAGTGCTCTCTTGGTTAAATTTGCAGCAGCTGTTTACTGTCCACAACCAAACCACAGACACACACGCACGCACGCACGCACACACACACACACACAGTGACTAGTTCATGAACAGAATGGCGCATTCAGCAGCTAAAGAGACTTTTCTTTCAGGGATTGGTGGAAACATAAATCAGCTAAAAGAGACTGAGTGCTGAACTTGTTTAAGAGATAAGTGAGTGCACTGCTATCTGTGTCTGTTTAACCAACTTAATTATCCATAAGATCAGCTAATTTCAAATGGGCAGGGCTTAAACTGGAAGTGAGTCTTGCTTGAATCAGAGCTTGGCGGGACTTTACTAGACGTTGCTAAAAGTTGTCACACAGTTACAATGAGTACTTTCCTTCATTAGATGAGATATTAACACGTTTGCACAGTTGATATTTGTACACATATGTTACGGCCCTGAGCCGTAAGGCCTTTGGACCTCTCCTTCTGCTCTGTGTGTGTGTGTGTTTGTATGTGGCTGTTGTCAGTTCAGCGGTCAAGTCACCTGAGGGCGTGTCCACCCGGCCCGAGGAGATCCCCGGCGGAGGATTGGTGGGACTGGTCGGCGCGGGGCTCCACCAATCATATCCCGACAACATTAATATTGGACCGGTGTGCGCTGTGAATGGCGGCAGACAACATTAGACTGATCGTGTGTATAGCTGTGACATTGAGCATTTAAAGTTCCAGAATTGGGCCCAGGTTAAGGTAGACTTACTGATTTGAGTTATTTGCATTCACCATAGGTTCTGATCCCTTGTTTAGCTTTCATTAGGTTTTAGAGGTGCTGGTCACTTGTATTTTTGTTTGTTTAATGTAGTGTAGATAGTTAGGTTTTCGTTTCAGAAAGAGAAATTTAAGTTATTGCCAGTTAGGTATTAGATAGACAGCTCCATTTTGTTTGAGGAGTCCTCTTTTTGTTATATTTGTTTCATTCATTTTGACCGCATCTGGCGGGCCCTTTCTGTTTGAGAATATCCACCTGTCCTTACTAAAATACATATAATTTCACAATCCTCTCCACCGATTGTGTTCTATGTTGCTTCCCTTTCCCCTCTACGAGCTAGGGTTGTAACACATAAAGTATCCCTCATCTTTACCAGATACCTATTTCTGCTGAATGCACATCTTAGGCCTACCTGCATTCATCAGGCGGCCAGAAACAGATTTCTAAAGATAGTTATGTTGCTTTTTGTCTGTTGGTTACAACAACAGGCTCTTTCTATGTTTGCAGTCTCACCAAAAAAGGTGTAAATATATGATTGTAGTGCTCACAGCTCGTTCCAGCTGCCCAGTTTAAACCAATGTTTTCAATGATAATATTCACTGAAAACTGTAGAAAGAGGTTTATAATTTTTTAAGAGTGAAAGGAACCTGATGGAGTAATTTCTTCTCCTGGCGAAAGTGAGGACAGTGAGCCTGAGGACAGCGACAAAGAGGAAGAATTGATCCAGTAAACACAGGTGAGAGGCAGTTCTGGTGGTGTAATCAGTTTGGAGCCAACACTGATAAGCCACTAGGTCTTCATGCTTGTAGAATTATGTGTCTTTCTTAACTAAAAACTGTATTTCTTATGCAAAGGCAGAGTGCAGAATTACGATGCTCATCTCTGTTTCACAACCATAGCAGCTGTTTCCTGAGGTTCCCCACAGAATGGGAAACCACAAGATGAAAACCAAGGACCATAAAATATGTCTGGTAAAAAAAATAAATAAAAAAAAAAAAGATAAAGAAACAAGGGACTTGTCTTGTTTTAACTTGATAGTTCTACAGATATCTTATAACTTTTTGTTATATTTGATTGATATACTGAATTCCTCAAAGTCAAAAATAATTCACCTATAGCAAAAATACAGTGTCAATTATAATCAGAGTACCTGGGTGTTTGATATATAGTACTTTAAAGGTGCAATGGCCTCTTATCTTAACTGACTTCCTAAATTTCTAGAGCTTGATCCCAATAAAGGATTTTACTGTATAAAAAAATCCTTTATATAAAAGGTAACATCTGCTGTAAGTGAAAGAAATTGTGTTTGTGTACAGAAAGACTTGTAACTTGGCAAAAAGCCAGAAAAACCCTTGTGTGAATGAACCTTTGCTGCCTGTTGAGATAACCTGAAATTTCAATGACCTTGTTGTTGTTGTGTGCTATCCCCCCCTTCACTACCTAAAGAAAGTGATCAAAACCAGCGTTCCCTTAAAAAAAAGCAGCATTTCCAAAAAAGTATCATAGTTTAAAAAAATAAAACCACCTTATATCTTGCTGGTTAAATTTGTATCTGCAGACTTTGGTCGTCTGGCACAGTTCAGCAGAGTTCATATGTTGCAATCTTCCGACAGGGTGTGTTTGTGTGTTTGGTAAGAGACACTGACGACAGCTGATGTAATGACAGCAAAACAAAATTTTCCAAGAGTTTGGGTCATTGGAATGCTTTCAAGACAAGACATTATTTGGAAATGGACTGTGATGGTACATGTGCAAGTATTCCAGACAGAAGCAAGAGATCTCAAATAAAAAGTTAGAAAATATTTTATTAACAACAAATTTATTTTCTCCCTCAGTGGTATTAAAAACAAAAACATCTGATTGATCAGACATTGCAGACACTTTGCATTTGTACAAAATAATTTCAAAGTAAAACTCAGCCACTGTTTTCAAGAATTTGAAATAAAACTCTGGCTGAAAGGCCAATTGTGTTTGACTTACAATTTCATCCATACAAAAATAATATACATGAATATATATTATACATTTTACATGTGTAATTTATCTAATATTTTTTTTTTAAATGGCATTAATTTCACAAGAAAAAGCTCTTTAAAGGCACAATATGGTTTCATTTTTCAACAAAGAGCTGACATCATCATAGCAATGTGCCTTTTGTTGGCTTCTTACTTTCTCACAGTTTCTACAGGTGACCAACACTAAAATATGTTACAGACAATAATCTGATTACTGTCTTTGGTTAAAGCTGATTAAAAAGAGATAGCACCTTCACCCTGATGCCAAAACAAAAAATGTTCTATCTGTTCATTGTTGTGTTTGTGTGTGTGTGTGTGTGTGTGTGTGTGAGTATTCATGCATTTGTGCGATTTCACAGAGGTATTGAAGCATATACACACTGCTGCTGCCTATGATGTTTGTAACGCAACGTGTAGATAAGCTGCACATGAACAACACACACTCTACCGTGCGACACATGGTGTGAGTATTCACAGTGACACATTTCTCCTTATGGCACTTAAAGCAAGCTGTGTTGAGCACTCACAGGCTTAAGGTATAGCTTGCCAATAAGAAAGTTCCCCATCTTTCAGTTAGTCACAGACGCTCGTCCCCGTTGTTGCAATAGGTGGTAGTTTCGTATTTAAGTTGGCAGCCTACTCATTCACAAAATGTCCAGGCTCAGCAGTGGCTAAATGACTGTGCACCGCGAGTTATTCACATGCTGCTGTCTAGACAAAATTCAACACTCAGAAGCTGTCTTTCTTTCCTCGATTTTCATTTTCCTGTTCCTCCACATTATCTCTTTCTCATTTTCAGTCAGCCTGTCTGGTTACCTCCCCCTTTTTTTTTCATCACACCAACAGCACTGGGTGCTTTCTCATTTGATTTCACAAGTCATGATTTCAAAAATAAAATTTCTTTATTCTCTCTTTCTATTTTCCTTCCCCTTTTTCTCTACTTGTCCTTTTCTGCTGTTAAAATCTAATACAAGTCCTTAAAGATCTCCTGTAGCAATGGGTGTAGGCACATGTCCACCTCCGTCTGCTTCATCAGCTGGATGAGGTGGACGTGGTCCGTGACGATCTGACGCAGGTCGGTCATTTTCTGGAGCAGCTTGGCAAACAGTTGCAGAGAGTCCGGGTGGTTTAGCTTCAGCTGCAGCTCCAGAGAATGGAGCACTGTCTCCTGAAGCTGCTCAATGGGCTTCACGTTCAGCAGGCCTGGACGGTCTAGATGTAACAGGGAGGGGAAATCAGTAACATTTCTGTTAGGGATGTCTCATGAGTTAAAAAAGAGGTACAACTCCAAGAGAGGAGAACGACATACAGAAGACAGAGGGAAGGTAAAAATTGGATTGAGGGGTTAAACAACTACATTAATAAATAAGTATCTAGTGGCCTGAAATCTCCTTATTTAGCTGTTCTTTATTACCAGAGCCAGCTGTATTATTGCTATTTACAAAAGCTTTCTTATCTACATTTTGAAGCTGTAATCTTAGCCATTTTAAGTTAATTATTGACTCAAATGCCTGATTTGAGTCCTCATCAGGTCAAGGCTAGACTTTTATCAAGTAACCACATGCAATCCTGCAATATTAGACCACACAGCTCTGATTTGAATATAGCAATGCATGAGAAAAAATGCGTCAGCAAAACAACCTGTGCTTCAGCAAGCTGATAGATGGGTCAAGGCAGGCCATATATAGTCTGAGTAATGCAGTGGGTTGATAACTCAGATTGTTAACAGCAGCCACCTTACGACACTTTATACTTCCTTTGAGCTAAATTGCCTTGATGTCACATGTCTGCTAGACCGAAAAAAATACCCAGCTCAGGAAATGAATTTTAAAAACTTTGACTGCTTGCTGTAACTTTCTTAAATATGTTAGATATAGTTGTCATGCTGCTCTAACAGCTGAAAAGAGTTAAATACAGTTGTTTGACATTCCAGTTGGAGCCGAGAGACAGTTAGCTTTGCATAAATACTGGAAAAGATTTAACAAAGAATTAGCATAACGGCTCACTTACACACTAGCTAACATGCATCTCAGCTGTTTATATATACAGAGACCGAAGTGTAAAATAATAAGTTGTAATTTTATTGGGGTTTGTACCATAATTTTTCTTGGACTAAGCCGGGCTAGCTGTTTCCCCCTATGGCTAATTTTTAGGCTAACCTAAGCTAACTCTCTTCTGAGAGTTAAATGACTGTGCTGTCTAGACAGCAGCATGTACCATTGCTACATGTACCCCCCTGCCAACATAAATAACCCCCACTCACCCCCACTGAGGATAATGACAGCCAGGAACAGTGCCATGTCACTATCGTCCAGCTCCAGCATGTTGAACTTGACTGAGAATTCAAACTTTGGTTCCATCATTTGAGAGAAGGGTTTCCTGAGACTCTTGATGAACTCTCGTGTCATGAAGATCTGTCCGTAGGAGATGAGGGTCCCATCTTTATTCATCAGAGGTGCCATCATGATGATTATGATCTCAATCACACCATACTTCAGCAAAGTTACCTGCAAAAAGGGCAAGGAGTTGGGGTGAAGAGCTGATGCTTGGTACATCTTTATCAGTTGTTGGTAGATGGTAGTTTTACAGTGATGAAACACCCTGGAACGTGCTGAACGACAAAATCACTGATGACAGACTGAAGTCAGTAATGGACTATTTGGTTATGAGTGACAGAACAGATGAGCTGCAGTATTACTGCCCCTCACCTGATCATTTAGATCCAGATCAATGAATCCTGGGATACTCTTGGCAAACTCTGTCACTTCTCTCACAGCTTCAGCAGAACGTGATTGACAGCTATGAAAGAAACGCAGCTCCACAGTGTCTGTAATGCCATGCTCTGGGCCTGTGTGAGCTCCTGCTAGGCCTAAAATCAGATGGGAAATTCACAGAGAAAAAAAATTACATCCCTGATGAAGCAGTTAGGTGTAAGATTACAAAAAAAACTGACAAACACTCTGTAGTGTTTCAAATATCTTCATAATTTTAAAGGCCATTCAGTTAAATTAAGAAAATAACAAACATGATGTGCAAATTCTGACTTTTTGAAAAAAGAGAATAAAAATTAGTTTCTTTATAATTGATTTTTAGCTGTTGAATACATCTACGGTAATCATCAAGTAAGCTTATAAAAACAGTTTTGTAATCACAGTGCTGTCACACCTTTAATTAGTTTCACACAAAAAAAGTTTAAATAGTGAAAAATTATGTCAAAAACTTGCAATCCATTATTATTAGGTTATATTCATTCATAGATAATATAAAAACACAGAAGACACATGAAGACAAAGAGTATTTTGTGCTTCTAACCTCCAAGTCCAAGTGTTAGTGGGGATGTCTGCAGCATGGGCTCTTGGGTGGGTATCTGCCTACAGTCAATGAACTGTTCTCCTTCCAATAAAGACTTCATGTCATGGATGACAAAAGGCTGGAGGTGAAGTAATAAAAAATATGGAAAAATAAGAAACAACAGATAAAAACATTGGGACAGAAGAGCAGAAAACAGAAAAAAAGGAAGAAAAAAGTAACTTTTTGCCCCTAATGGGTCTTATGAGGACGTATGAATCACAGATGTAATAACATATACTGTGTCTGCACTTTGCTCATTTTTCTTACCTGTTAGAGCAAACACAGCACATCTCATATGTCTGATGGGCAAAGTAAAAAAAGGGGGAAAAAAGAGCTTCAGGCTGAGACAGACAAAAGCACCGTCTCTGGGTAAATGAAGCTTAACTGATTTAAAGTTGCTTTAACTGTCAAAACACTGGCACAGACATGCACTGGCCTGAATGATGAATGGTACCATTCATGTTCTTAAATCTTCCTTTCTGAATGAAATGAAATGAATAATCACACCTTATGTAAGTGAACCAAACAGAGTGTGGATAGTGGAATCATTTTCTTTTTTTTTCTATAAAGGTGCTGCCTTTGCAGGGATCTATTAGTCTACAACAGTGTTTGTATGGAAGTTCATGGCTACCATTTTTTAAAATCACTTCACC
>JAPZDY010000012.1:10726427-10745834 GCA_029783645.1 Ctenochaetus hawaiiensis | reverse complement strand
TGGGGCTTTCCCTATTATGATAATGGGGGAATGTGTAAAGCTGATGGTTTATGTTATCTATTATCATTATATTTCTAATGTTTTTAATGTTTCTATCATTTTGGTACATCAACTTGTACTTGGGCCCTGCAAAATCAGCTCTTGTTGTCACCAGTTTGAACATGTGTGGCTGATTTACTCTTGTATTGGCACTTTTCAGTGTGTATTATACAGTGACTAAAATAAACAGAAAAAAGCTGTAGTTTGTGTGTTGGATGAATCTATCGTGAGCAGGTATGCTCCAGCTGCAGGTAAGTGAAGTATAGTAGGTGAAGACAATAAGACTGTTTAAATATTACATACAACATTAAATATAACATGTAATACCAAATGCAGGCAAAGGTGTCAAGCTACATCTAAGTCATCTTAAGGCCCGAAGGTATAATTTTTTCCATGAAAAAATTGTTAATATCTGCTTTTGATGAACAGAGATGAGATTTAGGTATTAAATCAAAGGCAGAAAATGTAAGTGGATTTGAGCCATGTTGTTCTAATTATTGCATCTGTGAAAATCTGTCTATTAAAAGCTACTGACTTTTGCTATTTGCTATAATAGATAGCCTTGATAATGACAGTTATTAGGTTATATTGGTTTAGGCTGTTACTAGGTAAAATTCAAAGTTAAGTTTTTTTTAACTTCATCCCGTTTTACTTAAATAATGACATATCAAACCATATTGAAAATATCAACAAGGGCCAGCTATATTTTGAATATAAACAGTTAAAAATGGCATTTTTTTATGGTTATGTGTACACTGTGGATCATTAGGAAATATTCAGTTCTTGTTATCTGCCACTTTTAATTTAGTTGATGTAGATTTTTTTAGATTAAATCTCATAAATACTGAGATTCAATATCTCGAAGCGTTGGGAAAAAACACTGAAATAGATTATATCTAACATTTTAATGGTTTTGGCCAACACATTATCCTACAGTCCACTTATTTTAATCCCCAGAAGTCTAAATAAATTAGTACAACATTTTGAGTTAGAACTTTCAATCCATTGCTGTAAATCAGACTGCTGAGAAGCAGTGTTCATCCTGTTGCATAGCTTGACCACTGAAATCTGAGATGCTTTTTAAAAGCCAAGACATGTGAGAAACCAGTTAATCCACTTTTCCTTTGTGAGCAGCAATAAAACACTTCATTTCAACTAAACTGGATGTTGTATCATAAAGACACTGTGGGCTAAAAGATGTTAATACCAACACATACAGTGAGCTAAAGAGTTTAAACTACTTAAAGTTTTGAAGCGACTGAACTCCTTGATGCAGACTTGTATTGATCACCTTAAGCAAAATTTATACTCTGATTCCATGCAAAAGTAAAGATACAGACATCATTTCATCATTATTCAGAGTAACAAAGCTTTTAAAAATTGGCTTTTAATGTCCTGTATCAGAATTTAAGTAAATTAT
The DNA here is from genome assembly GCA_029783645.1 of Ctenochaetus hawaiiensis. Lineage (NCBI taxonomy): Eukaryota > Metazoa > Chordata > Actinopteri > Acanthuriformes > Acanthuridae > Ctenochaetus > Ctenochaetus hawaiiensis. Next base: position 10,744,375 of record JAPZDY010000012.1, on the reverse strand, counting down.
GAGATTGTTTGGATTTCTGCTCAGCCTGGTTGGTTCCACCTTCATCAGTTAACCCTTTACTAGATGTATTTGTATGCATGTATTTGACTACATTAGTAGACTACATTTTGGGATTGGTCAGTGACTACTAAAATACAGCAATGGTGAATTCCCTGTTAAAATTTAATGGTCATTTCCAGTAATATTTTCAGTATATTTTCAGCAGAAAATTCAATGGCATTACTTTGGCAAATGCAGAAAACACTGAATTTTGCCCTAACCCTAGAACACCCTCATTATATACAAATATATAAAAGTATAACACAAGAAAGTGAGGCAAAAGTAAACAAAAGTAATCAGAACTGAGGCAGTGCAGCTCACCATGTTATCTCCATTCTTCCCAGAGAGGATGGCCCTGGCCTTGGCCTTGGTGACGGGGAAGTATTTCAGATAGGCCTCGTACAGATGCCGGGAGAGAGCCCTCAGATCTGCTGCCTCAGGGTGCATGTGCTCCATGTCAGACGAGAATTCAGCCAGCAGTTTCTCCTTCTCTGCCTGGGGCATCCGGCCAAAACGAATGGCTGGGAAAGGAAATGGATAGACAGAAACACACATTAGTGCACAAACACATACACAGGCTGGCAGGCATTCAGATACAGGACAGAAGAGCCTCCACAGAATTGTATTGAACGAAGAACCTTTAAACAGATCAAGACACCAACACACACAAAAACATGCATGGATAAATATGCATACAATAAACACAAAATATCGAACTTTTTAAGAATTTTTTAAGGCTTATGTTTGATATCTGATGTAACAAATTAATTAATATTTAGTCATCAAGGCATACACCATGACTGTTAGCTGCAACAGTTAGTTGGATTAATTAATTCTGTAAATTAACAGAAATGAAATCAGCAACTATTCAGACAATCTATTTATTTTGGTCTTTTTTCTTAAAAAAGAGCCTTTTTCTAAGTTGTACAGGATTTCACACTGAGTATCTTTGGATTTTTCCAAATCTTCTCCAAGGAGTCACAGCTCATACCAACCTTCGGTCAAAGAGAGAATTGAAAACACAATCAAAAGTTGCTCCTGTGGTTTTATGAGTTTTGTCAAATGTAGCAATTACAAAATGTAGTTCCTCCTTATGATGTATTTATGCATATTTATTAGTGATAACAATTACAAAGCCGATTGCAAAACCTGAAAATGAAGCTTATATATTGCTCATAAAAATAGGTGGCCTGCTATACATGATTTAAAAGTGGTTCTGTTTCTATCAATGAAAATGTGCGCGTGTGTGTGCGTGCTTGCCAGTGTGTATGAAACTACTCTCCAATTCATTCAAGGGGCACTTTGCTTGAAACAGGAATAACTGAAATCCAGAATTTATGGTGAATGTAGTGAAAATGTTCCTTGAAATCTCAATGAAATCTGATGCTGAGTTCTGAAACAGCTAAACCCTCTTTCTTCTGTTAGTGGAAGTCATTAATTATCCCTCTATTCAGACTTGAACTCTGCATTTACTGTAGCGTGTATTGGATTGTGTAATGCCGTGTGATGAATGCACGCCTTTGGCAAATGAATACAAACTATAGTGACTCTACCTACAATTGGCTATGAGCCGGCAGTGGTGACACAGCAGGTTTTATAAGTCAGTTAAGGTCTAAGTACTCTCAGATGTCAATCATTGATAAAACAAAACCCACACAGAGCTGCTTTGTGGAGCTGTAGCTCATGACAAAATAGTGGAGTGATATGAGGGAAGGACGAGGTAGGTAGAAAAGGAGAAAAGGGAGAGGGACAGAGGGGTAAAATGGCAGGAGAGGACAAATAGATGATAGTAACATGCTGTAAATAAAAGAGGGGGTTTGCTGTTGACCCTCAAATCTCAGTATCCTTATTGAAATTTAACTCATCAGTGTTAATTTAGACATACTCTACCTTCAAAATGTCCCATAACTGAACAAAACACACAGTGCTTTTCATGGCAAGTACATAACAATCCCACAATGCAATTCATCTTCTATAGATGCAAAATACTTCAGTGTTAACGCAAAATGATTATATTTCGTAAGTGTCTGTTATATAGGTAGTTGATACATTTGGCATTTTGATACCAGTTGCAGATCTGGACTTGGGGCTAAATGTACCAACACAGGCGCTTCTCATTATTTATCTGATAATATCTGTTCTTACGGCACAGTCACAAATGTGGAAATGTAGGCAAATGACCAGTTCCTGTGCGGTGCTGAATGTGATCAGTGAAGGTTTGGAAATAAACAGAAATCAGTTTACTGATTTGTGCTTTGACTTAATAAATAAAAAATGCCATAGATAACACTCAATTTAAGGTCAAGATACAAATATTCTTTTCCACCACATCCGAATGTGTTATGTGCCCCTTTGCTCACACTGAGTGAAAGTAAACAAAAGGTGGATATGCACCAATGTTAATTTTAGGTATATGAAGAATTTCACTCTTATTTCATTTCAGTGGGAAGCAAGACAATCAAAATTTGCCTCTAAATGTGAATTGTCCCTGACTCTGAAAAAATCCTGAAAAAATCCCTGAAAAATCCTATGTCCATATTGTCCATATTGTATGTCCACATCACAACTGAGTAAATATTTTCTGTAACTCACAGGCTTTAAGTAAAGTAAGTATTTTCTACAAATTTGGGTGGTAGCCAAAACAAACTATGCTTCACAATCTTTGTTCATAGCTTATTTATAATGTCAGAACTGTCCATCACATCCATCTTCAGTGCTGAGTGGGAAGCCCATCTACTGTTTAAAGGTAAAATAAAAATGCTTTTAAAAGTACAGTTGTGCAAAGCTTTGTGGGATATCTTCAGAAATAACCAAAATTGTACAAGATATAGAAAAAGTAAAGGCCGTAAGTTGTCCCAGCCAAACAAGCACAACAAAACTGACAGGCGAGTCAGGGAAACGTCAATCAAGCACAACCTGTACACACCCACACAGTCATGAGATGCACTATGAAACTCAACTGCCATAGCCACATTCAAACCTTAATATATCAAACAGGTTTGATGCATTCCAATGGCCGACAAAGCTTAACAAAACAAAACCATTATACAGCTAAACAGTCTTGTTTGAGGGCAAAACTTCATTTACATAGTAAAACACCAGTTCTGGAAACTTTATGTGTGCTTTTGAGATTGAGTTTGCTTGACCTGTTGTAGTTTCTATTTATATATATTAGTTTTATTTCATAGACCTACAATTAGTTATTTTTTAAATTTCTTTGCATGTCTGAACCATTTCCTCCATGTGCGGCTGTAATGCCTTAATATCCAGTCTATTGGATCAATAAAGGCTTATCTTATCTTTAATAGATGAACTATGTTACCACTATGTAATGCAGTAATAATTATAACTGAGATCAGTTTTATATTTGTAGTAGATAAATGGAGATTGCAGATGAATTTTTTTTAAACTCTTAACAAACCCTCTAACCAAACGCAGCTTTTAAATCGACAAAAACTGTATTTGGATTGACAACTGATTGCTCCACAGGTGGCTGAGCAGATGAGATGTCTGCAGCCTCTAAATACTTCGTGCAGTTCCATTCTGAACTGAGACCCACAAAGGCTAAGCAAGGGTTGCATCTGAAGATTTGCCAGCTTTATCTTGATTTTTGATTTGTGTTTATCATATTGTTGCTTATAAATTGCAAGCTAAAAATATGTTTCTCTGTTAGGTGCAAAGCAATGTCAACTGATAAAAAAAAAAAATAAAGTGTAGAAAAAGTTTCATTGTTGTCTGCTCATTCACTGCTCATTCATTCTGCTTAAATCAAAAGTTCAGAATCTTTTGGACTCAAAAGCTGCAAAATCCTAAATATTCTGATACAAGCAAGTGGCAACCTCCAGGCCTGAAAATTGAAACCACTACCTAAGTGTCTAAAACTGCAGTTCCTAAGAATGCCACTTGAGGCTGCGTGCAACAGGGAGTCAAGCCTTGAGGAGCCCCATAAAAAAAAATTATCAACTTAAACATCAGACATAAAACATGTTTACAGCCTGGTCTCTATATAGCTTACTGTCCATGACAACTTGACCAGTGGTAAAGTTACTTGTTTAAAATTACTGTATGGCTTGAAGTTATGCTTGATTGTTGTTTATGTTTGCTTTCAAACACAATTTCATCTTTAAATCTGTTGGGGTAGGGTAATTTTTCAGTGCTGGGAACTAAAGCATGCCCCAAGGGCAGAGATACAGACCGAAAACCACAGAGGAACATTTAAGGCAGCGGTGTACATCGCAGCAAAAAATTACCACCACACCTCAGAGACCAAATTGGCAGCATTGTGGTAAAGATGTTTCTGCTGTTCTCAGAGGGCATCAGAAGCAGATGAGCTGGTCTGCAAGAAGGCGTTACCTGGGCCTCAGTTTCAAAGAAAAATACTTTTTTTACCTGCTGTTTATTTATAGTAAGCATAAAAAGGTAAAAACACCTGAATGTACAGAGGCAGTGACTTATGTAATCATGTCACTCAACTTTTCATTCTGTGAATCTTTTAATTTCATATCTATGAATATCGCTGATGAAAAATAAATTAAGCAAATAGTACATTTTTCACTGTAAAGTATTCATTTTAACAGATATGAAGGACAACTTACCGTTATGAGACATGCCAACATTGAGGCACTTTTGGAAGCGACAGTATTGGCATTTGTTACGGGACTTCTTGTGAATGCGACAGTGAAGATCACAGTGATCATAAACCAATTTTAACCTGATTGTGCGCCTGAAGAAACCCTATGAAGAAAGAAAGAAAGAAAAAATAGACAATTATTTAAATATAATGTCACTAGTTCTGATTCTTATCCATCAACTCCATAAACTTTTGTAGCAGTTGTGTGGAAAATATGCATTTAAAATGTTTTCTTTGAGCAAATTGAAATAACTAAGATTTAGAGACCTTTTGGCAAAAAAGACAACAAAAAATAAGAAAACTGAAAAAAAAGATTACTTTTTTTCTTCTTTTTCCTTCAGAACTTTTTCCTTTAGAACTTAATGACACTTATAAATAAAACACAATCAGCACAGGAGCAGGTAAGATAAAAAAAAGAGAAAAAAGGAAGTTACATTGATTATGCCCAAGAGGGACATTTTTTTTTCTAAAAAATAATAAAAATATTAGTTTCAGTATTTCCTGCATTTATATTCATTCTTTGATTGAAGTTTATTGTTGGTCGAGTAGTGCATCTACGGACTGATAAATGCAGATTAGATATCTTTTTAATCTCTGAGGAAGTCAATCATTCAGCCCACGAGCATGATTTAGAGCAGATTGTGTTTCGGGGGTTGATTTCTGCTTTGATGTTTCCAACCTTAGGACCAAAAGAGCTATTGTGCTTATCTCAGCTATTAACTATGCAGCCGTGTTGAAATTCCAGCTCTCACTCCCACACGCTGCTGCAGATTTGTCTGTGGTGTTTGTCTACGCTGACTAAGAAAGCTAATGAGGAGGTGAATGGAATAGGACACGCAAATAAAAATCTAAGGAGGTTTAAGGTTTATGAGGTGAATTGTATTTTAGGTTTTGTTTTGTAAGCACACAAATCCCCATTTAGACTCTGTGTGAACATATATGTGTTTGGCATCTGCATTCCTGTGATCCACAGATGTTCCTTTTTTAATCGTAGGATATTTAAAGAAGGAGGAAGTTAAAGGGGGTCAAGACTCCACCTCAATAAAGAATGTTTTCTGTTTTGAAACAATTAAGTGTTTGCCTGCTTGGCTGACCCCCTCTTCTGGTGATTCTCCCCTGAGACTTGAGCAGAACAATGACTACTGTACCTTACCTTCATTCAGCGTGTGAAGGTACAGTAAGACTTAAATGAAGTGGACTGAAAAACAGAAATCCTATTGTAATGATAGAACTGTATGGGAATGACTGAGACTGTAGTTGGTGATTGTGTTTTATTTGATTGTACAACACAGTGAGTGAGACTTTTTTAATATTTATATTATTAATATTTAATATTATATAATATTTTTGTTGCTCTAGTCTAGTATATAGAAAAGTTTTGGCAAAAGCTTAGCATCTTAAAGAAAAAACCTGGTGATAATCTGAATTTCACTCTGGATTGTGTTTTTTCTGTGTCCAAAAACTTTTTGACCCGCTTGTCCTATCTGTGATCCTCAGTCATCTTCTTGTCGCAAATATATAAATTTAAATTTTTGAAAATAAGCTAAAAAGTTGCTGCACTGTAGTTTAAGGAACCTGTCACAGACTAAAATTATAAAGGTATTTTGGGCAGCAGGTTAATGCGGTACAGGGAAAAAATAACAGCAGTGTCAATGTTCATGGTCATGAGGAAACATGTTATCCAGTGCTACAATGAGGCTCATTGATTAAAGTATTGCATTGAGTTACATCATGCACGCATATCTACTTTTATGGTCATTCAGTGCATGTCCAGTTTTCTTTTATTTGACGTTGGGTGTGAGGTGTAAGTTTAATTCAAAAAGACAATGAAAGAAGTTCAGTATTTTAAATTTGCAAAACAATGGGGGATATTTTCCCTAAAAAACATTTTGTAAAGATCCTCAGATGATCTCTAATTTTAGAAGCTATCTAGTACATGACATTTTATTACAATATAAAGTAATCAAAAGTGACAAAGTCTACCATATTCTGTTTAAAGTCTTGGGGTTGGGCTCAGGCACTGTTTTTTGTGAAGGTGGTAGAAACACAGCAGACATAGTCTTTATTCTAGTTAGTCTGAAATTAATTCAGACATATGGATAACAAATAAATAACAGAAAATGTAGTACTGCTAATGCTTCTGAAAATCCATCTCACATGTTTCTGGAAGACAATGCCACAATTTATAGCTCCTCTGCACTAAATGTGTCAATATTTTAGAAAATGGAAATATGTGTGAAACTTCACCCACACTCCTATTAGTTATTTATACTCTATACATGTAGACTTTGAGGGGCAGGCTTAAGAAGCACAAGTCTTTGAAGAACCCTTGCAGAGTGGAAAATGCATGGGGCTTGTGGTTAAAGTGACAGACATCATAGAGATTAAAAATACACACTTCTCTCCATGCATTATAGAGGTATTTATTCCACCAACATGTTTTACCTAAGAGTGAAACACAGTGACAGTAAAAGGAAGACTTGCAGAGAAAAAAAAAGCTGAATGATTCGCAGTAGAAATTGCTACACCCATCACCATTTCCTGACATGACTCTGAGGTGGTACGACTTTCATTTGTCTTCTTTTTTGATCTTGAGCACTGCTTTTTGAGTGGAGCAATCAGTTTATCCTTCACTGCTATGTGCCACGATTCAAGCCATGATGTGCATTTCTTAAATGACTGGTTGCCAGCATTTTATCATCAAAATACAGGACAGATTTTGTCATAACATTTCCTCTTTAAAACTAAACAATTATATGACAGTAGAGCCCTGCTGGTTGTGAAGAGTCTACTATTTGGATGGCATACCTAAGCACACAGACCACAGGGACTGTTTCAGTCTCTGTCTGTCTGGGGCCAAGGATGTAAGATTTTAGCTTTGAAGTAGACTGCACTTTTTGAGTGTTTAAATATGTTAGTGATTGTTTGTTATCTAACTTCGTACTAAACATTGTTGAGACAGCCCTTTTTGGTTTCTTGTGATACTAGCTCTTTTATTATGGAAAGACTCTTTTGTTCAGCATTATGTAGATAATCTACAACAAATCCCATGGAAAGACCAACAACAAATTTGTATTTTTCCTAGTGGTTTAAAATTACACTACCTTGTCTTAGCTATCACCTGCAAGCCTCTTTAAGTCTATTAAGGATGTAAATCTCATATGCAATGTAACTTAAAAAAAGGCTAAAAATGTTGGGCACTGCAGTCCTCAGCAAACCTTTCATAGACAGAATGTTGTGCCTTTTTAGAAACATATCAAGCAGCACGTTATTGTGCATCATATTTGTGTTTTCTCTTACAAACAAGACTGTGATCAACAAATCAACCTCAACAATTATACTAACTTCTAATTTTGGGATGCCTCATAAAGCCGAAGGCAGTCTGGTCAGTATGATGTGCAATAATGGTTAACAATCAATGGAAAATTAATATGAAAGTTTATTGATAACTGATGTATCATCTATTAATTTGTTAAGTTACATTTTAAGCTAAAAGGTCAAAAATAATTAGCTTCAGCTACATAATTTTAAGGATTTACTGCCCTTTTTTGTATTTCTGGAGATTAAAGTGAACAGCTTTGGGTTTGCACAGTTTGAATCAGAATAATAATTGGGGTAATAGTCTATAGATGGTTAATAAAGGTATTTTTTTTGTTGAGGACCTCGTTCAGACATTATTTTGTGTTTTACAGATTCTCTATTTATTTCCTCACAGTTTGCTTTGGCATCTTATTTTCATCTTTACACGACATCTTTCAGTCCTACCTTACAGCCCTCACAGGCATGTACGCCATAGTGAAACCCAGAAGCTTTATCACCACACACGCGACACTCAATGTTTAGCGACGTTGTCGGCGAATCGTCCTGGAACTTGGAGAACACAGGACTGTCAGAGTACTGTGGAGGTGACCCAGGCTCCAGCTTGATCTGGTCTAACAGAAGAAACATCATCAGACAGTCAGGATACCAAGTAAGTAGAGAGGCAGAAAGCTAAAACTTTCTTGCTGCACCTTCTAAAAGGATTTTACAGTTTAATGCTATGTTTGTTAAACCTTTAAAGTAAAATTAAACTTTTTTCAGCACATATTCAAATCACTATCTTGACCAAATCTCCTCTAAACGATGAATTTGCTGCATTTTTGCATTTAAACTTTTTTATACAAAGACTTGGGCTACTTCAAACAAGTTGAATAGCAGTTTCTATGCCCAGCAAAGGTATTTGGCTAAGTTTGTTGTGCATACAATCACCCTAAAAAAAAAGAAGTCTGCTTGACCATTTACACAGACTGGACTTACTGTGTAGGTCCAGCTCCATCCTGTAGCTGTGCATGTTTGTGTAGTCCATGTTGGTCAGGTGTTCTTCACTCTGCGGTGGACTGGGGTTGTAGGCCACACCAGCAGGGGAGATGCTAGATACAAGTGAGGGAGACGCAGAGGACTGGATGGAGGAGGAGGAGATGGAGGAGTAGTCATACGTGGACAAATGCTTCATTTCTAGGGAGTGGGAGCTGTCGTCCAGCTCTAACAGGTCCACGGCATTCAGACTGAAACCAACAGGCCAAGCTAGGAGCTGCTGGGTGTCCACCATGTCTCCTGTGGAGAGAGATGAAGCAGTGACGTGACAGCTGATGCAATATCCTTAGTTTACTGTAAGTGGCCTTGTTTAAAGAAAACAGCTCAAGAAGAACTGGGGGAGGAAGAGAAGTCAGAGAGACAGAGAGAGAAAGGGAGGATGAGATTAAAAAGATAAAGAGTAAGAGAGGAAGGAAAAAAGGAAAAAATTACAATAAAATTGTGCATGAAAAAGCCCACACACTACCTTATTATAATGTTAATTATGAAATGTCAGCTTAGAAAAGCGACAAACATAAACAATGTATACATGCACACACTTAGCACCATGATGATTACCCCAGGTCCCCCAGCTCATTCTTGCGGTCTGTCTGTTATCAAGTAAACAGTGAGGCGGACTGTGTCACAGAGAGTACAAGGCGAACTCTGGCGCTGAGGAACGTCTCTTCTGCTCAAAACATCATCTTCCTCTGTTGCTGTTTGGGTGACTGGCTGTGTGATTGCCCAACCAAACCATGCAGAAAGCAGGGACTGTTTGAGCCTTTGTCTGTCTCGGGCCAAGGATGTAAGATTCCAGCTTTTGGAATAGAACAAACTGCACCTTCTGAGTTCCGATAAGTGCAATGACTGTTAATTATACACTGGGTTGGTAATAAAAATAGCTTTTTCAATGTCTATGAAATATTTTTTTTTTTTTTCTGGAAAAGCCTGGCCTTGGTCAGGATTATTAAAGGGTATGTATATATGTATGTATGCTTGTAACAAATCCCACAGAAAAACAAAAAATGTGTTTATCTCCCCTGCAATAGTTTAAGACTTCCTCACCTTGTCTGTGGCTATCAGTTACAAGCCCATTTTTTCCTACTGGAGATTTAAAAAGGGTGTGACAATGCTTTTGTTTTTTTTGTTTTTTTTGACACTTCTTATTTTCATGAGTCGAGATAAAAGGATCTAATGTTTTGTCTGTGCACACAAAGGCTTATTTCTTTCCTGATGTCAGACAGAACAGTTGACTCATTTGAGATTATTTCTCTCAAATTTTGGACAAATTTGTTAGAAACAATACTTTTAAGTTCTTAACCTGACAGTCTGTTCGCCTGACAAGTGGGGCATATCAAGATCCAGATTAAACACAATGGTTTTTATAGGTGTACTTTTGGCTAATCACAATAAAAGGCCACACATAAAAGTGATGTCCCAAGTTTTGAGGAAGCGTGCTAGTGGGAACAGAAGTTGCCCATTAAGTGAAAGTTTATTTCATTTAATATTTATTTTCTATCTGAACATTTACTGTGTATTGCATAAACAATACTGTTTATCAGCATTGTGCTGTACAAGAAACTGGCCTCACAATTATAGACCCCATTGTAACCAATCCTACCAAGGACCTCCACATCCTGCTTCTTCAACTGCAAGATCATCGGTGATATCTTCCTTTTGTTTTTTGTCATAGATGCAGTGCACCACTTTTCTTTACAGCAATGCACTTCTACCCCTCCCTCAAAGCCCAAACTCACTCTCAGGCTGTGCCATGTTTAATTTAGCTCGTGCCAAGATGGCCGAAAAAGAACCCTTGGTCAACAACAAAGGTAAAACTAATTCAGCTTTTAGATAGGGAGTTATCACATGGTGTATGGCTGTGCAAACACTTGCACAAATATACACATACACAGTGAACTTATGTCAGGAGAGCAGGCAGGGACGGTCATTACACACTGAGGCAAGGCCAGACAAACAAGTTAGAAGAAAGCCTTTGACTGCTTCCATGGCATGTGTTAGCTCTCTACAGTGATGACTTTGTGCGCATTTCTAGAGCTGACAGTGAGTCACTGATCACCAGGCATGTTCAGTTAAATTATTAATGAATTAGAGTAAACCCAGACTGATAACACATAAAACTGAATGTGAGGACAGCTCATTATGTTGCTGTACATATCACAGAGATTTTTAATGTGTTTATCAGTTAAATTAAGGTTAAAAAAAAATCACTACTCCAAAGATAAGTTTTTTAACTCATAATATTAATGATGTTTTCGAGAGTCAGTGAGTAAACAAGTTACTGTTTAATTATAATCTTAATCTTGATCAAAACAATTATAATAATACATTTGTCTTGCTTGTAGCTCTTTTCATGTAAAAACCATTGTTCAGTGCATTTCCAAAATAAAACTGCATATTTTAAGGTGTAACCAGTGCTATGTACAATATATACAATAATTCCAATATGCCACACCTGACAGGTGGAAGGTTAACCTCAGCAAAGAAGAAGTGCACAGTGACGAATATCTGGTCAACATTTAAAGGAAAAAAGCTTTTTGTGCATATATATCTTTGTAAAACTGGATAGTGTTATGAAGAAACATATTAGTAGTCTAGTTTACTTATGCACATTTAAAAGATTTTTGAACAACAGTGGGGCTCTATTATACTAAGAGATAAGCTGCATCACACTTGCTACACGAAGAGTAGAGTTTGCAGTACCAGCAATACCATTTTAATAAATTCAGCTACATGGTGAAAATGAATAAATCTATCTGAATAATGCTTGAACAATGATATAAACCAAAGATCAGAAAGCTTCTGGAACAGATTTTTTTCTTTGTGGTATTCCCTACTTTTCTACTCTCAGTTAATACAAATGAATGAAAAGCTCTTCAGTCACATCAATATCTAACTCAGATCAGACATTGGCGGAATCAAATCTGCCGAGATGGCCAAAGTCCAGTCATCAGAGGTTACTACAGCACACACAAAAGCAAACTACACACAAAATTAAACACTCAGGGCTAAGTTCATACAAGGTTTGTTTGAATGATGCAGCAATTAGCAGAATATTATTTTTTATTTGATGTAATTATTTGTGAAAGTGTTCTGATAAACTACAGGCTCCATAGCCATGATGATTTGAATTTGTTTTAATCTATAACAAAGAAATAATAGAAGATATATATTATTTATTATTATTATTATTTATATTTTTCACAAATTACAGCCAAACAAAAAATAAGATATTTTTAAAGGTTAGATTATATAAGATTAACAAAGGTAAAGGTTATAAGGATGGAGGTAATCTATACCTTAGTTTTTGCAGAAAAAAGGCATAAAAAGTCCTAGACAATGTCCTACTCTGTCCCCCAAAACTTTTTGACTTTCATAACCTGTTTTCATCCACTCAACCCCAAACTTGCTGGTTTTGTTGTGGACTTGTTTAAGGCGGTGGGTTGTTACAGTTTTTATGCAGCAGTAAGTATTTACTACTACAGTAAGAGCAATTAAAAAAAGTGCATGTGTTCATCCAAAAAAAGAAAGAAGTACCCAGTCTTTGATGGAATTTATTGATGGAAAGAAAAATAAAAAACAATACAAGAATTAGTTACCAAATTTGCCTTTTTTAAAAAAATCTCTTTTAATGTGAAGTATTGACTATTTTTTTTTTAAAGACAAAGAGAGGGCTTGTATGTGTGTCTTTCTTAATGGAAATACTGCAAACTATTTTATGTTACAACACTTCATCTGTTTTAAAAACGGTGAAAGCCATTCTTGAGTTGTAACCTTAATTTAACCTACATAAAGTAATTTATAAATATTCAATAAAGTGAAAGGTCTGTGAACTGAACCACCTGGTCTGCCAAACAATTTTTGTAAGCAACACAGATTCTTAAAATAAACCTTCTCCAATCAACTTTGAGTGCCTGATTTAGAAAAAAATGTAACAAAGAATGTAATGAATTATGCAACAGGACAAAACTAAAATAGCGAAACTCCGGTGGCACAGTAACACCAGGTACAGAAATGGCTTGAAATGGCTCCAAATTACTTGGGAAAACATCCCTGTGGAGCAAACATCCTCCCTTCTCAACTGCTTATTGTTTCCTTCTTACTTGTTTGGATCGTGGCAAAGAATATCTGTGGGGGATCCACTTAAAATTCACATTGACTCTGACATTGTTTCACACAAGGGAGAGAATGAGGTGTGGGGGTGTGTGTGTGTGTTTGTGTGTGTGTATATGTGTGCAGGCAGTAGCTTCCATGGTCTTGGAAGCTGCTGCAGGGGAAAATGCTGACTATTAATAACCAGAGAAACCTGGTTATTTTTCTGTTTACTGGCCAATAGCCATACACGCTGAACCTGAAATAGACAAATTGTTGGAACCACTTGTGTCCTGGTTGGCATCAAGACACCACATAGAGAAAGTTTTAATGGGGGAGTGTGAAGAGTAGGAGAGATACAATAAAAGGACTGACAGAGAGCTAGTCCTCAGACCACTTCAACAAATCAAACCGCACCCTAGAGGCTTCAAGAAAATCCCCTTATCTTACAAAATGCATGTTCTGCACTCATCAGGCTGCTTAACACAACTCAGAAAGAAAAAAGGGAAGGTGACTGCAGTCAGGCAGTTAAACCATGGTGTTTAAATCATGTCATGAAAACAAGTTTGTGCTGTAAGTTCTCTTCTGAGTATGTTCACAGAAACAGTGTAATCTCCTCAATTCAGCATGTTTGTATCTGTGAGTGCTGTGTGGGCAAACAGCCTGTCAGACATTATAAAAGGTGACAGATGATTAGTAAGGTTTATGCAGTATGCGTTGTGTTTGTAAAGGTGTGCCTGGCTGTGTGTGCGTGTGTGTGTGTTAGCACGTGTGTGACAGTGGTGCCAGTGTCTCCTGCCAGGTTTCAGATTTCAGCGTGTCAGAACTTGTCTTCCAGGTGAGAGTACTGCAAGTAGGAGTGCTTTCTGTCAGCTATTGCCTCAGTGATGACGTAACAACAAAAGGTCAATGGCAAACTGGCAGGCAGGTCTGGCAAGCTACTGTACCAAAGGGTTGGACGAGTACTCTCTCTGTGTGTTTGTGTGTGTGTGTGTGAGAGAGAGAGCCAACACATACAGTACAGACAATCAACCTTTTCACTCAAGATCTTTGAATTTACAAATACTTATTTAAACAGATGTGAAATGAACAAAATCTCAGGCTGAGCCACAGTGGTGGTATATTAGCTTCGGTTGGGTAAATTATGTTGCTCTTAAAGCAGCAGTTTAGGAAAAAAAGTTGAAACTGAGAGGTCATAAAATATGATGTGAAATCTTTCCTTTGGGGACAAAGTTGCAAAACTAATGAAATGTTTTCTAACGTTCCGATTTCTTCACAGCAGCAACAACTCAGTCCAAAATGGACCGCAGCAAAGACTGGGGATCAGATTACTCCACAGAAAGCGGGTGAACTCCTTTGTGTGCCATTGAATGTAGAGTTTTATTAAATTTAATCAATGAGCTTATTATCAGTTAAAGTAAACTAAAAAAAGGGGGGAACATTTATGAAGCATGATAAAATGACTAAAAGAAATGCAAAAAGGTTGCAATGAATAAGCCGTGCAGTCAGAAAATATAGTGTATCCTCATTGTTTTTTTCTGGGATGTGTAAGCTTCCTACACTCCCACAGAGTAAGTCATTTAACAGTCAAACAAAGTAAATGCACAAGGCAAGGAGCAGTATAGGAAAGGAGAGAAGTTAACACAGAACCCTGCCTGGGAAATGCATGTGAGAGACAAAAGGCAGAACCTGCCCTGCAGCATTCAGGGGCATTAACACTCTTATCTTTTTTCTGTTTGAATAAAAACTATGCTGCCTCGCTAAGGGTGAGAATGGGTGGGAACTACACAACTATTGTTACAACACATCATCATCAAACTGAAGCACTCTCATTCTTTGATATCTGAAAGAATATTTTGGGAAACTGATGTAAATACAACATACAAAAAACTTACAAAAATTTAAATATATCAGGTTTTTCATACAGACTTATAAAGTAAAATGGAAGCATGTATAGAGACAATAAGTGTCCCAAAGTAGAGTTGTACATATATCCTGAATTTAATTTAGTGTAACATTTGAAAAGTTTCCTTGCTGTAGATCTGGTAACATCCTGGTGAAAAAAATAGCATGTTGCAGAGTATTTCCCTTCTAGGAGAAGGCAGGGTTTTCTCTGCACGGTAAGCCATCTATATTATGAAAGTTGCCCTGTGTACAAATGTGTGTATATGAGACACAGCAACAGTGAGGGAGAGTTTTGACTTCCTGACCTCTTCATGCAAAACAGCATGTGGTTCAGTGACTAAAACAAAGATATGCCCGCCTGCACGTCTAACTCGCAGTCCCCACAGTTTCTCTGAAAAGATTAAGTGTGCTAGGTTTTTGCCTGGTTAGTCCTGCATGAGGAAACTGTGGGATACCGTGAAAATATCACATGCTGTGATAATGCTGTGCTTTAGTATTTCTAAGTAGCTGATTTTACAAATTCAGCTCCTGAAACCCATATGACTCTTCATTCACACAGCACCAATACATGGACGTCACTTTACATTCTACTACTTTATAGTACTGTTTTGAGCTGTAGTTATTGGAACTATACATACATATTCTAATGCATTGACTCCATCTGCTTACTTACCTGGTTACTTGTTGTTTACAATCTGTTCCCATGTCACATATATATATATATATATATATATATATATATATTCACTACCTGCTTTTACAAGTACACATCACAATATATATTTTTATTTTATAATAAATCTATCCAGCAATGTATATTTTTAGGTTTCATTTGCAAAAACAGGTATCTCTTTTAAGTATGCATTCCACGGAACACTGGGTTGTTTCAGTATAATTACTGTTTTTTTAACTGTCCCAAACAAGTAACGTCAATCAAACTGTTGTCAGTTTATTACATTTTATAGTGGCTTTGTGGTTGTGCTTTCTGCACAACATGTTTATGTTGCATTACATTTTGTTGTTATTTACTAGGCAAGCAAAGTATTCTATTTGAACTTTATATTTAAAATTTTTTTTTTTATATTTTGTTCCTACCTTTGTGCCTCTTTGCTATTTTATGTTTTGATAGATTTAAATTTGCTCACATGATTGTTCTCAAGTCATGTTTTTCATGTTTTTACATCTTTTATGGCCTGAGATATGAGACATTTCATTGCCAGTTACTGCTTTACTATAATTGTTGTGTACGTGACAACAAAAGAGCTTGAACTTGAACATCAAACAGCATAATTTCAAAGTGTGAATGCTGAAAAAGTTGCTATCCTGACTCACTCTTCAGGAAATTAACACTTTTTTTAAACTTTGGTGGTGTGAAGCCACTATGAGCCAATTTGCCTTATGCACCAAATGATCAAATGGGGAGCAATGGAAAACCATGCACACATGAAGCATCAGCTAGAAGTCTGGACAGTCCTTTTGACAGACAGGAGAGTCTCCTCATGTCTGAAAACCCACTTATTCTGTTGATACTGAATTTACTCATACAACTTCAAAGCTCTATAAGGTGGGAGGTTAGAAACCACAATCTCTGTCTGCTTGGCACAGCGCTGAGTAAAACAGCACCTACACCACCTCTCGCTCCGATTTCTATTTGATTTCTTGTCTAATTTTCGAGTTTCAACTTCCAAGCAAAGAAAGTGGAGCACTGATAAACATCTGGTGAACCTAAGGTCAGATCGAAGGGGAAGCAACACTTCTTAAAAAAACAGACAAAAATTGAAAAACAACGCGTTTCTGTATTTTAAATGCTATGCCATCTATGTATTTCACAAGCTTGGATAAAACAGGATAAATTATTACATAGTTGAGGATATTTTTAAGTCTTGACATGTCCTAGCTACATAAAATCTAATTCTAATTTTAAAATTTGCGTGCTTAATTTAAAATAGCTCCTGGTCTATGCATCCACACAAGAACACAAAATAAGACCCTCTGAAGAATATGGAGCTGCCTCACATGACCTAGTTAGAGATTTTTTTTCTCATTTGGCCCTTGCAAGGGAAAAAGACTGACAGAAAATCTATGAACTGCAAGTTTTCAAGCTCACTCGTGCCAAACACAAACCCAGGCAAGCTTATGAGGTGAATAACTGTCTGAGAGAAGGCAAACTGCATATCAGACAAAACTGGCTCGCTGCAGCGCAGTATCTCTCACTGATAAGCAGTGATTTTTGGCTCATAAAACACTTATTAACTCACCACACACTATTTTTTAAAGTATGTATTCATAGTGGCTATTTGCCAACCTAAAACTTTTTATCAGGTATGTCAGTAGAGAAAATCTTTGCATTAACCGTGGTTCAAGCATTGATTCAGTATAGCTTAAGGGTACACACATGCCAACTACCAAACAGTCCACTCACCCCGTTTCCCTTGTTTCGAATCAGAGTGTTCAGTGTCAGCTCACTGATCAGCAACCAAGTGACAGTTGTGGTGACAGTAGCGACTGGTGTGTGTGTGCATGTGTGTGTGCATGTGTGTGGTGTCATGCTTTTCCTCAGGAAGTGATGACCATTAGAAAAGGAACTACACACACACATTTCTCTCTTTGACAGAGTCTGGGCTCAGCAAAAGTTCAGACAGCTATGTATCATGTGGTGTGTGTGTCTGTGTGTGTGTGTGTGTGTGTGTGTGTCTGTTTCTGTGAATTTGTGTGTACACAATTGTGTCTTTCATATATATATTTTTTAATGTCTGCATGTCCGCATAATTGTACGCTACATACTTAGATGTGCCAGTGTGCTGGTAAGTGTTTCCTTATATCTGTGTTCTCTACATTGTAAGGGTGTGTGTGTGTGTGTGTGTGTGTGTGTGTGTGTGCGCGTGCATGTGCATGTGTGTGTGCATGGTGGTAGACATCAGATGCAGATGAT
>JAPZDY010000012.1:10673819-10704039 GCA_029783645.1 Ctenochaetus hawaiiensis | reverse complement strand
TAAAAACCAAAGAAAATACCATTTGTACAAACACAATTTGTAAAGGGTGACACAGTAAGAATTTGCTTGGATGGTTTGGATTTTTACCAAAGTGACGGCTTTCTCTGAGGAGCAGTTCAGCTGTACAAGTCAACAAACTGATGAAGCTTGTGACCTGAGTTCAAGCTAAACTTAATCTCTTTTCATCAATCAGAGAGGGTTAAGACAACTAATAATTGTAATCAGATGGTGTATAAAGGTCAAATATCAGAAATTCACCGGTTCAGTGCTCCAAGCAAATTTGAAATGGCCATGCAGAGTAAGAAAGGGATGCTAATTTTCTCTAAAATGTTTTACTAATCACGTAATCAGTTATCATAATTGCCAAGAAAAATACATATGTTTTTTGAATTATTTGTCTTGTTTTAGGTATGATAAAAAACAACAACTTGGGTTAATTTACAACCAAAGACAACACCAAGCAGTAATTCTCAAAACATCCATGCTTTGCGAAGGAGGTTTTGTTGCCTGACAGGAAAGCAAAAATTTTTCTTTACCATAAAACTGATATCCACCACAACAACAACAGGATATAAAGATGATAAAAGGATTCAAAGGCAGAGCATTAATCACTATGACAGCAGCATAACTTATCTGACAGGAACTCACACAGTGATCTAAAGCAGCACATTTTAAAAAAGTATTTTATATTTAAGAAGGTATACAAAACGAACATCTATAACTAAGTTCAAATAAGCAATTTGTTTGGATTGTTGTTTCCGAGAGGGCAAAGTTCTTAATGTAATATTCAAATTAATTAAACTTCAATTAAATTTGCACATTTGTATAAGTCAGCACTGTAGGCACATGTTTATCTCTATCAATTCTTGTAATACATAAAAAGCTGGCATTCCTGAAACAACCAGCACAAATATATTAAACACATCATGGAGTACTGACACATCAATGCAAAATGACAAAAATGAAATTCAAGGTAAACAACAAACATGCAAACAAGCTCACACAAACAGTACAGCTCTAACAATAATGGCTCTGTTAATTGACCATGTTATAAGCTGTTTCACCACTGCTTTTAGTAGGCACATTTAGATTGAACACATTAGCCTTAAGCACAAACATCCACACTTCAACACAAACACTACAGCTGCAATTAAACTCAACAGCCTGGCTAAAAGCACTGGACTGCACATGTGCTTGATAATTCAAGAGATAAAAGTTCAACACGGCCGTAGCTGGAGCAGAAGGCTGAGATATTTTTCTTTTCTTGGACCCAGATTACCAAATCACTGTCAACACTCCACTGAAGCTACACCAGTGCTTTAGTTTAAGGCAATGAGGATTTGACAGTGTTAGCTTAAGGTGAAAGAGACAAAAATGTGGATATATTATACAAACTGTGTTTCCTCTTAAAGGAATAACTTTTAAAATTTTAGAAAATCTAGATTGGAATTATTGATACTATCTACTAGTAGTTAAGTATCAATACTATTACTGATAGTGTAAAACTCTCACTTCTACACTGTAAACAAGAAGCTGGCACATCAGTCAATTAGCTTAGCTTAACTTAGCAGAAAGACTAGGCACATGGGGAAACAACTAGCATTACACTGTCAAATGTGACAAAATGCCAACAAACATTTGTACATCTCAATACTGTACTGAATGTAACTGTTTAATTTAAATTTCCCTTTTTCATTTCAAACTAATTCCTATACTTAATCAACTATAGCAAACTTTCCCCTGTGATTTTTCCCCTCGTATGGCAGTGCTTCTTTTGACAGAGAACATTTTACTTTTATTCAGTTTAGTGGATACTTCATTTCAGCAACTTTCTGCTTTGGCCCTACAGTGGCATCATTTGTATTACAGTGGAGAACTGTGTTCAGACAACCTTGAGGTTGAGGGCGCTGGCCTGAGGTCCTGTTTGGATCTGCCAGTCCTTCCTTAAGGGCAGCACTCTGGGAGAGAGTTAGGAGGGAAGGAAAAAAAAGAGAAAAAAAAGAGAGGATGAAAGACAAACTTGGTTAAGCAAGAAAAGAATCAGCAGTGAACTGTGAAGGGCTACAGTAAAAAGATTTTTAATGCAGAGATTGGATTTTGACTCCACTAACACTCACAAGATGATGGAAATAAATGTTGTATGAGCATGTATCATTACAGCTATGCATTTCAGGCCCCCCATAACATATGATCAGGCTATATGGAGTTTACATTCAATTTCACACAGCTTCTACCTGCTGGGGCTGCACAGTAGTTGGCTTCTGGCTTTGAGGAGAGCGAGCAGGTGAGCGGGAAACACTAGATGACCTGGCAGCCAGAGCTTGGTTCATCTTAGCCAGCACTACCTCTGAGATGAGCTGGCGGTCCTCTGCCTGGTGGTCACCAATCAACTGCATAGATGAACCCACAACCTGGACAAAGAGGAGAATACAGGCCTTTTTATTAAAAAAGGTTACCTGATTGAAATGGTAAAAAACCTTGATTAGATAACAAAGTCAGAAAAGGCAAACAAAGGGGGCTGAACAATACAATAGAAAATGGTTCATGAATGGCAGGAGCTTTCTAATGCAATAGCAGCTGTAACCTTTTGCACATGATAGAAAATGTAAATTTAATACGTTCTAATTAGACTTTTATGTTCAGGCTAGTGGGGGTTGGTTCATATAGGTCATTTTGCTGGTGAAATTAGAGATGCACTGAACTGCTAGTCGGTTTTGTTATTTTCTCAGCTCATGGAAGAAGTAACCTAAAACAATACAATAACAAACATAATTATGATAGAGGAAGATTCATTTTTATTTTTAGACACCCAAATGTTATTACCATTTTAAGGATTAATCATCATCTATGTAAATGGACATCCACTCAACAATTTACTGCAGCATTATAGAAACAAAAACACTGTTCCAAGGGGAGATGACTCAGGGGGAGACGTGTTTTCTGCATCTTTTGCATGTCAGTATCCAATCTACTTTTCATCAAACTCCTGTTTTTTTGCTCTGACAGTCGGACTGTTTGAAAGTGTGAGTGGGAGGTTAAGAAAATTGCTTATGCCACAGTGACTGGGTGTCGGTGTCATTGTGGCTTCTGTATTATGTCCCTCTTCCGCCTCAGACTCTCTCCTTAGGCTTTGTAATCATAGTTATCCAAACTCTGTTACACCTCACTTCTTCACACGATGTCCCTCCTTGAGCAGCCTGTCCTACCTGTTTACTCCATTTAAACCTCAGTTCACTACTTCCTGCAGCCACTTCATCTCTGTTACCAGAACTTTTGAGTCATCCTCACCTACAAGTTGTTATTTGTTTATTTTGAGCATCTACCTGTCTGAATGCATGGTGTTTGGCCTCAGCACCAATGGATTTGTTTACCTGTTTTGACTGCCAGTCCAGACCAACTGTAAGCTTTTTTACTGACCCTCTAAACACAGCAAATTGTTTTTATCCATATATGCAGCATCATTGCTTACATTCTGGTCCAGCTACTTGTTGTCAGCTGCTAGAATTTTGTAAAACTTGGACCCGGTTGGTACAGCTTTTACGAGAGAGAAGCAGCTCTCTCTGTAGCACTTTAGCTTGTGTCTTACAGACCCTGGTTTGTTGAGTTGCTTGTTGAACTGGCAGAAACTGTGGCCACTCAACACCTAGGTCATATGGCAAAATAAGTCCTCGCTCCAGATCCCAATTCTCCTAGCTCTTCTTTTTTTAACTATCAGTTACTGCCCAGTTACCTCCAGAGCTTCCCTACTGACTTGCTCACTTCCTGCTTCCTTGTGAGTTAGTCTTCTACCTGCTCTGCAGCTCTCAAGTCCTGCATCTTTGTCCTTTTTGGATAGCTCTTCATCTGCTCTTCTGGACGCCATCCCGCCTTCGCCCTCTCATCCTCTGCAGTCTTGTTCCCTGGTGCCTTGGCAGAGAGCCACCCCAATTTGCAAGGATCATTTGTAGGCTTGTAATATTTTGGGATTTAAATTGACTCAGAGACCGCGGGCCATTCTCCAGTCATCCCACTGTCCAGCACTCAAGTCTTGACTGCCCAGCGCTCCTGAGAATCCACTGTCATCCAACCCTGCAGTCATTGAGTGAGCCGGCAATCCACCAAGTTCAGTCCCTGTTCCTCCATCAGAGTCTCTGTTTCTGTCTTTTCTTCAATGCCTGATCATTGCTTCTGATCTGTGCCTTAACCTGAATCTGTCTCAGTCAGTCTAACACTGACTGAAAATCCAAGCCTTTCTCTTTTAACTGAGCCTGAATCAGTCCCTCTGTTTTTGGGCCTGAGCTGTTTTCTTTGAGTCTGAACCTCAATCATAAATTGGAACCTGAACTCTAAGCCTGAGTCTGACTGTCTCTTGTCCAAGAATCAAACTGTCTAACTGTCCAAGTTTTGCTCTGAATCTGTGCTTGTCTCTTTTTTTACTGAGTCTGAAATTGTCTCATCAGAGCCAGTTTTTGCAGACATCCACAGTCTTTCCCACCTGAACAGCATCTCTTGCTTCTTTACTGCACAGGATCTCCTCCTGGCTGCAGGCCCACAACAACGACTGTTTGTCCCCCCATGACCCGACCCTGTAAATCTAACTCTATAAACAGTGTTTTCCTTTGGGTCCTACTTTTGTTTCCTGGAGCCTGAACTCTAATACGTGGGTGGAAAACAACCCACTGGACAGTGGCATGTTTCATGACTTCAAACCATCATATGCTGCATTTAAACTCCTACTTGCCTTTTACAGCTTCTTGTACATCATTCACTGGGGATGATGGGGACAGAGTATCCAGTGGTTTTCCATACTGCCACATAACCACTTTTTAAAGACAGTTATTATTACAGCAAAGCACATTCCCACATTAATGTGTTATTCACAGCTGTTGTGGTCATGACTTCAAGACTAAAGGCTATGAAGATTGAAAAATGACTGAAAAGAAAATGAGCAGGAGAAGAAGAGGAAAAGTGTAGCAGCAATCGACTGGATGGAGCAGTTTGTTAAGGAAGACAGACACATATGCGAACAGACGAATAGAACAAATGCTGAGATCGGTGGGCCATAGAGAAGACCCCCACTAGAAAAAATTACCAAATGTTAAATATTAAACACTTAATGTGTATTGAGGTTAAGTTCAATCAGTTTATTCCCAGCCAGCCAATCTGAGGCCCCAGCAGTGCAAATTAGGCCAGACTTGCTAAATTTAGGACTCAAAGACCTTGGTAGTACTCTTATGAAACATATCTCCCACAGGCTGATGTCAGTTTCCAAACAAAAGGCAAGAGTCAATAAATACAGCGATGCAGTGAGAAAATGTTGCAGCTGTAAACTGTTTGATTGTTTGACTCATTTGATTTAGTGTTTTGTCAATGTTTGGTCAATCTAAGGATTATCTTTTGAGTTCCCATCTGTCCCTCCCATCTCTCCCTCCCTTTCTCCTCCTTGTGTTTTTCTCACCTCAGTAATGTAGTCATTACCATCCTTTCCACAGATGGCTTTGACGGCACAGATATCCAGCCCACCGAAGATCTCTGCGCAGGTATCAACCCACAGCTTATACCTGTCACAGAGGGAAGCTGGATTAGATCTACAAATAGTCTAAATCTGTTTACAGGAAACTAAAAAACCCTATCAACACATGAGCTACTGAATGTATGATAACTAGCTTGCTGAGTTGCAAAGTTTGCACATTTGTCTTTTTTATACAAAACACAAATGGGAGAGAGAACTTCTCTTGTCTTACATTATCTTGCTTAGCTCAGTAAAACAGAGTTTTGCTCTTGCACACTCCTTTTTCAATAAAATTGACTTCTGTATCACCTCTGCATTGGATGTTGGTGCAAATGTTGCTCTTAGGGGCATTTATCCTGACAATAAACCTGTAAGAGAACCTTTGAGCTCCAGGCTGGCTTGGCCAAAGACAATAAGGGTGATGCTGATTCAGTGGCATCTTTGAAGATCTGCATCGACTTGCTGTCTGAAAAGCTTAACACAAATAAACTAGAGCAATAACTTACACTACAAATGCTGCCCAAAAAGATAATGTATCAGTGCAAGTATCAATTTTATTTGGACAATTTTGAAAAAAGGTTCGTCATATAGCTCATATTTGTAAGCCTTGAAGTCTTTGTACTGTGTTCTATTACTAAATATAACAGGTTAAAGACGCCTTTTTTCTAATTTAATTCTCTGAATTATAGTGATAAGGTCATTTAATGACTGACATGATTCAGCTTGATTCACCCTGATAAGAGAAAAGTTTTCAAAAACATTGTCCAAAACTCTTAAAAATGTTATCTCAACAAATCAAACACTGTAAAGTAAAATAACTCATTTTATAATGTTTTATATGGTAAGTAATATACCTTTATTTAGAGTTTTTACAGTGCTACTTCATACAGATGTTGGTGCTGTAACCACCACTACACAATGCCAGTTAATTCTCCAATGTCTGACAATGAACTCTTTTCACAACTCAGCTTTTGACTTGTTGTGGCAGAAAAAGCACAGCTGTAACTTAACATTAATGACATTTTGGCATCTCTGTGAGCCATGCCACTGAGCCAACATGCATTATTAATATTATTAATTGCACTTGTGCATTTCCAGCTGTGACAGGTCAAAATAAATGCTTTGAAAGACATATACAGTCCAGTTTTAAGCCATGAGCATAGCAGCTCAGCAAGAAGAAACGAGAATACGACCTTAGCCTTTAATAAAGGAAATCCTATTCTATCACAAACCAAACACAAAAAAATATGGAAAAAATACTGCCTCTCTTTCTCTGTGAATAGGGACACAACATGCATGAAAAATAAATGCACAGTTTAGCACCAGTCCAGTAAAAACATCTACTGATATCTGTGTTCAGCAATGTGTATGTGTGTGTGTGTGTATACCGTGACTAACTGACATAACACAAGAATGACATGTGTGACACCAAAGCAGTCTGAGCATCACTAATGTGGAAGCAGTGCTCACTTGTCAGTCATGGCTACTTGTTCCAACATGGCAGATCCAGTGTTGCTCTTCCAATTACCAGAGATGGATGTTCGCCTGGAAGAGAAGAGGAAATTGTGCATCAAATTGTTGCAGACACCAACATTCACTTGTAGAGATGACTAATACAGGGGAAAGAGATTTTTGACAGCGTTGCAGCAAGAGGTTAATGTGTGTGGTTTATGTGTCACTGTGGTTTCTTTGCTAGCTTTAGGTTCTTGTGTGCAGGAAATCTACACAGCTGCTGATAAGCATCCATCAGCTCTTTGTTTTACACTGAATGCGAAGGTTCACACACAAAAAATGCATAGCCTTTTTATTGAACTCACACAAAATGATATGTGTCACAACATCAAAAATAATAAAAGTAGTTATCTTTTTCAACAGAGTTTCAAAAAACATCTATGAAAGTGTTACTTTTTTATTCGAGGTTTGGTGGATCCAGGAAGTTATCTTTTACGTTTGATTTTCCTGTTTGGCCTTAAGATGGCACTGTTGTGTCATTGTTACTGTAAATAAATACAGACACAATTGTGGAAAAGTTAGTTTATATTAGCTGGTGTTTATGTTAGGATTTACAATATAGTGTAGAGCAGCATTATTTTTGATTTTGGAGAGTTTTTATGACTAGCAGCTGAGGAAATAAACAAGTACTTGGGGTTTTTAACAATAGGGAAATATTTGGTACCATTTTTGAGTCAGATAGTTTAGAAGCAAAACTGGAGCATGAGAATGGTGGACTGATGAGGAAACCTGTAATAGTAACCTCCTCTCCCTCCATCTTGCTGATATAAATGTGCAACTAGTTTTCCTCATCAAATTTGGAAATTTGACCAGGAAAACTGAAGCCAGAAGAAAGTTCTAAAGATCTTTGATTTTTTCAGGAACTGATCCAGTTCAGCTGAAAAAACTCCTAAAGGAACACTGAATGTGTCCAACTGGTCCCAACCAAGAAACAACGATTTGTGAGGGCAAATTGTACGTACAGTAGAATGTGCACAAGAACACACACACAATATAAAAACCACTGGGGAAAAAAAAAGTACTCACATGTATGCTTTATAGTCAGTGCCGATTTTTTGGACTCTGATGTCGTACTTGGCATCTACAAATGGCTCGGTAGTGCAGTAGGTTTGAGTGATGGCCACCACACTTGCAATATCCTGGAAGTCACTGACATTGTCCACCTTGACCTACAAGGAATAACATGAAATATAGTTTCTTTAAAGCAAGGCTGGGCTATATCTCATTTTCAAGAGTAGAAATTTTCTTAAGAAAAAAAGTAAGTGGTATATCATTATTATAACGTACAAATGTAACCATTTGTGCAAAAAGTTCTATTTCAGAAAATGATAATTTAATATCTGTTTTCTGATTAATGGCATTCTGAAGCAAGAGTCAGTTAGCTTCACAGTTAGCTTAGCAAAAAGGCTGAAAGAACAGGAAAATAGCCAGCTTAGTTATGTCCAAAGGAAAATATCTGCTTACCAACACCTCAAAAGCTCACTAATAAACACATTATATCTTGTTTAAGAAACAAACAAACAGACAAACAAACAAAAACAAACAGGTTTTGTGTTGTCCTCAGAAAGAGCCGGGCTGGCTGTTTCCCCCTTTATAAGTTACACTGAGCTAATGCCCTGCTAGGTACATGCAATTCTTTTGTCTAACTCTCAGCAGCAAAAAATGAATGTATTATACAAATGCACAAATACAAACTATTTCTTTAAGTGTACACACCGGGTCAATAATAGTCTAAAAATGCAGAAATGTGTAAAGATGTAAGAATATGAATGTATAATGCTGTTCTTGAGTGAGGCACTCTGCTTGCACATTGCATTATTTCCATCAATAATGCAGATTTAATTAATTACAGTGCAGAGTATGGAGGTAAAATGACATTGCAATGGTCTCTGCAGTTGACAAGGTCACAGGTCACAGTGACAAGTAAAGTGGAAACTGCTGCACAAGTGCTTTCTGCCTGAACTTGTAAATGTTTCTGTGTTAAACTTTTTCTCTCAGAGGAAAGAGCAGTGAAATAGACCAAAGAGGGATATTCTACAAAAGCTAAATTCATAGCCTGACACAGATATGTAAAATGGTAGGGTTATGGTTAAAAGGGTACATGCTGATAAGAGGCCCAAGGTAACGAGGTGTGGTGGATGGATGAGGACTGATAGAAAAGTAGATAAGAACATCAATCTGATTTCATTTAGAGAAAAAGGAGAAAAAAAGGACAAAAGGAGAACTTAAGGGTGAATATTATAGGATGTGCTGCAGTCATGCAAGAAGGAAAGGATGAAGACAGATAAGATATTAAGCAGAATAGAAAATTAAGTGTTAGTGTTGTTAGGAATGGAGTATAATGAATAGTTCCTCTTCTTTTCCTTCTTTTCTTTTCTGTTCTGTCAATTGTTTTGGACTGGTTTTCTGTGGGTAAAACACTGGGTTAAGCTGTGGTGAATTATCTGGCAGTCTTGAAGGCAGCATGCCTGCAGTGCGCGTGGAGCGGCTGCCATGTGACCTTAAAATGACATCAAAAGACTCAGGTAGACGGTTGCCACCGAGTAGAGGACAAGACGCCACATCGAATTGTTTGCGGATCTCCACATTCGACCCACACCAACCGAAGTGATTGAAACCAGCATTTATTTTGGAGTTAAACCCCAACCAACACACATCTGAACGCTAACGGAGCTTGGGCTCGCAAATCCCAGCCACACTACGTAGGGAGAATCAGGCCGGAGGCTCGCCGGCGCACAGGTGAGCTACCCAGCTTGTGTTCCCTGTAAGAAAACCAGTCCTTACTTTTCATCTGACTGTCCCTTTTCTTCAGCGCTAGGTATTGGGGCTATTAAATAATAACAGTGTTTGTTTACCCGGGCTATATCGTAACAGTGTAAGTCAAAGAAAGCACTACATAGCACGTAGTTGTTCCAGGTGTGATGTTTTAGTATCAACATCAAGGTCACTCGGCACATGGAGGCATTTTTAGGATTTTCCAAAGGTAGTTTGTCAAATTATGCAAGTTTCTAGTCAAACTTTTTTGTCTTGTGTCTTGTCCATTTAAATATTTGTTTTTTGCGTCTGGAAGCTTATACAAGGAGAGGAGCAACATTACCTTTCCCATTCCAGAGTGGGCGTGTCCAATTTTCACCACTACCGGGAAACCTGGTGTTGTAATCTGAAAAGTAAGAGAATAAATAAAGAGTGAATCATAATACTAATTACAGCTGTTACATCAACATAATCAGCAAACTGGAAACACCCTGTCATGAAAAATGAGTGGCTGTTTGAAACAAATGTCAGCATTAACAGATCTAAGGGGAGTGTCTGATAAGGTCATGGCCTATGGTAGAAACAGTCAATTTAAGAAAGCCTAGCACATTTATTATTTTAATATAGTCCCCTTTAACTTTCTCACACTCCGTCAAGTGGATCTGAAGCATACAGATCCCCTCTTTTTAGTAGTTTGTGTCTTGTAACTCTAGAAAAGGGTCCACAGCTGTGATGGGGCCATTAGCATCATTGTAAAAATGGCAACCACTGAGCTTCTTCTTCATCTTGGGGAAAATATACTATTTTGAAATCCAAATCCACTGATTAAAAAGGGTGTTGCACAAATTTAAATCCCCATTCTGGGATGACTGCATGACATCTGATGTTGTCTGTTTTCTTACATACTAGTGACTTGCAATGTCAGTCACCCAAATCCAAAATACCACAAAGGTTATTAACCTTGACCCTTCAAGCATAATCAATGAGAGCTGAACTGTTCATGCATGTAACAAGAGCTAACTCATCTCCTTCAACCTTAGGCCACCAACTTATTAATCACTCCTGTATAGATTAGTGAGCCTTTACTGTCCAGCACTGAAAAAGTCATTTACAGTAAAACAAATTGCACAAGGGAAGATGGCACAGGTCTACATAATCTCATCTTATAAAGCTGAAAAAAAAAAAAAAAAAAAACATTTAAAAATCCAGCAGACATGGAGCAGCATTAGCACGAACTTGGATTTGAACCTCTAGCCCGCTGATGAATGTGAGTTTTATCACTTTTGCTCTGTTTTGGTTTGGGTTAACTTCTGTGGAAAATATTTAGCTCCAAAAACTCCACTATATCCACTTACTGGTTGCTAGCTTAATCCTACTGCCATTTAGTACTGTTCAGGTATTGTGCATTGGGTTTTATCTGGGCTTTTTCACCAATAACAGCTGACTAAAGTCTCTGAAAATGCTCTTCTGATCTCAAGGA
Source organism: Ctenochaetus hawaiiensis (assembly GCA_029783645.1). Classification (NCBI taxonomy): domain Eukaryota; kingdom Metazoa; phylum Chordata; class Actinopteri; order Acanthuriformes; family Acanthuridae; genus Ctenochaetus; species Ctenochaetus hawaiiensis. The sequence continues at coordinate 10,692,802 of JAPZDY010000012.1, read as the reverse complement.
AACTGAAAAGTCCCTTGTGGGTTCATTGCAATGAGCAGCATGTAAGAAAGTAAAGAAATGACTGATAAAATGGATTAAATAATGTACTAATGGATTGAATAATGTACCCTGCAATGGCCGTATTGACACAGTAAAACAAACATACAGTAAAACTTTTCTCTCAGTCTTCACCTAGTCATGTTCCTTTTCAGATGTATTGACACATGCTCAGATGTCCCTTTAATTAAAAATTAGTCATTAAGTGCTGTCTTGACATTAAACCGCTCCATTCCCCACCAATAGGGCAACACTTGTACTCCACACTAATCATCTGTAATTTTTATAATCATGATTTGCATCAGTGACTCAGTTGCTGCACTGATGATCACACAAGCTGCGTCTCAACGGCACAACAATACTAATCTTGAGCATTGTGAATCATTGTGCAGCTCAAAACTGCCAAACAATACTTTAATCGGTCATACTTTTCATGACTGACTGTTTGAATACGCTGACGACAGCCAATGGGAGAAGAGGGAGGACATCAGAAGAGAGTACAAGAGGAGGCAAAGGGTGGTAGCCTTTTTTTTTTTTCCTGCGTTTGAGGAGGCTGTCCCTAAATTGTTGAGTACATAAGAGGCTCCCTGTGTGCGACCCTCTCAGCATTCAAGACCAGACTGTGAGGGGACCCAACTATTGTAAGTTTCTCTGTGTGTTGTCTACAGAGAGGGAGAGGGAGAGACAGAAAGAGAGGGAGAGGGAGAGAGGGAGAGGGCAGTGGCAGCAGCAGCAGCAGCAGCAGCAGCCATTCCTCCAACTCCTTCAATTCCTTGAATTCAGAGGTGCACTTTAAACTTATGAAAACATTTCTATCCACAGCTGCTTCTCAGCTCAGCAGAGCTCATCTTCAACTCCACTGTCTCCTCCATCCCCTCGTTGCTGACTGCCGGCCTGATTTGCTTTCCCGTGGATCTTAACAGGATCAGAAGAGACTGCCTAGTGTTTATCGAGTGGTGGAGCAGTCAGAGTCATCATGGCCATGTCCCAGGAGCGGAGTGCGTGTCTGGGGCTCTGGGTACTCCTTTTGCTTGGTGCAGGCATGGAGGCAGTTGTGGAGGCATGTAGCTGCCACCCAGCACACCCACAGCAGCTCTTCTGCAGCGCTGAGATTGGTAAGTTAATGACTGGGGACCACTTTAGTCTCTGTTTACTCATATTAAAATTAGGAATATTAAAGCTGCTGCATTTAATACTATTAAAAACTCATTTTAAGTTCTCCTGACTGTGAGTACAACAACCCAAAAGGGGGATATGATTTTAAAATGGGAGGAATCGCCTTCCTCTTTACCTAACTGATTCATGATTGGCCTATTGATCAACTTAATTAGATTAAGTTGAGAGAAAAACAAAAATCAATCCACAGTGTAAACCTACCATGACAAGAGCTGATCAATAGAGCTTCAGGACTGAGTTTTTCATGGTAGTTAGTTGAAAAAAAGTAGATTTATTATTGTGGCCCAAGCTATTAAAGCACTTCATAGGAAGGCTAAATAAGTACAGTGTGGTGGACTGTTAGTGCATTTATTATTGATTATAATAATAATATACATGTACACACAGTTGCTTCTCTGACTGGTCTTTATTGTTCTTATGTAAATACCAAGATTACTCAGCCCCTGTACTATTATCTGAGGGGAGGACAGTCCGCCATCTGTTTTTTGAGGTTACATAATTGAGTCGTCTTGCGCTCAAGCGCAGAAAAACAAACCCTAAAAAACATTAAGAGCCAAGTGGCCGCGGCCTACTTTCTGTCTGTCTGTCTGTCTGTCTGAAGCCCCCCATCAACCAGTTCTTTCTTGTCTAAGCACAGGCCAAAACCAACACTCTGCTCTGACTTTGAGCACTTGGCTTGAGAGTGTGGAAAGCTGGAGTATGTGTTCATGTCAAAGGTTACACTCCAGCAGAGGAGACAGACAGACAGAAAGAGGAAGTGGACAAAGAAATTGCTTTTATAGTGTTGTAAGCTTTTTTTTTTTATTCATAATCGTTTTGTATCTGCCTGTAGGTCTAGAGAGGGTCATCTCTTTCAGAGTACTCTGCAAATGTGTCTCAAAAAATAGTCCATAGGAAATGGAGGCTGAGACCTGTTTTGAAACTGCCACAACGCCAAATTAGATCTAGGTTATGAGAGCACAATGAGAGTATTTGGGGCAATGTTTTTAGGACAGGGTTTTACATATGAAGTGTGCCATCAAGGAGTGAGATGAAGGTTTTGAAAGTGTGATTATTGTTTTCTTTTTCACGAGTGAGCAGTTTGAGGATTTTGTACATATCAAGTTTCAAAGTGACCATGACATTGCAAAGTCCCAGTTAGTAAGACTGGAACAGACCTAAACCAGGACTCAGTGTTGATTTTCTGGTCTAAAATAGTGAAGCACTGGATCCAGTTTCATTACCATCTTTTGCTCTTTCATTCTGTTGTTTTGTTGGTTACATAAGACACAAAAGCCATGCATGTTTCATGTTATTCTCATGTAAACTGTGCAGTGAAAGTTTCTCAGAAACAAACATCTAGCAATGCTCATTGTTGAATCATAGCTTATCAACAGTAGTTACAGCAGGTCTGTCAAGCTTTGAATTTGTACACAGTGTGAGGTGGTGTGCATGTGATTATGACTATAATCAGTACACTAAGATAGTTGACGGTTATGTCATCTTATTTTGTCATTTCCAAAACCTAACCAAAGTGGTTTTACTTGTAATATTAAAAGATACAAACACTTTTTAAAAATATTAACAAAAAGGCTTCAATACCATTACCATCCTGTTACTGTTAGTAATCTGCATATAGTAGTACACCTAAGTACATGGTTAGACTCTGCATTACAAAAGCAACTCTGCTTTGCCTAATTCTTTTAGCATGATACCATGATATCACCACAAAGTGCATATTTAAGACCAGATAGGCTCTAGGTCTCTTACATCAAGTCAGCTTTTTAACCAGATCACAACCTTCTTGCAAGAGTAAAACATGCTAGCAAAAGTAATCTGTTTAGTTGGTTTTAAAATCAGCAGTTATTAGCTAGGATTAAGAAGCTGTATTTGTCTGCCTCTGTTAAAAAGGATTGTGTTTCTTTTTAAGGGGTAAATCCACCATCATTCTTACTGGAAACTACATGTGTAAGAACAGGAAGCCTGAAAGGCATAAGAACAGTAACTTTGGGCTGCTGGACTTGGCAAATAGTCCATTAATGAGGGGGTCTTTTGTAATTAGATCCCTTTTCCTCGAGGTATTCTTGGGACTCTGTTCTGTGTTTAGTTTTAAATGCATAAGTCCATCTCTGAATGGATAAAAGAGTCAGTGGTCCCTTCAGGTAGAATGCAACTTTTAAGACTAATGAATAACAAATAAGGAAAATCCCACATTTACACTAAGTGCATGTGAAAGAAAACTTTAACTTTTGTTGTCATCCATGATTATACCGTCCAGGCTAATTTCTAAGCGGCTGGTGGTGGCCTTTAGTTGACCTGACAGTGTTGTCAGAGTCGATGAGCCCTTTGAATAAAGCCGTACATTTGAGTAATATCCCATCTGGTCAAACCTTGGACGATTCCCTTGCCACAACTGTGTATTTGAGATTGTGTGAGTGAGTGAGTGAGTGAGTGTGTGTGTGTGTGTGTGTGTGTGTGTGTGTGTGTGTGTGTGTGTTGGATAGAGGCCAAGCCATGCCAACACAGCCTACTCCGTCTCTCTCTGTTTCTTTCCCTCTCTCTCCCCACTTCATTTCCATGTCTATAGGCTTGGTCTAATGGTCTGCATACTAACAATATCTGTGTGAAAGCCCGCTGACAGTCCAGCTTTGTGAGCATGACAAGGGTGCCGATTCATCAGGGAGGGGGGAAGTTACTTACTACATTAGTTCTCATGGTACAAGTTTGCAATATTTTTCTTTGGTTATGTAGAAGTGAGGCAGATGTACAGCCACTCTCACTCTGCAGGCGTGCCTGTCCTTATCTCTGTTCAAAACACAGCTGCAGCAGTTGAATTAAGTGGGTAGCCTGGCCTGCGCAGTCCAAAGATGTCTAAGTGGGAGGGGGGTAAGCATTTTTGAGAATCTAGACTGAGCGAGTCAATTTTCAGAGAGACAACAAAAGAATTAAATGATTATGCAGTTCAGTTATCATATACAATTTCTACAATGAATATGATTTACATGTACAGTTACTGCAGTGATTTTTGTGTATGGAAAATGATCTAACCCAGATTTGTTTACTTTGATCTGAAATGGGCACAAAATTTCTCAATAAATGATAAAAATCAGTGGTCTACTGTGATGAAAACTGTTAGAACTTTTCTTGGTTTATTGGCCGTAGCATATTCTTTCCTTTTCTGTTTTGCACTGATATGCAGCCAAAGCATTAACTGCCAATTATTTGATCCTTACACAGAGTAGCTTATACATAAGAGTATTATTTATCATTAATAGGCCACATAAACCCTTTATTCTGCTAAATAGAGCACATATTAAGTGGGGTGGCTAATTTGCCAAAGCGCTTTCAGAGATGTTTCTTCTAGCCAAAGGAAGTGCAGATCAAAGAGCCGAACCAAACAAAGAGGACGATGTGATATCATCATTGGTACATGTCTGTGTAGTGAGCATGACGGTGCAGACAGTGATGTGATCATAGTTGAGATGGAGGCTGTGGGTGTTTCAGTGTTTAGTAGTATTTTTTGACACTGGCTTGTAAAAACAAAACTTGCTGAATTTTTCTGAGTATTCACCTGGGATAACAGTGTTCCAAAATTCTTTTGATCAAGTAAAATAAAAACACAGTGTAAAGTAGAGCTTGAGTGGTGAGTCATATGTTAAGTCAGAATATCTATAGGAACCAGTTTATGCTCAAATCAAAGTAGTTGGTCAGTCACAGTTTGAAGGAGGTGAATGTCACAGTGTGGGTTTCGGTAAAGGTTTTTATGGAGTACACTGGAAGTTTTGCATAAATTGTAGTAGTTTGTAAGTATGTTGGCCACTAAATAACAAAATGGTGCAGTGCAAATGTTTAAGATAACTTTTAGGTCATTTAGAAACCATGTCTTTGTCAACCAAAGACACAGATTAGAACAACAACTGTAAAATATCTTGCTCAGTACATTTCTTGGTCATACTTGCTTATTAACCCAGCGACCCCTTGATAGATTTACTTACTTATGTATTATGTAAAATATAAAGAAATTAATGTTGGCTAATGTTTCTTGGAAATTTTTATCCTTTCAAATTTCATTTTTTTGAGATCAGACTAAAACATTTAGGAACATTTAAGCTCTAATTAGATATAGGCTTAACAGTCCTGCATGCAAAATATTAACTGTGCCAATAACTTTACTATTACAACCTATTACAAAAGCAATACTTAATATTGTGGGCAGCAAAATGTGAAGATTATGGTAAGGGCGGAAAACTCACTCTGAATAGTAATGTAAGAAATGTCATTGAGTATAAAATACAACATTTCTTTAAAAAGATCGTGTGGCAGTTCTATTAGATTGCACAGAATTGAAATACTTTGGTACCTTAGCATGGTACTTTCAGGCTCCAGCTATGCAAATAGGATTGACTGAACTCAATGAAGATTAATGCAGATTCATCCAAGGCAGTTTAATGTGCCAGTAAATCAAACTGAGCTCTTGTTCTTTCCATGCATTTTTTAAATCAAAGCTGCATGTGTGTGACTCTATGGGCAGGTGTGTCCTTGAGTAGTCAGACACTGCGATGTGTACTATATTATTGAGCATCTGTAGACTTGTTTAGTCTATTATGATCTCTTGTAACTTTGTTATCTGAACAGCCCCAAGATGATTTCTACCTCACTTATCTCAGCTTTCACCGCAGCAAAGTTTTTATCTGTATTGCCACACTCCGTTTTAGCCTCAGGCTGTAAGTTACGCCATATAAGAATGAAGCATATCAAAGTTATACCCAGCAAACATCTTGTGCTCTCTGACATTTCCTATAATATGAATGTCTCTGGACCAGCTGTCTCGCTGTGGGCGATGCGCCGCGCTCTGATTAAACTACTGCACCTTGCAGTAGTTTGCATTAACTTTCTGTCCGTCTGTACTTGTTTGTGTCCCTGCCTTACAATTTCTTCTATGTTAGACTGACAAACAAAATGTCTCTTTTCCCCCTGAACCAATTTCACAGAACACACTGAGCTCCTCCTGCTCTTACCAGCACACACACACAAAAAATGGTGTAGTTACGTGATCAGCAAAAAAGAGCAAAAACAAGGGGATGGTTTGCGTAGCTGTGTGAGAGGGTGAGGATTAGGAGGGGTGCTGGGTCACACTCTGTCTCCCTCTCTTATACTGTAGCTTTTCTCTGTCTTTCTGGTGCATCAAAAGGCGACTGTTTTCTCTCTTTTCTCAGAGAACAATGTGGAAAACAAGGAAAGGCAATCATAGCAGTGTTAACAGGCATTTTAAGGCATTTTACTGCAAAGCTGTCAAAGCTCACCAGGTGAAGCCATTTAACCTTGTAGTATGTGTTTATTTTGCACCTAATCAAAAGTATAAAACTGTAGTGATTACAAAATCAATCATTTTCACCAGAAGCCCCACATAGTTACTGTTGCTATGTCTGTCATTTTGAAACTATGTGTCCTTGATTTCATACAAAGGGTGACAAGAAAAGACTATTCATCTTCTAGTGAGCATTGTTCAGTTTGTCCGCTGAAATATCACCTGTGCCGACTTTAACATGGTTCTTAGTTGAAGCTAGCGAGCTAATTTAGCAAACATTAGCTGTATACATCGGTTGAAAACACTGCCTCTGGCTGGCTTTTAATATTTCAACCCAAATCTATTTAAAATGAGAACCCTGTATGCACCTGAATACTACATATGTTCTATTTATTATATATCTAATGCGAAAAGCTAGCATCCTGACTAGTTAAAGATCCATGTTGAAGACACAGAAATATAGACTGTTGTTCTTGTACAGACTGTTCTTGTATTTTAGCATAGAGCTTGTAGTTCAACCAAGATAGTGTTATGATACAGAAAAATTAAAGATCTGACAGTTGAATTTTACTTTAGCAAATAAAAACTGTTTAATGCATCCCATTTGCTCTTATATTTTATGTTTCAATGGCTAAAACAACAAAATACCATTAAAATTCTTGACATGCAGAGTTTTCTTCTTTCTGCAGCCTTACCACAGTTTTATTTATATTTTCTAAAAAGTTCCCCCTTAATATTCTCTGCTTCTGTTGACTTCACATTAATGCAGCTGTCTGCCATGATCAAAGTCACCGTGTCTAATGTTTTGATTGAGATATCAGAGCAAATCTAAAAGAAAGCGTTACTAGTTCTTTGAGCCACAGCAGCGTCATTATCAAAGGAAATGTTTGACAGTGAAATTAATTTGTCAGTTAACATAATGAGTAATGCAGATGTCTAAAAGTGCAGATTTCATGGTTTTGACTGAAGGAGAAAAGCTGGTCTGTAACAGCATGCTTTGACTTGGCTCATTTCTGCATATTATAGTCTGTGCGAGTAAAACGACACCATTGATAATATTTTTAATTGTAATGAGGGTTTTGTCTCCAAAGTGAAGGTCCTAAAATTTTATGATCTTTCTGTAACCTTCCTGTTATTAGCCACAGACCAATTATCCTGCTACTTTACCACTTTATTTACAAAAATTAATAAAACAGAATGAAATCATGTCTGTGACTGTCATGATTTGGCCTGCGTGTGTAAACTATATGTGTAAATGAGAGTGTGTGTGTGTGTGTGTGGTGGGGCTTAATGGGAGTGTGCGACACAGAGCTACTTGTTATTCCATGTGGGTTTTGATTTCCCTCCCAGAGGAGAGGAGAGACACATCCGGTATCACTACTGAGAGGGACAGCTACACTGTCTGTGTGAGGGGGAAGAGAGAAAGACGAGTGACAAGCAAAACGACAGAAAAGGGGGAGGAAGGAGGACGAATGTGAAACAACCCAAATCTGTCCATCTATCTATCATTTCCAAAACCGGTTTACTGTCTAGAGGGATGGAAAGCATATTTATTGATTGTAAACATATGTTATCTGTTGTTTGTAGCATGTAATTCACATTCTTATCACTCCTTGTGTTTATTTGTCATATCAATTAAACTTAATCCGCATTTCTTCCCGTTATGTACTTATTTGTTTGACAGTGATAAGGGCAAAGATCTCTGGAGAGAAGATTGTGTCGCCTAGCAACAGCTCCTCACCTTACATGAAGATGATCCAATATGAAATCAAAATGATCAAGGTGGGATCCCTGGACGGCAGTAACAGCTGCTGCCGGTGCAGAGGAATATGATTTTTGTTGCTTATGCTGCTATGTATGGCTGTTTGGTTTGTGAAGCTGTTGACTAAAGTAAACTAATTCTGATTGGCTGCTCTAAAATTCAGTTCAAATGTTTGCAGTGTGTCTATGTCAACGGTTGAGACACTTAAACACAAGAAATAGCCTGGTTCAAGTTCTATACGAGTGTGAATGTTTATCTCAGATTGAACTTAATCTGCTCTGATTGAGAGTTTTTTTTGTAAACTTTATTATTTTTGATTTACATTTCATTTCTACATCTTGCGCTGACTTTATATCTGTTTGCTAACTGGGGCATTAAGACCCTATATACTATTTTTTGACATTTAAAATTTGTTATGATTCTGTATTACAAACATTGCAGCCACATCAGTATTATTATTGTATTCAGTACAATATAATGTAAATGTGGCTTTTCAGCTTTTCTAAAACTACCTCTGCACTCTCTTCTCCCTGTATGTCTTTTTGTCCAGATGTTTAAAGGTTTTGACAAGGCCAAGGACATCCAGTATGTGTACACTCCAGTGTTCTCCTCACTGTGTGGCGTCAAACTGGACTCAAACAACAAAGCGGGGTATCTGCTCTCAGGTATGAGATGCTCAATGTTTGTGTTGCACTTGCAGTAGGAAAAGAGGCAAAAAAAATACAACAACAGATAGGCCAGATGTCTGGTTGGTACACCACTAATATTTGTCTGTAGGAATATACAGCAGATCTTTACAATGTTGGTATTTGTCTGCAGAAGTATGTAGCTGGATCCAGAAAAAAGTTAGCTTAGCTTAGCTTAGTTTAGCTTGATGTTCATACAGGAAAAGGCAGGGCAGCCAGACTGACCCTGTCCAAAAATAACAGATCTGCATGCCTGCATCTCTTAAGTTCACCAATAAATATCCTTTTATATCTGATTTGTTTAATTTCTATCTGAGCAAATGTTTTTCTACTAAACTACTCTCTGCTAAGTTTGTATCTTTGTTTATAACAGCATTGTTATGCAGCATTATTATAGTCCCTTAGACCATCATCAGCAATACAGCAAAATAACCTTCTGCAAGCCGAAATTTTTGACGGCTGTGTTGCTATGTTGTTTCACAGGAAGTATGTGGAGTGATGGGAGAATTTCTATCGGCCAGTGTGACCTTGTAGAGTCCTGGGACAACTTGTCACTGTCACAAAAGAAGAATCTCAACTACAGATACCAGATGGGCTGTGAATGCAGAGTGAGTAAGGACTGTTCATTACCCATTCGTACATATTCATCTTTTGTCCCACTCATCTATCAGTCCAGATATGCCTCAAAAAACAAAGCAAACAGAGCTTTTAAACCTCTTATATTTCACTCTTGCTCAAACTTTCCTTCTTTTATGGCACATAAAATGTTCCTGTGTGTTGTGACATGTTTTTTGTTTGTCTACAGACACACACTCACCCCCAGAAATTACATTATTCATAAACCTGGGGATACTAACTGCAGGAACAATGAGATGGGTGCGTGGGTAAACAAATAAACTGAAAAACTCTTCTCTCTGCAGATCAACACCTGTTACACAGTGCCATGTGCATCAACAGGGGAAAACGAGTGCTTGTGGACTGACTGGCTGCTGGATAACAGCCTAAATGGGGAGCAGGCTCGGCAGTACGCCTGCATCCGCCGCTCTGACACAACCTGCAGCTGGTACCGGGGTGGACCTCCACCTGAGAAAGACTTCCTGGATATGACCGACCCTTGACCTGTAATTCTGACATTTATTTTCCACTCCATTTTCATTTGTGCAAATTCAAAATTTTCCTGCTTTTGCTTATGTAGCTCATATCAAACATGCACAGTAGCAACTGATTTCATCAAAAAAATTGGCTGATTTACGATCAAGGGGGTTTCACTCGAGTTTGAGCTTCTGTTAGCAGAGTTCAGGTGGTTGCTGCAGAAATGCTAGGAGTAGTTTTATAAAGCACAGGGGCTTTCGACATTCCTCTAACACATTTTCTCACTCTCACACGTTCCATTTCATTTGTTGTTTTCTGCAGAATAAGAACAGCAGCAGACCATCCACTGCAAATTATTCACCCCAGAATGAATCTTTTCTCTGTTTCTTGTGACCTGAGGGTAAATGCATAACCATAGCAAACACTGCATAACTTAAGATACGTAATGTGTGTTTTTGGTTATGCGTTTACTAACACAATTACAGGAAAGTATACTAAAAAAAAAATAAAGAAAAATGTAGAAAAATGCTGCCAGCTTCTTCCAGACAAAGAGTTATATAGTGTAAACACATCTACTGTGCTCTAAATGTAAACTGCAGCACTGCCACATTTTGCTCACATATTCTGAATATTTACATTTATATATTATCCAGTGTCCAAAACAATGAAAAAATGCATTGTATATATCAGACAAAGCAAAACCATACATTCTTCAATTTGACAGAACCTGACAATTTCAATATATATGATCACCACTCTTGTACATCTAAATCATCACAGTTTATACTCTCAAATTGCTGAGAATGTAAATATTGTACTTCAGTGAGAATTAACATTTTAAAGGCTAACCCAATCTTGTCTTGTAGCATAGAAGTTGTTTTCTTGTGGTTTTGTGTGTTTAGTTTCCTTGGTTGAACTCTGTACTATTTCCTGTGCCAAAAATCTAATCCAGCGCTTTAACAACAGCACTGCCACCTGTAGATGCCAAGCCACCTCTCCTCAAAGGAAATGATGTAACAGGACAAGGTTCAGTTCCCTTTTTATAACTCCTTAAAATCAGGAAATGGATTCTGCTGAATGCTCAAGTACAAGAAAAGATGTTAAAAACAAAAGAGAAATACCTGAAATTCATGGATAATTAGTGATTTTACTTGCTTTATATGTTTTTTTAATAGAGTGACTCAACATTTATTGAAAGACCCAAATCTGAATTGACCCCCGTCTTGTTACTGGACTACTTTACTGAAGTCATACAGATTAAAATGCATCATATCTTATCTCTGATCTGTCATTAAGGTATCACATTGGAGACATTCAGCAATAAAATATTGAACTTTAACTGCACAATGCAAAAATTTGACATGATAAAAAAAAACTCTTTATAACTTTTTATAAATGATTAATAGTAAATTTAGGCTTCCATTAATGACATGAAAAAAATGCATAGTAACTGTATGGCTTTAGCAAAGCATTATCAAACAATTTCATGTTTGTTTTATATTGAAAGAATTGTTTGGGTTTGTATTTAAGTCTCTGTTTCTGTCTAAATAGAGTTTTCTATTTCCATGTACCAAAAAAGATTGTATATAAAATGTCTCAATGGAAAAGTGTGACTCTTTTCTTCTTCTCTTCAGTGACCAAAAAAAAAAAATGTTAGAAAATAAGACTATTTCAATCTCAGGGGGGACTAACGTTGATAAAACGAAGTGCTTTAATGAAGATATTTCTGAACTGGCATAAGGGTTTCTGTTTCTACAGAATATCTCCAACAAGCCAAAAAGCTTTGAGCACATTTCATAATAAAAAAGCACTCTGGTGCTTCAGAGAATAGTACAAGTTTTTTTCATCTCTATATTTCAACCCTGATTCTGAAAATGTTGGCACTTTGTGTAAAGCCAACTTATTTTGTATTCTTTCTGTCAACCTACCACATTTGTGCAAACAAAAATGATGGGTATTCAGAACATTAATACATGTTAACATTAAAACGTGCTAACAGTTAGCTGAATTTGAGGAGGCATAGCTTTGGCGGGGATGTGAAAGTACTCCAAAGGTTTTTTCGCTAGAAATGTTTTAAACTGCCCCAAGACAAGAGTTAAACTGCTCAATACACGGTTATCTAAACATTCAAATCTCAAGATCATTAATGGGGACATTTTGTCGATTGCTGAGAGGTTGCTCTTTGAGAGTTTTCTGCAGGGTTATTGACAATAAACAAGTGCACACTTAAGGAAAACATAGTCTTACCATGTCTCTGTAGTTGGGGTAGAAAGTCTGATCTATGACGGGAAACTTATCCGAACCCAGCCTCTTCCGATAACTGACCAGCTGAGAAAACTGGTGGATAAGAAAAAGAAAGAAAAACAACCAGCAATTTTAACTCAGGTTGCTAAATGAGTGTTATGTGTATGATAACATGTAATGCAGTTTAGTTAAGCCACATCATTCACCTAGTAATAATACTAAAGTGTTTTTAAACTGCTTGGAACCACTGAAACTCACATCAGAAGGACAAAGGTCCGCTAAATGGTCTTAATCAAATGAAATGAATAGCTCTTAATGAATGCAATATTTTTGCATGTAAATTAGTTTGTGACGTGCTTACAGCCCAGGGTTTATCACAGAGGTTGTAGATGGAGTCCAGAGAGTTGACTGCTGGGATGCCTGCGTACTGCAGACCGATAATCAAGTTCCTAAAATCCTCGTTCTGAGCCATGCTGAAGGCGTGCTGACGCACCAAGACGAAGTCAGGCCTGAAGGACCTGATGTGAGAGCAGCAGAGGGAGTAAAGAAGATATTAATGAAAGTTAAAACATGAATGAAACATGGTCATCTTCTATTCGAATAGACAATCACCTATGAGAGATTCTTATTAACCACTTGGTTTGTGGTTTGTTAAATCTATTTTTCTGGCATACTAAACACCTTCTTACCTTTGATGGTAAATGAAGCTTAAAGTGAGTTATGTATGCTACATTTATTTTCACTTTATCTATATTCAAAATGACACAACTGTTCAAATCATATGATTTAAAGCAAATCAGGCAAATCTATTTATGACAAGAAAAGAATCATTCATAAGGGATATTTCATACACAGGCATCAGGTTTCACATGAAGTTTGGTTCAAAACAAAAAAGTACATTCATCATCTAAAAAGTAAATGTAAGCATACACCACTCAACAGTAGTACAAAAGCTTAGTTGTTGTTGCTACGATTTGAAAAACTGCACTGGCCTCCAGGAAGGAGTTGGTCATGTCCTCCCTCCTCTGAAACCACAGAGTGTAGCAGGAGATGAGTTATGCAAACTTTTGTGTGCACACGTTTTTTTTTTTTTAGGTGTTGAAAGTTGATGGAAAAAATTGTTTTTTTTGAGCAAAATAACTCAATGACTCCTCAAGTTTTAATGCACTACTTACTAAGATACTGAGAAGATTGCTGGAGGCGGCTTATGACTAATTAAACACAAATTTTCTAATCAACAAAAATCTCTCAAAACTGCTGTTAAATTAGTCTTTTTAAGATTTTGGAGAAGTGTTTTACAGATTTTCAATGTTGCCAAAGTCCTTCATAATTACATGAATGACAAATAGCACTCAAACCCATGCGACACACATGGGACACACGGCTTGTGCAAAAGTAAAGTAATATGAAGTAAAATGGCTGTGTTAATCATTGTCACTAAGTTATACTGACTGCCTCTGATTGGTCAGGATGCCTGCACCTTATAAGCTAGACTGACAGGATCCAATGTATACAAAAGATACTGCAGATATTCAAACTATGTGTAAGAATCTTTTGCTCAAAACATTAAAAAAATAACTGAAATTATCAATATGAGAAATATGAAAAAATAATAGTTTTGACTGAGAGTCAAAGAAGTTTATCTGTTGTGTTCCAGAGATGTCTAACTTTGCTAACTTGTTAATAAGTTATGCTAATATATTACCACTTTATAAGGGCATATTTTAACACCTGTTGATCATATTGAAGGTACAACTTGTGATTAAGGTGTATTCACACAGAAAGCAAACGGAAGTTTTCTCCACCTTAAACTCACAGTACTTTGACCAGCTAATAATCCTTGTGTAAACAGTCATTACCTGTACCACATCCCACCAAGCAAAAGTGTGTGTGTGTCCAAGCAACCATTATTACCACTTGACACTCATTAGAAACCGTGTTCAGTGGCAAATAAAAAGAGTGAGACAGAAGCAAACCCAGTGTTAACACTAGCTTTGCTTACCATAACAGGAGATAACTCCGAGTGAGTAAAGGGATGAAGTTTGATGACGAAACAGCTACCAATGCTAATGTTTGCATTTTGGCTATATCTAATACAGGTAGCTAACTGCGCAATGGTAGTGATGGTATTATTATGTTTGCAAGCCACAGACATTTTCAGCATTTCGTTGTGCAAAAATGTAAGTAGAATAGGAAAGGTCGCCCAGCTTCCTAATAAAATGCTGCAATTAATTTGTTTGGAGAATGAAATCAACAGTTGACCAGTTCTTACATATAGCACCTTTGAAAACTTGCTTGTGTTTAATTATGTATGGGATGAAGTAAACAAAGTAGTGGGCAAATCAGCTGGTGTTCATGAAAATTGTATTCAGAAGTAATTAAAAACCATAAGGAGACCGTCCTGCCAAGAACAATGGCAAGTGCCAAAAAACAACATATGTTTATGTTCTTAAAAAAAAAGTCCTCCAACAGCTGGAGTGGTTATGATGGCATTGTAGGAGTAAGTGGGTTGGCAATGCCATTGAGTTTGTGGGAAGTTGGGTGAAGGGTCAACAAAACAGTCAACAAAACATTTATTGTATCCTAATCAACACTGATTATCATAAGTATGAAAAATCTGGCTTTAAATGTGAGAAAACAGGGGCTGAATTTTCACAAGTAAAAAAGAAAACAATGCCAAATGGCAGAAAATTATAGGTTTCAAGTTTAGGCTTTTATAATCTACTTCAATTTTGAAGGATTTTTATGATTCTTACTTTAAAATATGTCAGCTTCCATTGCAAAAACAGCAAAAACTGCAGCTCACAGAAGCAATTAGTGATCAGTGGGATACAGGCAAAAACAATTTTTCAGTGCAGTTCAGCTCTTTGAAAGGTTGACGCTTATAGGGTATGACTTCTGTTATTTTTCCCTTTTGTCTCTGAAATGTGTGTATGAGAGAGGGAATGTGAGAGAAAGCACAGAGAAAGGAGAGGTGTGAGAATAGAGAGAGAGAGATCACAGTGGAAAAGAGATGTAGAGAGGAGTGAGAGAAACAAGACAGACAGAAAGAGAAAACTCTGGCACAGTGTGACCAACACCAGTTCATCATGCACCGAGAATACTAATCAGATAGACCAAGAAAATTAGAAAAAGACGGGTGGTGAAGATGGCTGTGAAGATCACTGTGGTCATGACTCAGTTTAATACCCTGGATCAGTGTTTGCCAGCAACGCCACTGTCTTCCTAATGCACTTTCACTATGGATTTTTCACTGTGCGTCTTATAACCAATGCACTCAAATGAATATAAGACCCAACTAAGAGTCTGAAACCATGTGAGCTTAATAGATAAAAATAAAAAAGCGGGATAAAAATGACAATGCTAACTTGGTAACATGGTAATAAATAAGGATGTAATGTTTAAATTTTTTAATCTCTTAGTTCAGTGTGTTAGCATGCTAACATTATATAGTTAGCCTTGCAATAAACACAAGGTACAGCTTGTGTTGATGCTTTTGGTTTTGCAGGTACTTGGTCAGAAACTGAAGCCTTAAAAAATGACTTTGACCTGACGACGGCACTACCAAGGCCAGTTTGAATGTCTGTACAAAATGTCACGCCAGTCGATCAGGTACTTTAGACCAGATGCCTGAAAGCCTATCATTGCCATCCACAGAATCAAAATACATTTGAAACAATTCACAAAGATAATGCGGCAAAGCCTATTATCCTGTTTCTTTTTTATCATTGTCAGGAAAAATTACACCTTGGTGAGGATTACATAACATTCAGACTCACAGCAGTTAGCAGAATCACTGCTTTGACTGGAAATCAATAGACGCAGTGCAATAACAAAGACAAGTGCATAATGTTAATAATGAGCAAGTCTGAAAAGCTTGCAAGTAACTCAGGCAATGAGGCAAGTTGTGAGCTCATTAATTTTACCCACAGCGAGTTTCTGTTTGGTCGAGGCGGAGGCTGTGATGCAACTCTGGAGGTCTCCATGGAGCTCAGATTAGACATGTCATAAAAGAATAACGCTCCTGTAGACACAACACTGCCAGGACAGGTGAGTGTGAATCACTTTGTCAGCTAGGATGAATCAAAGTTTCCCTGAATCCAGGCTATCTCAGGCGATGGTCACTGTGTGTTTGTTTTCGAGCATGTGCGGACCAACCCCTCATAAAGCCTAATTACAGGGCACAGACTGTTGATTGTCAGACTGAGGTTGCCTTCTTCATTTCCTGTTGGCTTTGTTGGTTGGGGAGCAGTGGGTGTTACAGTCTTGCTTAATCACTACTAGGGCACTGGTGTGTGTGTGTTTGTGTGTCAGTGTGGTCTGTGGTGTGTGTGTGGGTCTGTGCGATTGTCTGGTTTACAGTACGTTCACATGTTTGTATGCAGATCTACTGCGCCGGTCTGCAGCTGATGGTTTTGGTCATACGCCTCTGCTCTTTTTCCACTGATCAGAAGTTTCAGTAAACAAGTGTGTGTATTATTTCCAAGATTATTCTGAGGTTTCTGTTTATTATATGCAGAAAAATCTTTGGCTCATCATTAATTGATGTCTGTTTGTCATTATTTTTTATTTGTGAGGGTGAATTGTCGTTGTCAGTAGGGACATTTTCAGTAAATGTTGAGGTCAGGTTTGCCATATTCTCATGTGATGGTGATTAAGGTCTAAAAATAGAACAATTCATCACATACACAATCAAGAGTGCTGTACCTTTAAACCTTGCATAGGGTTTAAAGGAACAGCACAAGCAGTAGCAAATTTTTCTTTTCTGCAGAGGGATATATCTGAAGAGAGCTTCATATTTGCAGTCAAGAGAATAACGGCTGAGTTTAGTTTTTGTTGTTTTGTTTGTGTTGCAGGATTTTCAGCTTAGCTGTGAGAATGACAACAAATGAGATTTGAAGTATAGAGAGCTTGCTGCTCTTATTTTTTTTTTTCTGAAGACCAAATGTCCTTGCAAGAGTCTGCAAAAGCAGGGATGCCTTTGTATGAGGAGGAGGTTATTTCTGCTTCTGTTATCAGCAGAGAATAGATTCGTATTTTTTTATGGTGTTTTTAGAATTTATCTTACTGTCGAATGTTAGAGTTCAAGAAAGGTAAAAAATTAAGATCTAGAGTTTGGAAGGAAGGATTTGACTTCATAATAATCCCAATTCAATCTTCACTGAGTACCAGATAAACCGCTGTGTGTATGTATGTGTGTGTGTGTGTGTGTAAGTGTGTATCTGTGTGTTGTGCTTACCTGACCACTTTGGTCCCTCCTCTGATCACCTGCATGTCCACGCTACAGACGCCATTTGAGTGTGAGATGAGGTTGATCTCTGAGAACTCAGCCTACGAGGATGAAAAGGAAGAAACAAGACAGTTTGATCAGCTGTACAAGAACCATTATTATATTATTGTGCAAGATAAGGTTGAATTTATTCCATAATTACAGCGCAACACGCACAACATTCTTTCTTATCATTGGTACTGATTACTTGTACAAATATCAAATAAATCTTTGTATAAACACCAAGTTACTTTCTCTTTTAGCAAACTTCCTTTGCAGAGGAAAGGAGCTGACAGTGTGGATAATACAGGCATACATGCAACATGCAGTTATTCTATAAAGTAATGCACATATGCTCGTCTTTGGTGTGGTTACAAACATTGTGAGGATTTCTCTGTGACTCATAGCTGCCGACTCCTGTCTCCTCTGGTGTCTATTTTCGTTTCTGTGGTGAAGCTTGAGGTTGTAATTTAACTGTCAACATCTATTAGGTGTGAAACTGTTTTGTGTGAAACCCCACAGAAGAGTCGTTTCAAATGCTGAAACCAGATATGGCAAAAATGGTTTGCTGGTTAGGTGTTTCAACCAATATGAAAGCAAACTGTCACATGCTGTTATGATACAACTTTACTATGAATATGACTGCAATTTAAGAGTGGGATTCTGGTGTAATTTGACATTTATAGCGCTTGTGGTTTTGAAAATGTGGCTATACGTTTCTATGTTGTTAAATTTACACAGTACATAAATGCTTTTTGCTGAGAATGACAAATGCAAAATGTTGAGAAAATGACATTGCAGTCTCTCTTTTGCAGACAGAGTTGCAAACCACTGTAACACAAATACCTGACTGAAATTTCATTTTGTGTAAAATACAAGAGCACGGTATGCTAGCAGCTTTAAGATGCTGTAAGCTTAATGTTAGCCATAGCATAAAGAAATGCTCACAGTGACAGCGCTAGCATGTTGATGTTGGTAATATTTATTATGTTTATCATCTTAGTTTGGCCTAGTATCACAATAAATACTGTATAGCTAAGAATGATGAGGATATCTTCAGTTTTTTTTGGTATTAGGTCATAAACCAAAATGAGCAGAAGCAGAAGATGGTGGTAGAATGAAAAAAATCAGTAACTCTCTATAGTATTACTTAAATTTTACCCTTCATATCTGGCAACCAAGAATATCTACAGAAAATTTGTACAATTTATGCAAACTTTTTTGTAAATCCATTGGCAAAATGTTGAAGAAATTTACTGAAGTTAAAACTTTGACCTGCTGGAGGCCTCTCAGGGAAAAGTCTGTGACTCTACATTCTTCAGGAATCATCCTGTGGAGTCATTTATAAAAATCCAAACATAATTTAATGGCAATCCATCTACTAATAAAGATGTATAAATGTGTGCCAAAATGGTGGATCAGCTGTCTGAT
>JAPZDY010000012.1:10648801-10673719 GCA_029783645.1 Ctenochaetus hawaiiensis | reverse complement strand
AGCTGTCTGATGAACCTAATAAAAAGGACCAGCTCTGGTCCTGTCTGCTCAATATAACCTTCTGATTTCTACAACCCTCCCCTAAAAAGTAATTTTACATGCTATTCACACATTTCTGCAGTGACACTTTTTTTTTCTTCCACAGTTTAGCTTCTTTCTAGGAAAAAAAAGCTGCTGTAAAAAGCAAAAGACAAGTTTGCCTGAAAAAGTGTTTTGTTTTTACTGAAAATGTGCTTTGGGGCACCAGTGCCTCAGCTTGTCAGTGAAAAGCAATGCATTTCCATATCAAATGTGAATGTGGTGTCAGTTCACTTTCAACTCTGCCCTGATCCCTCTCAACCTTTTGTAAAGTCTTATGCAGCATTGAAGGTCTGTAAAACTAATATGATACCTGCTCCACTTTGATGTCATATTCCCCAAGGACCTTCTTTCCTCGAAACACTTTGGCCCTGGAAGAGAGGAGAGAAGATTAAGTTTGCTATTTGTTCACTCTCTGTTTGTCTGTGCTGCCCTCTACTGGACATCACACTCCATCTGGAAAAACTGAGAAAAAGAAAATGGATGCGTTCTTGTGTACTTTTAATGGCAAAACTCTCGCAGTTGAAGGAGAATGTATATTCTAAAGAGTTTTTAACAGCTGCAGAGGATACAGCAGATCAGTGTGGTCGTACTAAAACTGCAATTAGTGTCACCTCGATGGGCAGTAGCATTAAATTCAAGTCAGGGCTGCAGTTCTGCAGCAATATTAAATTCTATCTTGCTGTTCCAGTGACAAATGTGTCCAATAACTGTGTGGTTTAATGTCGACTCCCTTATATTTTGGCTGCCACTTGCTAAACTGTGTTGTGGAAATAGATTATAAGTAAACATGAACAAGCAGGCAGATGGAGAGAAGACAGATAAAGACAGACAGACAGAGAGAATGAGACAAGCAGAGGGGCACAGGCTGCCAGCCAACACAAAGCAGACAAAATGCTCTAGACGTCTCATTTTACACAACAGTGTAAATGGATTGCAGATGGTTTACAATGAGAGCATCAACAACCCATACGTACACTGAGGCTTAATAAAGAAATGAGCCACAGCACAAACAAGAAGGTTTACATAATTTTGGAGTCCTGGCTGATGATAAAATCAGAGATTAGGTAACGATGCCTAACCTTCAAGAAGTCTTGAATTTTCCCTTTCCTTCCTCATGTTTGTGTTCATCCTCCGGCTATAATATAAAGAATTCTGTTAAATGTTAACTTCATTCTCATAGACAGGTCCTTAAATCCTATAGAATCATCTATTAAAATCATTTATCCCCATAAAACAGTGCGCCAGCTTGCCTAATATGATGCTAAATCAAATTGTAGGTGCACTCATGGTTCCTCTTTGTGCCCATTAGATTAAAATTTTACAGTAAGGGGATCTTGTGTCGTGTAGCACGGTGGCATCTGGCTTGTTAGTCTGGTTCATTAGGATCAGACCATCTGTGAGGGAAACACTCTGAGGGCATGATGACCTAACTTCCAACAATCAATAACCACAACACCAAAATTATTGACCTTAGAATTACAGCAATATATCTTTTTTAGTCCCGCTAGAAGGTGCAGTTATGTGTGTGCGTGCATGTTTTCAGTATGGGAGGCTGCTTTAACACACTGCAGTGTGTTGTTACCATGCTGCCCAAACATCCACCACTGAAACCTTCATTAGGTCATTAAAAACAAGAAGCAAACATGAATAATTGATCATCTTTTCGATTAAAAAATGTGATATTTTTTGCAGTTTTTTGCAGCAAGTTCAAAAGTTACATTCCAGTTTCTCACAAGCATATGTTTCAAAATCAATCTCACTGCGAATGAACTGGTTTGTTGAGGCTCCACATTCAGCCTGTGTTCAGTATCTGCAGTGCACAATGCAAAACTACACACAGACATGGGAAGTCAGCCCAGCTCAGTAATGGACAATTACAGAGCTGTACAGCCGGGCTGCTAATGTAGCTTCCTCATTTAATTTCATCAGACAGCATAATGTAGCTGCCACACAGCAAAACACACCATGTGCAAACACGACTCCTTTTAGAAGCACTGTGACTGTCTGCAGACGTCTTTCACAGGACAGACATGCTTATAACACAAAGAAAAAGATAAACAAGCTTCATATTTAATTTTGTGAGATGAAATTAAAAAATTACTTAAGCAGACATCTGCATATGCTGTTATGCTGTTATTACTGCAATTTTGCCACTTCAGGGCAGCAGAACAAGCTAAAAACTCAGCTTTTACTTTTCATTGACCCATTAAGTTGATAGCAAAAGTGTTAGTGAATAGTTAACAATCTTAATTACATAACAATTATTACACTGATGGGTATATCAAAAGTAACTTATACTACCAATTTTTTTTACCAATACATATTTTTACCAAATAATTCACACATGGCAGACAAAGCGCAACTTAAACATTCATTTGCAGTTCTGCTTGTTGCCACTGGACAAATTGAAGTCCAATACTCACTCTCCTTTAACAGCTCTGTCTTTTTAGCTCCCAATTGCTCCATGCAAGTTGATGATTTTGTCTGGTTGCTGTTTGGCACAGAGCAGGTAGCATAAATGCTGGGTTTAAAAGAGATTTTTCACTAAAAGAAGCTGCCCACAATTGGGATTTTGTTAGTCAGAAAATCAAAACAATGATCTGAAAAATGCTAAACACTCAATAAAGTTCAAGTAAACTGCACTTAGCTGAAATCTTTGTGGGTTTGTAACTACAAGTGATGCTTTTAATGTTAAATATATTTATCTGATTTCTTTTAAAACATGAAAAGATTGATCATTACAGCTTTAACAGAAAGTCCAAGTATATTGTTTCACCCTGCGGTGCTCGGTGCTTCTTATAACATGATCCATGTCGCCTGTGAGATTGAACACAGCTGCGTGTTGCCTTCGAGCAGCACTTCCACCATCCTGCTCAGTGTTCAAACAATGTAAGACACAAACAATCTTCTTGATCTTAGGGATCGATTTCAGGGCAGGAGGGATGTTTAAACTTTAATGAGTTTACACCAAAAGTCTGTACAGCTCACTTGGCTCTGAACCGAAAAGATTAGCACCGTTGCAACAAGCTCTGCCAAGTGCCAACAACAATTTTACAACTGCCTTTACCCTCAGGCCAAACTTTCAACCCCACATACTATGAAGGATGTGGTAAGTGAATGTTTTTCCCACATTCCTCTCTCATCAATCCATTAGTAATGTTTTCATGATGAGTTATGAGCATCGCAGCCTCACCCGTCATCCCCACAGCTTCCTGAATTCAATTTTTAGCCCCACCAGTGTCTCATAATAAGACCTGAAAACTTTGAGGAATGCAAGTCAGCAACGTGTCTTTCACGCAAGACAGTTTTAGCACAATATCTGATAGAGACCAACCATGCTCAATTTAATTATCCTTCTTTATCTTTCATCGAGGAAATTATTAAGCAAGCAGAACAACTTCAATAAGGGGAATCAATATATCCTCAGAGACAGACACCCACATGTTTTGTTATAGTAAGACTGTGTTACATTTGGTACAAGACTTCGAGTATTGAATTAAAAAGGAGAGAATACAAACCACGGAGGTATTCTGAGGCAAAGCTCAACATCTTAAAGAACTAACTTCTGTAATTCCCTAAAAAATTAAATGGCTGGCTTTTCACTTACAAAGTGTTGGGAGCTGAAAATAAACTGTAAATGCAAGCTGAGATTCAAGTGTGGTTTCAGAGGATTTTAAGATGGAGCCAATTACATCTCACTGGCATCAACACCCCAAAAAATGTGTGATGAATACTTAAAAAAAAGAGGCTGGAGGCAACATAATCTTTTTGTAATCCCAAACTGCCAATGCATTTTGTTCCAAAGTGGAAACTATTTATGCTTCTGTAGTACATAACTGCTGCTAATTTATTGATGTGTGGAGATATTACAATTTAGACTTTCACTCTAGCAATTATTCAAATGCAGCTGGAGAGACTGAAACTGTAGAATGAAAGGGTTGCAAAGTGGTTTGAGAGAGACAGAGATGAAGGTGAATTTAACTCGAGTTAGCAGCTTAAGCAGCCACATCTGCAACCGACATCTGAGGATTTTAGGTTTATAGGTTTGAGGGTGAGAAACAATAGCTTACAAGGATATGTATGAATGAATGAGTGATGAATTTAATCAATTTTGGTTTTTAGTCTTGGTGGACAATCTCTAAGAAATATTCCAGATGTTAACAGAAGCTTTTAAAGCTCTGGCAGACTGCTATGCTTTGTATTGGGAACCTTGACTTGTTTCTTTATAATCCTGTAAATAAGTTGTATTGTGCAACTTTAAATGTTAAAATCATACGAATAAATAGCATACAGCAGCTACAGTGGAACTAAAATAACAACTAATTTGAACCAACAGGATTTGAGCCACTATACTAGAATCAGACCTGTGAGCACCAATTTTCTTTGTCATCCTCTAAACATCTGTGGCATCGTATAGATGATAGGTTAACAACAGCTTAGCGACAGCTCTGAGGCAGGTTTGTGGAGCTAATGTGGGTGCAGCTTCTGTGCTGGGCTAAATTCAACAACTGAGCTCTGTTGACTTCATTTTTGCTTCAGGGTCATTTGATGCAATCTCACTTTCACTATTGATCGGTGGAGTCCAGGAGTCTGAGACGGCCACACAGTTCTGAAGAAATGAAGCCTTTCAGATCAATGCATGGTCATGACAGAGGGGGATAAATGAGAGAAGAATAGAGAAACACAAAGATGGAATGAGTTAAGTGAGTGTTGTATATTATGGGGACAAAACAATACAAAAAATACATTAAATATAAATAAGAAACTTGTGCAATAGCTGCAGTGTGGACTTGGGTATTAGTGGCCATTGCTGCATAATCATTTCTGCATGATCATCAAAATATCACAGTTTTTATTTTAAGATTCTGCACTGAACCTTCACATATTCCAACTCATCAACATCAACATCATGTTTGAGCAATGATTCGTGTTAATTAAGTTCCACTACCTCCTCCATTCTCAGAGACTCTGCAAGAAAATAACTCTCCTAAAATACACATGGATGCTCGATTTCTTAAGGGTCATTAAATGGACAGAATTACCTTATGCAGCGTACTCTTGAAGCCATGTCTTACATGGATTGATGTCCTGTTTCACTAATGACATTCTGACAAGTGATGTTTCTTTCTCTCTGCTGTCACAGTCAAAGTCAATTCCCACTTTCTCTCTACATGCATTTTTTTCCCCACCCATCTCTTTTTCTGTCCCCTCTGCGGTTATCATGATCGATTTGATGAAAAGACACATTAATGGGCTGTATGCATGCAAATGAGGCATGCATGGTAAGCGACTGCAGTAAATGGGTTTAGTGAGACAAGACTGATTGTGCAAAGGCAGACTGTGTTGCTATGGTGTTTTGTAACGCAGAATAATATCAGTCTTTAGAAACAGCACATTGACATAATTGTCTACCAATGGACAGAATTGATGACAAAATTAAAGAAGTCAAAGAAGAAAGCAAGCCTTTAACTAAAATAGATTTGATAATAACAAAACAGTCTGTGCAGTTGCCATGAGCACAAATGAGCTTGAAATTCACATCGCCCTGAACACTTTTGCTAAAAAAACGACACAGAAATAACTATCCTTCTTTTCTGGCAAAGCACAATGGCTGTGGAAACACAAGACTAAACACGCCCTGGCCTTCTTAACACCTCTCAAGTGGAGTAAAGCAAGACTCTTCCTGTAAAGGTGAAAGGGCAGAGAAAGTGTTAACTCAGTCCTGTCAGCTGTAGTGTGGTGGGAGGGAGCCGGAGTGTTATCATTTGGCTAGCTGGCATACTGTTACTGCAGGTGCAGTCAGACAATGTAAGGGCATGAAAATAAGTGAGGAGCAACTCTGAGGCTGGGGGACTCGACTGGCTGCAGACCAGCCATTCATTTCAGTCTCTGTGGAGGCTTTTTGACTGTTTGCCACTACGTACTGTACGCTTTTCAGAGCATCCTTGTTACTCCATGCTATGGTGGAAGTGAAACAAGTCAGATTGTTTGTTTAATTAAAGGTGACAACACTCCAGTGCAGAATTAGAGGTGGGACAAAAATCAATACAAACAGGTTATTGATACTTGTTCTAAACGGATTCCACTGCCAATCGTTATTTACAACCTGTCACTACTTTTCTATACATATACAATTTTTTCTGCTTTCTAGCATTTCAGACGTTCAGACCTGTTTGTTGGTATTTTATATTATAATGTTTGGCACACTTAAATTCACTGCTCTTTTTTTGTTCGTTGTTTCATCTCAGTAGTCAAATTCTGTAAGACTGACGCCACAATGCAGTGAATAAAACACAATTTCGCTTTCGGCCTTTCATAAAAATGATCTTTCTTCAGTAGTTATTGTGACACCCTGGCATATTGTTTTTCAGTGTGACGTGTCCCAGAGTCACTGTGGGGTGATACCATTTTTTACATGGGCATCATTTCTTGATAGAATCGTATTCTGAGTTACTCTGATGTCCAATCCTAATGGACAAAAATGTACACAAATTACCAAATTATTTATTGTGCAGACTGGCTCATTCCAGGATAATATTTATTATTGGATTATTGATTGATTAATGTGGGCCTATGTACCGTTTTAATGAGGTAGCTGGTTATAGAATTTGCATTTGAATTACTTTATAAATGGTTGTATAATTTAATCTCCAACAAAATATCATATTTTATTTGTTAATAACATCCTATATTCATATTCTGTGTCTGTTTCAAGTGAAATGGAACAAATTTTATCACTGACACGTAATGAAGTAGAGTCATAAGGCAGAAAACAGTTGTACCTCTGGTCGCAGCCTAAGAAGTGATGCGAAGATTTATGTTTTGCTGTTGATAACAGAAGGAAAACCAAAGGTCTGATTGAGGCGAGAAATGCAACATTTCAACCAAATTATGTGATGAACTGCTACAGATATTACTGCTAAATAAAATGTAAAGAAAAGACAGGAGGAAGGGAGGCTAAGCAGCATGATGCATAACGAAGAGGGCTGGACGTATTTTACCCAGCAATACTAATAACATTCACTTTAACGACCGACTGATGCAGCAGCACAGCATGAGGCTCAGAGCTTTTCATTCATGTTGCATCAAAGGAGAGAAGACTGAGAAAAAACTGAACAACAGGAGAAATTCTCTGACAAATAAACAAGGAGAATGTTATGCCTTGGTGCAGATTTGTAAAAACTGTAGGAAAGAGTCAATAGGAGGAAAATGACACAATCTAAATGGAATACTCATTTACTTATTTACCTACTTACTGAATCAGCTGCTAATTATCTAATAACCTAATCATCTAAACACAAACTTGACCTGACTCTGCTAAGGTTAATGTTTGTCATTGTGTCATAATGCAAGCTTCCAAGCTTGCTCTGACATTTTGTCACGACAAGACAAGCCATGTGATGATACAGAGTTTATAGGACAGCAGCACGTCACTCAGACTTACAGAGCCACAGACACAACAGAGGAAACAAAGAATTCGAAGCAGAGGATCAGTGTGCAGTGTGACGTTTGTCCTTCAGCGTCTGCACGTGACTGTTCGAGTGTGACTCTGTGCACCTTTTGTGTGAAGAACAGAAAGTAGACCCAGTTATTTCCTGATTGGCTGCACCTACTGAACACGCACAGCATACAAAGCTTAAAGTCAGTAGGATCGGCTCATGTGTTCTGCCCTGAGGTGAAGGTGTTGCGTGAATTATTCAGCTGCAGCACAGGAGGCTGTAACATTTCCTCCTGCCATTATCTTCCTTCTCCAAGCATGTCTCAGTGTGTGTGTGTGTGTGTGTGGGAGAGAGAGTGTCACACCATTTTTTGGCTTTTTGGCTGGAAGTGTTGGCGAATACTGTGCAACTACACACAATCTCTGAGTCAGAAGGCAGCCTCTTCTTTCATGTTTGCAACACAATAAGACATTTGGAGGAGCACATTTAATAAATATGTTGTCTTAAAAATCTTTGGAAACAGCTGGTTTAATTTTTTACGATATACCTCAGTTATAAGAATAACGTTTGCCAGGTTGCCAGGTTTTTTTAAAAAAAAGAAAAATTGTGATTTATTTTTTTCCAATAATCCATCGATTCTGCATTTTCTAATGTTAATATGCTGATGATGATTGCATTTACATGCAAATAATCTGGAGTTCTTAAAGATCACAGGAAAGCACTCTCTTCTCAATTAATGAGCTAAAAAGACAAGCAAGCATCATGCTGGAGGAAAATAATCACTTATGAGATTTTACACACTCTGGTTGTCATTGCATTGGGCCGCTGTTCAGTTATTTCCTGTTTGTTTTGTAATTACTTACGCGCGTCTGTTGTTATTGTGTTTTTTCACACCAGTTTCCCTCATCACCTCTAATTGCTCATCAGTTAATGACTCCTCAGTGTATTTTTAACTTGGTCTTTTTCTCTCTTGGTTGCCGGAACATTATGTCATTATGTTTTTGGATGATTTGTGTTTGCATTTTGAAAGCTTTGACCCTTTTGTCCTCCTGTTGTTTGGCTGTTGATTTTTGGAAGTCTTTGGAAAGCCTTAGTTTACTGCCATTCTTCGTAATAAACTGCATAAGCTCTTCCTTGGTGTCTGCATTTGGGTTCCTCACTGTGTTTTTGTTGCCCGGCCGCTCCAGCTGCAACACCATAATCTAAAGACTGATCTTGTTTATGGCTTAATATTGTGTTATGTCACTAACCAGTTTGGCTTGTCATTAATTCTAACATTATGGAAAGATATCTTTATGATCTTAATAATAACAACAATAACATGCTGCATTTCCTTGCTGTTTGTCTTGAAAAAGTAATAATGAGTATTTAAGTTCAGAAAATTAGCAAAAGAAATATCTTATTGTACTCAACAGAAATGTATTGGATATCAATTTTCTGGTTCTCTGGTTTTCCTGCCTCATTTAACCAATGAGTGATATTGATGGAAGGTTGTCTTTTTGTCTGTGTGAAGGTGAAGGTATCAGGGTTTGAAGTTTGTTTGGTATTTTTGTAACATTAATATCATAATGGATGATGACCTACAGAGCTGGCTGTGCTCTCATGTAGACACACACGCACAGTTAGAAGTTTGTGCATGCGTGGGTCTGTGTGTGACAACCGCTGAACTGAAAAAGGCTCATTTAAGGAAAGTAACAGCAGGCCTGATTGTTTTAGTGAGGTTTCACTGAATCCTGCCTGCAAATACCAAGAGATTTGTTACTAAGCTGTGTGTGTGTTTTGTGTGTGTGTGTGTGTGTGTGTGTCTAACGTGGGTTGGGTTTTTTTTGTCTGTGTGAGTCTTTTCATTGTGCTCCTTGTCCTTGGAAAGCAGGCAGGAGTGACAATCTTTTTTATCTTGTCCCTGTAATTTGACAGCTTTGTCTTTTCTTCACACTGCAGCTTTTCTTTTCCTTACTCTCGTCTCTCGTACCTTCTTTTGTTCCTCGTCCACCCTCAAAACCTCACAACATCTTCATCAGAGTCTCCTATAGTCTCTTTAACACTCACCTAAAAAACCTTATACAATTTTCTCAGAGCAAATGGACATTTTTGGCCCAAAAACAAAAATTTTTTACTTACGACTCCAGTGTTGCTACATTTACAGCAAGCCAGACTATTTTCTAACATCAGTTTTCACAGTCAACTTTTGAAAGCCTGCTGACAGCAAAGTCAACAGAAATAAATCTGCCTCCAACTTTCAAACTGGGAAAACACAACAGTGTTTGCAGACACCATTTCTATATTCCCCTCCACAAAATAATTGTTTTTAAAAAAAAAAAACACTACAGGCAAAAACTCAGCTGTGCAATTGCTCAATTACTGCTTTATTTGTAATTAAAAGAGGCCAGACTAAACTTTGTACACAACATTAAGGAGGCAAGCTGTAGAGAGGTTATGAGTTGATCAGCAGTGTCAGCCCATCATGGCTTTCTTGCATAAATATTAATATAAATATGCAAATGAAAATGAAGAGAGATAAACTGACAAATTGAGCACCTCGCTGAGTGCAGGAATGGTAATTGAGAAATATTAATTCTGAAGAAATCCAGAGTGTAAAAAACACCAGAATTTTCTGGAAATGGGTTTAAAATGAATCACTGGAAGTAACAAGTCCATCAAAGAGACCAACAGCAGCAGACGAACAGCAGCAACATTCAGAACCTTTTTGAACATTTGCATCTGTTTTCTCTGCACTTGCTACCTGCTTTGGTGCCCCAGTATAGTAATAAGTGTAATATTCTGCCATCATTACTCCCACCAGAGTGTGACCTGAGGAGCCAACTGTTTTCATTCGGACTGAATGTGATGCTATTTGGTTTTCAGTTCACTAATTAGCAGGAATGACAAAGCCAGAAATTACTGCCAAATCTGGGGCATGATTGCTCGTTTTTTAAATGAGGGTCTCCAGGCCGAAGAAAACAGCCTCCCTGTTACAGCAAGTTGTTGGCTGCATCAGAAAGGCCCTTGTGACTGTGGTTTAAACAGCCTTATTAGGTCTGTATTGGATGAAATCAAATATTACAATACTTTTGACTGGATATGTAACTAAAATAGTCCGAAAAGTTCATAACATTGTATCACATTACTGTAATAAAGGCTTTTCTGCAACCAGGAAAACACAACGCTAATGTTTTACTGCAATAAAACAATATACAAAATTTGAAGAAGATATCTAATCTCACATTACAATATCTATTTAAAACCAATACACAGCCCAGCCCTAAGAGTAGACTGTCTCTATTTATATTTTGCATCACAGATTAATATAAAGATTTTATTCCTGATTAAATGCTTAAGCTTTTTGTTTATATAAGTACAAATGTCAACCTCTAAGGAAAGTTACAGAATTAGCAATTAAGATTCATGTCTGGGAAATCTTGAATGTTAAGTTTCAGGACAATTGATCCAGTTGTTATATAGAGCCTAGAAATGACTGAAACAAATGATTAGTTATCAGTAAAGTTAGGAAATTTTCTGTTGATTGATCAATGAGTAATACACTAACTGTTTCGGCACTATAGTACATTATTCTTTGGTAAAGCGAACTGCTAACAGATCAAATGCAGGTGTAATACCGTCTCACAGCACTCGTATTACTTTTTAGGTTGTAAGTGAATCATGAAACATTCAGATCGTCACATGTCGACATTTCTGACTTTTAAGGGTCAATTTCTTCATTTTTACAGTATTTTGCATCAGATTGGCCTTTATTGCTTCTTGGTTCAATACTTTCAGTGTTTTTTGCTTGTTTCTATCCCTATTACTTGTTTCAACTCTGAGGTTAGTATAAGTTGTCTCAGAAACTTTGTCAATGTGCTCTCAAAGTTTGTTTTAACATCAGAAAAAGGAATAAGACGAAGGATTTAACATAAGCATTTGTGTACAGCAAGGTGTTCTTGAGAGAAAGTGTGACTACGAGTTCAACTGGTTAAAAGTTCACAGACTGAAACTGAACTTGAGGTTTGTCTTTTATCTGTTTTCTCTGCAAAAGTAAGATACATGCCCTCCAGCCACTGAGGGCTTTTACGATTAAGTGAGTTGTGTTCTTGGTTTTAAAGATTTGGTCTTTTGACTGCTGCTGAATTTTTTATTTATTGACTTGAAGGCTGAGATGGATAGAGAGTTAGAGTTATGGAGACAGAGGTTTAAATTACATTAAACAAGGATCCTCCATTACTCATCTGTGCTAGAGAAGCAATTCATCACTGTTAAACAGGGCTACTAAAGAGTGAATTTTTAAAACAGTCTTTCAAAAATGCTGGACACAATTTTATCCCTCAGCAATTCTCCTGGATGGACAACTTGATCCCACTGTTGGAGGAACATGTATAAATTATAAGAGGCAGAGAACAATCTCTTGCACACAATCTCTAGCACAAATATTGCTCCTGCTCTTTGCAATAAGATGACCAGTTTTTAAAAATAACAGGATGACACAGAATCATCAGTCCAGGTGAAGCTAAGGTGAGCACTCATCTGTTTTAATGGCGGGTTGAGACAGAGTGTTTGTGTGCAGCAGGATGGAGAGCAGATAAATCATGGCAGACAACCCTGCAGTGACTGGACACAAATGAGACTTTCCAAGCTTTATCCAGATGTCTGTCCAGCTTTTTTTTTTTCCGTCTGGGCTCACCTGCAGTCACAGACTGTTTTAAATTCACACGCCTCCATATGCACACACACAGTCTATTCAGAGAAATAGTCAACAGCACTATTTCAAGGTTGAGTGAGTTTTTTTAAAAAGATGTATTTGTGAGGCAGCACTGAAGTTCATCACTTGACAACGAGCTTAGATTTGTAAGTGCAGCCAGCTGGTTGGAGGTCAGATTAAATGACATTTTTTTGGTTCAAAAGATAAGATTCTTGAGGTACGGTGGGACATGTTTCTCTGAACAAAGTCAAGTAGGCAGTCAAATTTCAGTAGATAATATTTCCTTCAAAAACAGTTTTCAGTGAGGAGTCTGAATTATTTTGTGCATTCAGGAACTGGCTTTCTCTTTTGCTTTAAGTGTCACAAAAGATTGTGGGGTTCAACATAATCTGCATGGGACATCAGAGGAATGACAAAGTCAGGTGACCTGCGTTTGTCATCATTATTAGGTGACCTCCTGTCGTCATGGTAACTACATAATAAACATTGTAATGTAGTTAAACAGTAACCATCTGGTTAGGTTTAGGTACCACAACTACTTTAGTTTTGGAGCAGTTAATGATTTTAGTTATAATATTTTAACTTACTTGACATAAATTTCTTTATGTGTGTTCACTTACAGATGTAAGATGAAGTAAGTCAGTTTTGAGTTTTAGTTGCTGTTGTTGTTTGACTCAAACACTGGTCTCCTGGCTGAAAGTCCTGTGTTTGTTTGACCCATTCACCCCAAGCCTCCTCTTGATGTGGACTTTCTTATTTTATTTGACATTTTTATCTTTTCTCCTTCTTCTTCTTCTTCTCCCTTTTTTTTGAGTGTGAATCTATTTTTTTTAAATTTCATAGAGTAACAGAACAGCAGGTAAGAAACCTCTCCTCTCATGTTTTCCTGCTGCTGGTTGAGAAAAACAACCTGCTCCGTGCACGGCATGAAGTCGATTGTGGTTGCTCATGAGACGATGAAAACTGCTGACTTTTTTTTTAAAACAACATGGATTTGTTTGGCTGCACTGTAAACATATACACTTTTGCTCTTGTGTTTTTTTTTTTTTTTTTTTTTACCACAAAGCATCTTCTCATCAAGTACTCCAGACATCTACTCCCATTTATCAGAGACCTGTGGAATAAACTTAAGCTGCTTTTACTCAGAGAAGCTGCAAAACTAAACTGGCAACAAACACTCCACGTTTAATTAAAACTGCAGGATAAATTTACATAATGGACATCCAGAGATTCTCCATGTCTTTTTTATTTTCATCATTGTGAAGAGTTGCCATGATAGATTTAACAACTGGCTGATGAAGGTGAAGTCTCCTTCCTGCTTCTTTCTCAAATACATATTAACACATACAGATTAATACAATACACACCTACAGACAACTCCCCACACACTCATCACCATTTAATTGACACAGTCCAACAGTTTGCAAAGTCATCATCACCTCACTTATTGTTCTGCTTTGTTTCGAGCGTGTACGCTAAGCTGCTGTGTGCGGTTTCATGTGTGTGTTCGTCCGTCGCCCACACTGCCTGTTTGTCGTGACAAAGCTCCGAGCACAGTGTTTAATTTTAGAGGGAGATCGAGACTCGTACAGACAGAGAGAGGACACAGAAAGTGCTGGTACACCTGCAGGCACTTTGCCTAATAGGAAGAGTCACACACACAAAGTTACAGGTTACAACAGCCAGCTGGATAACAGGGAGACGCAGAGAAGTTAGATAGTAAACACAGGCAGCCAGTACTCCATCTAAAGTTTCACAGGAAGTGTTTTTTGCAAAGATTTTGCAGGTTTTAATGTACCTAGACATTGAGAGGTTTGTTTTTTATGATTTGTGGTCAACTGTAGTAGTTTTATTTGAACAGTAATTGATAATTAGGATGGTTGTAATTCAACAAATTTCTGATTGGTTTGACACTCATGTCACGACTATGAGTTAGTATGAATTAACATATTGTTCAAATATTAATTTAAATATTGGCTCAAACTAATGTAATGATACATGGGTTGTTTGTATTATGAATCAATAGGTTAATGTCACTCAGGTCTTATTGTTTCAGTTTGTAGCCAACAGTTTTAATGTTTTTGTCCTGTCTCACTGATCTGGACATCGTTTCCAGCTGTAACAGGCAGCTGTTGTTGGTGAAATAGCTGCTGCCTACTGAGCATCATGTGTCCGACAGAGTAGGTTAATTATCTACAGGTTAACATAGTAAAGAGGTAAGCAACTGAAGTGTTAACAAACACCAAAAACAGAAGAAAAGAGATTTTTGGACATGTAGAAACACCACCGGTTATGCAAATAGTCAACTTCTTTCTCCAGTCTATTTCATAACAACATTGTAAGATTCGAAATAAAAGTGATGTTCAGCTTGTAACAGAGTTACAGAGTCAACCAGTGTAGAAAAAAACCCAAAAAAACAAAAAATCTTCAAAGCAAACTAACTAACCAACAGAAAGATCAACCTTGTTTCCAACTTGTTTCTGGCTCAGGAGAAAGAAAAACATATTAGAATATTTTTGTGTTAAATGGACCAAAGAAGCATCTGGCCACTTGTGGTACAACCAAATTAGTTTGCTCAATTTGCTTCATTGACACAAGAGCTTTGCTGGCACAGTACGGTGCAATTTGAAGGAATGGCTGGAGGGCGTAGATTATCAGCAGGTGGAGCCGAGACAGGTGTCCAACAATGCCTGATGACATCAGCTCCATCTTTAGAGGCATCAGACAGTTTCATTATGGGCCACGTGGAGAGTCCAGCTGGCTTTGCCTCAGAGGAAACTGCTTTCATCAAGACTGTGCAGAGAACCACAGCACAACTATGCAGCACTCTGAATATGCATCCAAGGACATGTCATGTTTAAAGAAACACGAAAAAATATCCATTTCAATCCACATAAACTCTCTGTCATCTGACTGACTGCACTTACAGTAACTTCGCATGAGCAGGTTTGTTTTTTGAGTTTAAGTGCAAAACAAATCAAAATAGATAAAATGAACAAAATGAAAAGATGACTGCTCGGTTTTTCACAAATGGTGGTTGTGCAAAAAATGCCACCCACTGTGTCCTTGAGGTTGCAATTTAAAGTTATTACCTGTTATCTTCCTCTCCTGTTTTCATTGTAGACTCTCTACTATACAGAATCACTGCATCTAAAACAAACAATAAACAAAAAACACAAACACCCTGTGCTGCTAAGCCCAAATATATATTGTTGTCAAAGAAAAGATATTGATATGCACCAGTGCCACTTGCTAAAAGAAAATATGGTGATGAGAGTCTTGGCAATTTACTGCTCTGCTGCTCTGTTATCAGTCTTGAGTTGTTCCTTGGTATCGGCTGTAGTCCAGCCCTTTGAGTTGCTGGTTCATTTTCCAGTCAATTCCTCAATTACTGTTTTCTCAGAGTAAAAATGGAGCCGGTTGAAATGTGAGTGAAAGTCTCCTCCAAAACTTTCCAAACCATGTGACTGTTTATTCCATTAGGAAGATACACTGAGACAGTGTCAGAGGAAGGGTTTAATATAGACTTCATGTATGGGAAAAGCTTTCAAAGCTGGCAGCATTAGCATAACAGTTTATACAAAAAATCTGTTTCATTCAGAAGTTTAATTAAAAGTGTTTGTGTGGTGTAACTTAAGGGACTTTTAAAAAACCAGAGGGTCTGCAGTTGTGGTTTGGTTTAAATTTGCTAAAAGAAAGCTAGCATGTCATGGTCCTGCTCCGTTGCTCACTCTTTCACAGTTTCTCTTTTTCCAAAATAGCTCTGATCCAGGTTTTCGCGTATTAGCTTAGTTCATGTTTCTTGAAACCTCAGTGCTTTTTAGCAAACCAGCCAAACTTTCTGCCAGTGTTGCTCAGATGCATTGTAGTCAGGGGCAAATCATCAACAGAGGGCGCTACTTAATACATGTTGACCTGTAGAAATGGACATGCCCACGTTTAATGGAAAAAACATACTATTTTTCATTGTTTTGAAATGCTCCGGCAGCCCAAAATCAGATGAGTGAACTGAAACGGATCTGGTTCAGTGTTGGCGGAAGAGGCCTGTCTGTTTGTTCACCCTTTAAAATATCTTTCTTGTTGCCCTGTTTGTTGTCTTTCTTTCTGTCTGTGTGTTGTCTGTCTGGGTTGGGGGGCTCAATCTCCCTTCTGCTGCCAGTCAGTCAACACATCTGCAACCAATCCCCTCATCAAGCTCCAGCAGCAGATGTGCTCCAACTCTTCACTCTATACTCCGTTCAATCATTCAGTTCACTAGTGTGGTACAAATGCTGGGGCCGGTTTCTAGTCTAATTAATATTCTCCTTGTGTCTTTGCCTGAATGTCTGCTGAACCTGGGTTTACCTGCGCCTCAGGTTCATCTGCTTGCTGTGATCTCTCTGATTTCCAGTCCACTGCTCAGCCCTCTCTGCCTGCCTTTGACCTTGATCAGCTCCTCCGACCTCCATTTCTAGGCCAACATATTTTGAAATAAATCTTCATTTTAAACCTAAAACAGCATGACAGAGTGTTGTTTTCGGGTTGAACTACAGCACAGCCTTATGCAACAGTTTTCTTTCTCCCAATAAGCCCAATAAAAATGACTAAATTATGTAATAGCCATAATAACATTAAACACTAATAGACTAACAGTGATGTGTAAGAAAATTTGGACTACGACTCCAGTGCTGTTGGGACTGAGCTTAATAAATGTTGGTGCCACTTGGCCTCATAGAGATTTAAATAAGCAATGAGATGCTCATAAGAGAGTAATTCATGAGCCCTGCTGTTCAAGTTATCTATATTATCATTAGAGAAATCTCTGAGGAGGAAGTCGAAGCTACCTCTGTGCCGCCACTGATTGACTTGGGAAATTTTAATAAAGGGGAAGGAGGCCTGTGCAGGTGGTTGAGACTAAAGTTTAACTTGAAATATGTAACTGTAGCAGCTGAGAGCAGAGAGGTGCAAATATGGCATTTAACTCAGTCACACCACTTGTTCACTCCCAGGTTACACTAAATATCTAAAGAAACAACTATATCTGTGGTCATATCAGGGCTAAAAGCTTTAGTTTCTTAGGTGATTTAGTCTGGTAACAATGTAATATAAAGGTAAGTGTTGTTTGTATGGAGTCCATGGATCCAAATGAAACCGACAGACAGGCGGAAAGAGGGAAAAAGGCAAAATTACAAATCCATCAGCTACTTCAGCTCCACAGGCGGCGCCATGGCTCTCTATCAATACACACAACACAGTTATGCTACTGATATTTCTGAGCCGTGGTCGAAAATATAGATTGTAACCTGCTCAAACTTCAGCCAGATAAAGAATCAATGAGTCAGACTGACTGGACTGACATTTTCAAATAACTAACTCCTCTGCTGCTGTCTCTGCTACTGGTGGATGGCAGGCTAACAAGGGTGATGACATCCCCCCTTCAAACTGCCTGCTATGTGCCATAAAACATAAGATGCAAAACATAATACACTCATGACTGTTGTTAGTGTTGTATTACTTGAGATGCTGCACAGGAACTGCCGCTGTGCTCGGAGTTAATATAAATCTCCTGGAGCTCAGGTAGGGTCTGTCCTTAATGTGACAACTGGTTTCCAAATGCAATTTGCATGGCTGAGCAGTCTGTCGTGAATGTGTGAATAAAATGTACTGATGGATTGTTCCTTGAGGCTACTGAAATCTCATCCATCTCATGATGGCTAGATAATCCTGTCTCCAATGATAGAAAACACATAAAAAGACTCTATAATCTGTTCTCTCCCCCCGAATCCCCCCAGATTCATTTATATTTATTTCAGCAGTGAACACCTCATCATCCATCTCAGACATGCGCTGCTTTTAATGCAGATGAATGGGAGTGAAGCAGTGGTGCTCCTTCATCTGGAACAGTTATTATTATTATTGAATATCACTTAATCTTTTCTAAATCGGTATAATCTCAAAAAATGAGAATTTGGGAATAATATTATTCTAGTTTAGAGTTAATTTATGCGTGTAGTTTATTTTTTGAACAAACAAACACATTGTAATCAGTTTTCCATCCTGAGATCTTGGACAAATGAACAGAACAGGAACAACAAGAAATAAACACTCATTTGCTGGTTTAGTTGTACCTCTGGGGATGACAAGATTCATCAGTGCTTAACCAGAAATCTGTTAAGTGCCATGAAAAATTTGCACTGCTCACACATGATTGTCTGCAAGTTAATTTACTCAAAGGAAAGCGTCTCTTGTATTTCATGTCATTTTCCAATTTGATTAAAAGTTAAGAAATGGCAACAATGATAACGTATATTATTGAACGGTGTACTTAAATAATTCCACACGTTTCCAACAATGTTGAAACTCAGAGAAAACTTGTTTTATTCAATGTAACTGGGCTGGACAGTGGTGGCTCCCTTTCTTTTGTTCTTTTCGGCTGGCCCACCAGTATTTAGTTAGTTTCGGAGGAGGGTTTTATTTAGTTAGGCTCTTTTGTATGCTTTGGTCTTTTGAGTTGGTCACATTAATGATTTATCTTGTGCCTTAATAAAAACATGCATTTTTAATTGTAACTCTTGACTTGTGTAGTTATGTTTGATCTCATTTGTACGAACTGTTTTATGGGATCGTCACATCATAAACTACATCTTTTGTTTTTATTGTTTTGATAGAGACCACTAGTGGCAGAAATTAAATATTGTGTGTTAAATTGTTGTCAGGCTGTTGAGAAACTAACCAAAACTAACCAAAGCTGGCATTTCATAAACTGACTTCAGACTCCACTTTCTGGAGAATTTTTTATGTTATCAAATGGAGAACTAGGAGTGAGCAGCATCCCACTTAAATGCAAGAGAAAAAAGGGCCTTTGATGTAGTGTCAGTGTATGTGACTACACTGCCGCTCATCAGTCTAAGACAGTCACTCCTGTTAATGGCATTTTTAATACTTTAGCACCGGAGATTTGCAGCAATTCAGACTCTATCACTTCAATAAAACACTGCTTCCACAACAAACCAAGACTTTAAAGCTCATATAGCCTCCAAGTTGCCGATTAAGTAACCGAACAGATGACTCTGTTTCCCTTCAGTGGTTCATATTAAGGTTCAGACTCTCAAACAGAGCGAAACAATTGAGAATAAAGGCAGCAAAGAGCCCAGCAGAAGGAAATACTGTGAGAGGCAGCAAGAGAGTTGAAAGAGATGAAAAGGAACCATGAAAGAGCTGTTTTACAATTTCTATTGGATTAATTCAGTTTATTCTGTTGAACCGGCGAGAGATTGAAGCAGCTTGCAGTGGGGTTAATAGAGATTTAACCTGAACTGCAAGTTCTCATCTATCACTGTAAAATAATTAAAATATTTCGCCCAACATAGACATAAACACACAAATGGGAACATTTATTATAACACATAGTAAGGAGGCTTATTTTCTTGTCTGTCGGCCTACTGCTGTTTCCTCATATCCCTCATATCAACATTCTTCACCTGAGCCTGAAATCAAAGCTGAAATGTGTAACTTTACACAACACCGAAACAAAGAGGTAACCATACAATGACGAGCTAGCTGGCATCTCTTTCTACAGCAGTAGAGAACAGAGAGAAAGCTTTTTAGTCATGATAAATGTTCCAGTTTGTGTTTGCAAGACTCTACACCACACAGACGAATGGATTAATGATTTCTCAATTAATCTGGTTTGGTTCGATCGAAGGCAGCTTGCAGTGTTTGTGGGTGGGAAGTCTTGATGCTGAGGTAGTAACTCCTGCTAGTTTATCAGGTGCCTGAACAGAGTGGGCCTCCAAAAACATGTGCTGATACAATTACAAGCTGAGAAAAGAGGTGAAGTGGCAGTTTGTGCCCTCTGTCTCAGCCTATGCGAGACAACCCTGACCAGAAAAACAGCATCAAGACGTTGTTTAAACTCTCAGTTCACTTTACACTCGACTTCTCGAGGTCCTGAAAATTGTCCCCTTTCTGCAGCATAAGAGGGAGCAGCATGAGGTTTCAGTGCAGAGCTTGAAGGTGGATGACATCTCCAACTTTTAAATCACAGGCTGCAATTTGTTTCCCATCTCTTATCAACAGCTCAGGAAAAAGACATCTTAAAAGAAAAAAATCCTGCACAAAACTCCCTGTAAAATCACAACTTTTTGGACATTTTTGTTTGTTTTTGCATGGATTCAACAAGATATGCAAATATATTTTAAGTTACTGAGCTTTATGGTGATGCTCTTTTGTTACATTTTGGATGAAGCCAGACTTCTGTTTCTTCTAATCTCAGTTTAATGCTTTGCTAAGCTAAATGGCTGAATGGCTCAAATTTCATAGATACCACACAGACATGCGAGCAGTATTGATCCTCTTATGTAATGTTTAGCAAAAAAGCAAAATGAGGGTATTTACCAAAATGTTGAGCACAGAGCTATTAGCTTGATATGTCACCGCAAATATAAATGAAGCCTTAAATAAAAAATGCTTTTTATCACCCTGACACAAAACAAAGTAAATCAGTGGTCTTGGAGTCACATCACATCTTTTGAATGCAAACACTGGAAACAATCCAGAGTCCTGCTGATCCACTGTGCTGGTGAAACACACAGGCTGCTATATATGAGCTTCCAAGCTAAGATTAAAAGCAAAAGAGTCTCTGGAGTTGTTGAGCTCCGCATGTGTGTACAGTGCATCCCTTAACACCCACACCCAAACACACACACACACACACACACACACAAGCCCCTTAATGTGGTTTCCTTCTTTCATTGTTATGCTTGATGGCAACACCAAGGACCTCTGCTTCTTTGTGGCTTAGAGCAACTTATTAATTGCATTTCTCACTCGGTGCTGTCATGTGTTGGTGTGAGTATGTGTGTGTGTGCATGTGTGTGTGTCTGTGAGGCAGAGATAGAGGCAAAGAGTTTAGTGGGAGACTCTGAATATACAGAATGTCAATGAGGTGTTGCTTTTGTCCCTCCTCCTCCCTCTAAAAAATATGCTTATAGAGAATTAATACACAGAGAGCTTTAAAATGTTCAGTTCAGGGCTTTTAGTGTGTGATTAAAGGGAGTTTGGGGACATTAGGGTCGACACATGGGAACCCACTGAGTGCACATGCATGAATTGCACTTTTCTTCAGGCTGCCTCTCATATAAGTTGCATTGTGGTGTGTGCAGGAGATTACATGCATGTTATAGTTGTGTTTACAAAACACAGCAGGGGTGCCATGTTTCCTTTCATCCATATCAGCTCATTTTTCCTGTTCACTTCCTGTACAACCAGCATAAACCTCAGCTCTGGTAAAGTACTGTTAAAATCTCATTGAAAATGCGCTTCTTAAATGCAAAAAAGCTCTTCTAAGTGCGGTTGACTGTCATGTGCTGTCCTAACAGTTTAGTTTTATTACTCATATTTTTTATTGTCTTGCACTTCCTGTTTTGTTAACCCTTTTCTTGTTTCCTTGGCTCTGTCTTTGTTTCCTATTTCTAATAATATATCCTCTTGCAAGGCTACAGACCTCCCTTTTTATCAGATAGCTCTCTTTTTATTTACTTCCTGAACTCTTATTAATGAAATCTCAATGTACATGCAGATTCAGAAATGCAACTGTTGCGGTACACAATCTTGCCAGTTGTTTCACACAATTTGATTACAGTCATTTTGCCCCTGGAGTCACCAGCATTTCTTCACGGGAACTAACTGTTTGCCATGTTAATCTTATATTCTCCAAAGCTGCACACTTCACTTCAAGGCTTGATAGTAAAAATCAATGTACAAAAAGCATCAAGCACGTATACAAGGATGAAAGCTGAGTCTTTCGTAGCTCTGCGAGCCACAGGCAGCAGCAGCCCCACTGAGACTCGATGGCCTTACTGAGGCTTCAAATTAGAGATTTGCTGTAGTTTTTACTGCTCGACCATGACGGTGTCTCTCCAGTCGCGCTGTTCAATGAACTTGAGCTGTAATTGATCAGGAAATTCTGTCCCACCTGTGCACAAATAATAAACGAGTCAGTGGGACAGCTGCAGTTCACAGAACAGGGGAAATATTCGCTCTGTTTGTATTTGTTGTATCTGAATGTGTCTCTGCCCCCCCCCTCCCCATCTCACTCACACATCTCTCCACACCTCAATCCTCATGTCCTCTGTCCTGTAACCTCTCACCCTCTCCTTCTCCTCTAGTCTTTCACCCTCATGTCAGTTTCTCTTGGCATGTGTGTCTGTATGTCTGCGTGTGTGTGGGTGTGTGAGTGTGTGTGTGTGAGTGTGAGATCGCTGAGCCGTGACGTGGCTGAGTGCAGCAGCCCCGGGGCAGTCATGTGCCGCTGTGCTCAGATGAACGATGGAGACACGTGTCGCAGATCTTTCCAGTTACCATTCAGCACTAACCTGTCTCTCTCTCTCTCTCTCTTTAACCCCTGTGTCTCTCTCACACACACACACAAACACACAGTCTCTCTCCGTTCATTCATCCTTTATATCCTGAGCCTTTTTTTATGCTCTTTGTTGATTTTTCAGCATCATTTTCTCCTATCTCCCCTCATTTATGTCCATCTGTCTGTATCCGTCCACTGTTTTCATGTCTAAATATATTTAACCGTGTCCAAGTTAATCCTCTCTCACACTTTGGTCAATGCAACATGTCCCTTGCAGTTATAACGTCCTCTATTCACTTTCAATCAACCTTCTGGTCCCATTTTGCTAACATCTCTTGACATCACAGACAGGAAGAGTCAGTGCTCCTACCTCCTCTCGTGTTTTTTTTCTCCTGGGCTCGCTGCTTATCCTCTCCTCAGTCTCCTCCTCTCTTGCTCCTTTAGGCTCAAATGTAATTATTCTCTTCGCATCCATGTTAGCCGCAGCACAAGGCTGCGCAGCCACGCTAAATATTCTGTGTTCATTTCTGTTTACAAGCCAAGGGCTTTAGCAAATAAATTGTATTTTCTCGTTCTGGCATCTATTTCCTCGGGATGCTGTTTGTTATTTATGAGAAATCATCTCACAGTTCCACAGCAGAGAATTATACCTTTTTCATGCCAGAGCTTAACAGTTACATTTTCATTTCAGAACATACTAAAAATATATCTTTGTCAAAAATCACGCCTTGTTGTGGTATTGTTTAAATTACGTTAATATGAAACAAATGATTCGAGACACCTCCGATGGTGTCACTTTTTCACATTGTTTTCTCGCAGTCCTTTTTTATTCACAGACTACAGGCTGCTATTGTCTGCATTTCGTCCAGAAGTCAGAGCACAAATCCATGGTAATATCTTGATCTTCATGTTGCTTTTCATGTATGAAGCTGGTTGGAAGGGATTGCACTTCGGCCAACAACCTTCAGAAACACTGGTAGAAAAAATATAAGATTCATTGGCCTTCAAATACTCAGCAAACACACATCAACATGGTGGCATCTTTAAAGACTCATCATGTCTCCTAATGTCTCTGCTTTAACCTCAGCCTCATGTTATTTCCAAACTTTATGAATTCAATTTGAGATTTATCTTGAGCTATTTAATCTTGAATAGCAAAATATTCCTGTCATTGGCCATGTGGTCTGATAGTAGCTGTTTTTAAAGAGATACTAGTCGATATCACAATCTTTCTTAACAGAGAAATTCTGCATTTGGCAAAATTTCATGGAACTATAGAGGCTCTTTTGGGTGTGTTTGCAAACACTTTAAAGGTCCCGTGTGTAGGATTTGTTTTCATTTAGCTGTGAGGTTGCAGATGGTAACAAACTGTCCACTGTTCTGCCTCCCCCCCCCATCCAAACCCTCTTCAGAGTCAGTGTTTGGTTTGTCATTTCTGGGCTACAGCAACATGATGGACTTTGTAGAAAAGGACCTGTGAGATTGATGGTTTATTTATTAATTAGCATTTAATTATTTGCCATTAGAGATGCACCACAGTCACTGTATGCCAATGATAGTTTCTTGTTGACATACAGCGACTGTGATTGGCTGTTATTTTAAAAAATAAGCCTAAGTTACTATGGTGAGTAGTTCTCACCATTTGTGGACTGAGACGAGTTTAATAAAAAACTTAATTTAAAGGAATTATTAAAGAACTAAACGTCAGTAAATACCAATAATGCACATAATGGATCATTTAAAAATGACTGCTGTTCAGCAGTCAGTACAAAATATAAAACAAATATAAAAATTTGGCCCCTTGAGAGTGAAAAACTAATAGTATAATATGTAGCAGAGGAGACTTCACTGACCTCTGCTAAATGAACATGAATTAAACAAAACCATTTAAGTGTCTCTGGGGATCAAACAAGATTAATTTTTCTCTGACCTCTGCTGTCTGTGGGACTTGAAGCTCTTTTAATTGACTTGTTAATCACCAGTTATTTAAGACTAGACACCTGAAATCAATTACAGGAATTATGTAGCTGAGGACACAAAGATGTATTTCTTACTTTTATTTAACCCTTTTTTCCTTACTGGAAATGGCACTTCTCTCACTTTTTTTCAGAGTTTTATCATTTAAAAATTAACTTTTAGTGCATAAAATGTCGCAAAATGGTTTTTAAAAATGTCTCATGTTTATATGTTCAGAATTGTCAAACCAGCAGCTCAGATCCAAACACATTTAAGTAAATACCATAAATCAATATAATCATTTTAGCCCTTTTTGGCTAAAAACACCATTTTAACCCTTAAATGGGCAAGCACATATAAAAACTTTGGAAAAATATTTAATTGCTATTTTCTAATGTATCTAGGCT
>JAPZDY010000012.1:10605520-10648701 GCA_029783645.1 Ctenochaetus hawaiiensis | reverse complement strand
CCAATATTCACAGTCACTTCATACAACTATTGACCAGTTGTGTGGAGGTGAGAAAGCTGGCAGGGACTGAACTACCTTTAGCCTTCTTTACTTACTCTTCTCCCTCCAGGAGAGGCTGTCTGAAGAAGTGTCCAAGTGGGGAGACATGATAATTACACTAAAGCGATTATCACACCTCTCTCCTCTCTATGAAAGCTGGTCTTTCACTCCACCTTTGAGTGTGGTCGTTTAAGCTTAGCAGTAAAAACACCTGTTTCTCCTTAAGTGGCTGGACGATGAGAACTGCCTTTCTTCACCCATGACCCGCACAGTGATATAAAGTGAACTGGCTGCATGTAAAAAACTATCATTTGTCTACTCCCCAAAAATACAGGTATAAAAACAATCATTACAAAATGCAAAAAAGAGCAATTGGAGTCATTGTGTTCAAAAAACACTTGAACATCTCAAATAGCCAGTTTGTTTTTCTCTGCATTCAGCTTTGCAGGGATTTAGCAGGAGACAAACATTGAAAAACCTTAATTTATGACAGAGAGATGCAGGTTTATTAGTAATAACTAGGCTTAATCATTTGTATCTTGTCATAGGTCCTGAATTTTTAACATTTAAAC
Source organism: Ctenochaetus hawaiiensis (assembly GCA_029783645.1). Classification (NCBI taxonomy): domain Eukaryota; kingdom Metazoa; phylum Chordata; class Actinopteri; order Acanthuriformes; family Acanthuridae; genus Ctenochaetus; species Ctenochaetus hawaiiensis. The sequence continues at coordinate 10,648,090 of JAPZDY010000012.1, read as the reverse complement.
TTGTATTTTGTAACTTTTCCTTGTAAATGTTTACAAAAGTTGAAGTGAGCTGTAGGGAGGCAGATATAAAGAGGTTGAGATGTGAGACCAAGAAGCTGAAATTTACCTGTGTGAGTGTAAAACCTTGATGTCTTATTTGTTACATTTATTTGTGCAACTCGTGCAGAAAAATATGAATGTGAACTGTAAACAGTTCTGTGTGGCAAAATCACATCAATGCCTCCTTTCAACCATAAATTTTCAAGATTATTGAAGAGGATTACCTGTTTCCATAGCAACAGTGGACTATTGCACCAGAGGTTGTGTTGCTTATTGGTCTCGTTTATGGTCCTCCTGTATGCCTCATGCATAGTAACAGGTTTATCTCTGCAATACTGCAGGAGACTCAAAGTGGCAGTCAACACAAATACAAACAGCAATACATAAATACAATCAATAAAACTGCGATTTCTTTTTATCATTGTACAAATTGCTTTTCCCAGGTGTCATTTTCTATGTAACTTTAGTTGCAAACAGCAGATAATAAAGGTCATTCTGTTGGTCAATCGGTCCATTGCAGCATACACAGCTATAGGAGGAGACAGTGAGCCATGACTGCCTCATCACCTCTGGTTTATCTTGGCTGATAAAGCAGAAGGTTTCTTTTGATAGTGATCCTGGATTCTGCTCAGCTCCACTGCACTCAGGTCTCCTCAAGCTGAACTAAAGATTGGATAGAAAAATCTCTTATAATGACAGAGTGAAAAGGAGTCAGAGCTGCTTTTTATGTTGCAGCTCCAATAGATGTGTCTATAAGAGATCACCCTGGTAATAAGCTGCTTGTTAGTTGTGCCTCCTCATCTTACTGCAGAGCCCATTTAATAGAAGATTGGATTGGAGAGGTCTGTTTGTGCAAAATGCACCTGGTACAATCTGACTAAAGGTCAAAATGCAAGACTTATCTAATTAAAAAATACTGAAATCGCAGGCAATTCTCCTGGGGCATTGTTGCTCCACGTGATGGCCTCATCTTTGGAGATGTTTCTAAGCTGTTTTTTATGTCATTGTAAATTTAGATTTTTATAAATTTATATCATTAGTTTTTGCATAAATTGCACTTGAAGTACCTACATTTGAATTTCTCCAAATGGAATATTTTTAGAAGTTTAGCATCCGATCGTTAAATCAGTTACGGTTAAAGAACAAGAGAGTTGTTTTCTTTTTATTTCAACAAAGTACAAAAAAAAATCAATTTTCTTTTTTAAATGACCTTCGTTTTCAGCAGACAGAGTTACCGAACTTGTTAGCCACTGCTAGCAATGCTGCGCTCACCATCTGCTGGCTATTTTTTCAGGGTTTGTGCTGGTTTTATTGTTAATTCACAGAGAACAGGCATTTCACTATAAAACTGTACTGATAAAAACACGTTTGTTAAACTAAATAATTTGAGAAAACAACTAATATGTTAAATGTAACTTTATTAGTTAAAACTGCTTGCCAAATCCTCACCATAAAAGACATATTTTCATTATTTTTGGAATATAATTTAAATGATCAATTTACTTACAGAAAAAAATTGTAATTTGTAAAAAAAATTCTGTTTCCTGTTGCCTCCTTTATTTGTTGTTCTGACAAGATACCAGCTTAAACTTTTCTTTAACACCCTTCATTCAACTATTATTCAGCATTCTGCTGCTTGTTGCCTCTTGGATAGATTTAATTTTTTTTGGAATAGAGCCCCTCAAGCTGTTTGGCTCTTTTAGCTTAACAGCCTGCTGAGGTATAAATTTATGCAGATAGCACAGGCAGTAAATAAGTGACTTTTCTTGTTGTCTTTACAAAATGTCTGCCACAGTCAGAAGCGTAAAAAGGAGCAAAACAATTAAAAAGTGAAGGGAAACATTCCTCCTTAACAACACACAAAGGGAATATTTCCTCTCCTGTTGCTTTCAAATTTGCTAAAAGGCTAACTGCTTCTCTTGACATAAATATAATGGGTGATCTTTTTCCCGAACAGGCTTCAGGGGTAAAAGCTCTTTATGCTGGTTATTATTCAGTCTGTATTGACAAGCCTACCCAGTGCCAGTAATCTGCATTCACTAATAGTCTCCTCAGAGCAAACACAAGCCCTCTGTTTACTCAGGTTTCCCTGGAGGAGACAATATGGAATATTATATTATATTAGAAAATGATAGTGATAATGATAATTGTCCATTCACGCATTAGTTTTCTATTTATCATCTAATTGATGACCTGACAAGTTGTTTTAGATCTAGTCGTTATTAAAGTTGAACATAACTGCTTGAACAGAGTTATTGCATTAATGTTGAACTAATGATAAAAGCTTCATTATATTTCTTTGAGGAAGGCCACATCTGAAGGCCAGACTTTCATCACAGAAGCCAAAGTTCTGAATTTTACAGCTTCAGACAATGTGGAAGACACAAGGTCGCACATTTTACCTTGCAGTTGTTTCTATATCATATCTCTGGGCTGAAAAGGGCACTGGTCTAGTATGACAACAGCTGAGAGGTACAAGACATCAGGAGGTCAAAGCCAAGAGGATCCTATTAGGTTTACATGACACTGCTGCTGGCTGTAATAAGGTCAGCTCTGAGACAATGTGTGTGTGTGTTGTGTGTGTATGTGTGTGGAAATGTGACCTGCAGCTGAGAGCCATAATGCCAATGATGATTTCTAATCACTGCAAGTCAAAGATCCTGCAGAACTCATGAGCACCCATGACAATTATCTGAGCTGCTAGCTTCATATACGTGCTGTACTGCATGTGGGTGCGGAGAGAAAATGTGTATTTAGATAGCAAAGAAAATGTTTTATGAGTAAATAACCTTTAAGAATGAACACATTTATTGCCAAAATGCTGGTTTTTAACCAAATCAGCACAAATGAGGAACAGCACTGCAAAAAAAAACACATTTTTTCAGTTGTGTAGCCTATAATTAGATGACAGAATATGGAAACTGAGAATGTAGGTGCCTGTAAATGTATGTGTGTGTGTGTGTTTGTGTGAGATGCTGACGAGGATGTGCAGGGCTCCACCTCCCCACCTGCTCTCGCTGTGTTCTCCTCTCTCCAACAACAAGAGAGGCTTTTTTTTAAACACAGGCATTGATGCAAGCACAGACACAAACTTAACACTCTCATTTAGATCAAATTCAGTTTGTTGTCATCGTACCAAGAATGTGTAAATAATAACAGCAGGTTTTCTGCTGTGCAGCCACAGAAAACCAAATAACCCCAGCAGATACATTGTGCATTATTCCCTTCATTTTTTTTTTTAACAAATGTGTGAATTCAAGCACTGACATAAACAAACTTAATACTCTTGTTTGCATCCAATTCAGGTTGTTGTCATCATACCAAAAATGTGTAGATGAAAGCAGCACTGTTTCTGCTGTGCAGTCACAGAAAATGAAACAACTTTAACACTAATTCGGTGCATATTTTCTGTTAATTTTATATTTTTTTCCAATCAGTGTGCTGGGAAAAAGCTAGAATTTTTCACAAGCACTGATGGAGTGAGAATTACTCAATAAACGAATGTAAAAATATACCCCAGACACTTCTGTGAAGCACTTTTGAACGACGGCACTTGTTGGCTAATCAGTATGCCTTAAATTACCAGTTAGTTAAAGCTGGAGATTAGTGTTGGAGCTTTAACTGCAGGGCAACTGGGTGACATTCAGCATCACCCCCTGCTCTTCTGAGAGCTGTGCGTCAACTTGCAGTCAAACCGACAAAACCCTCCACAATGAGTCATATCGAAAAGTCAACAGTTCAACGTGATCTCCTCTGATGGGTGTTTATGCAAAATAGGTGGTGAATGTGGAGAGTGCATCCTCAGTAGAAAAATAGGAAGATAAAGAAAGGGAGGGGGGAAAAGAGAGGAAGAGGGAGAGATGTGGACAGATATAGAGAGCATAGGAAAGAGAGCAGATGTGGCCTTTGGGCTGAAACTGCTGAATCACCACGTCTCTTCTCATTACTTCATCACATCATGAACCCGGAGCACTTTTCTCTACAGCCACACACACACACACAGAGACCGTCACGATAAAAGACAAGAGAGAGAGAGGCAGCAGCAAAGAGGAGGGCGACTGAAAGAGGGTGGGGTGGGGGGACAAACAGGAAAGAGAAAGCGATGACGGGAGATTCCCAGATCTTCTCCCTCTATCTTCCTAAATCCTCCCCTCTGTGCCGACATCACCTTGAAAGGCGCCGGAGGACACTGTCTCCACCCTCATCCACCTAAACTGACTCTGGTCTCTTACATAAGTACTACTTTAAACACACACACACACACACACACACACACTCACACACACACGCACACACACAGACGCATATTTTGACTTGCCTGCAAAAAACATCCACTTTTTCATCCCGCAGCTTTATTGCTGGACTCGGATTGTGGTCTCTCTTTTTTTTTTTTTCTTGGCACAGTGAAAGAAAAAAAATCGTAACAGCACAGTTGATATTTGAGAAGTCAGAGATGTCAGATGCAGAGTCTTGATACCTCTGGATGCTTATGCAAGTGCCAGCTATTTTTAAAAGGGGATGCCAGCGCCGTTTAGAGCTGTAGCTTGTTTGTAACTGCATGCCCTTGATTAGCTGAGCATGCCCAATGCACATTTAATGCTAATGTTATCTGTTCCAAGTTGCTGAGTTTAAATGGGTTTGTATTGGATTTGACCAGTACCAATTGCAAGCTCATTACTTTGAGCCTCTCCATCAACCTGGTCATCAGACTTTATTTGTAATTAATCTGGTACTCAGTGGTGTTAAAGCAGGTTTGATATGCAGAAGTGTAAATACCAAATGGTTTATTTCAATAAACATAAATTTCATGAAGGGCTGTTACAGTTTCTAAATCATTTGAGCAAGTCTAACTGTTTTGGAATAAACTGCCCATTTTAAGTCCAATTACCAGAAGGTTAAACACACTCGTGGGACAATGTCTGCCAAACACATGCAACGTAGCTTCATGTAGTTGTTATAACTGCTGCCTCCAGCTGATGGCATCATTCATCTCAAAAATCAAACGTGTGCTCATTTTGAGTTTTGTGATTTAATTCCAAATGAACTGAAGGATGGAAGTTTTCATCAGAAATCAGGCTCCAGGCTGAGGCCATCCATCAAAACTCTAAGAGCCAACTAGCATGTCCTCTCATCCTCGATGAATCAAAGTACAGTTTTGATGTGAACCTCGTGCAGAAGCATAACAGCGTAGAAATCTGCAGTCAGATTTTTTGTTTTCCAAGTTACTACTGATAGCCTGTAGTCCCGCTCCGTGCGCCGTGAAAAATCAATAACATTTAGCTGAATGCTTCTGTGGCCCAGATGCTTTAAGAGGAGCTCTGGCTGCTCTTCCCGTCCCAAAGGATTGACATTAATATTAATGTGGAGCTCTTTGGGTGAAATATTGTTTACAAACAAAGTGAGAAGACTTCTGGAAATAGTTCCACTAAAACGGCTTCGTCACATCACATTTCTTAAATTATTTGTCTGAAATCACAGAAGTTTGTCCTGCAACAAACTCTACACTGGCTGCATCTACAGCAGTGGAATGTAAGTTAATGTCATGTATATGTACATTATTATAAGTATATAAGATCACATAAATACAAATGTGAGGTAGTTTCCACTTTACTTACCTGTGAATTACGATATTTACAACTAAATAAATAAAAGATGTATAAAGTATGATTTATTTAACATGTAAATTAAATTACTGGAATGTATATTCAAACATATGAATGTTTGCTGTTTTTTTATTATTTCAATCAATTGTTAATAATTTTGAGGTTTATAGCTCTATAGCTGTATAGTTAATAGTTATTTGACAAAACAAACCAAGTGATGATTTTACTGACTGATTTTGACAGCATGTCTTATCATATTTAAGTAATGTTCAAAATTCTGAATACTTCCTCCACCACTGCACACCTACAGATTATATTTTACAGAATTTTTATTAATTTGTACTGTAACATGAATTGACAGTCAATGCAGACTAACTCCCTATATTTTTCCCTGCATGCTCCTCATGTCTCACACGTAATGTGATCAAAACCACAGAGCATCATGCATGTCAAACCACAAACTATCATGGGGCCGTGAGAAGCCACAGTCACTTTAATGAGCAACAAAACAGCCTTCACAAAGGCAGTTACGAGGATTTTAAGTTATTTATTTTTTGCTAACATACAGAAGCACCCATGAGTTCCTCATGAGTTTGGCAGGTGCAAACAGGCAACAAACCCAAACTCTTTAAATACATTTAAAGTTGATAGCTTGCAATTTAAATGACCACAGCCTGAAAGAAAACATTCGATTTTATGTTAAACATATTTGTATTTTCAATATATGGTAATTACATGTCTGCATTAATTAAAGTTGTGGATTCAAGCAGCTCTTATCTGAATGTAGGTTGCAGTGTCTCACACACAGACATCGCCGCATCACGATGGTGGCAGCTATTCAATCATACAGCACTGAAAACACTCAGAGCAAGAGATAGAGGATTACCATAATGCAGAGCTGCCATTCACATTCAGTCAGTACAGTATAGTGAAACCTCGGCACTCAAACGTATATCCAGACATGCATAACACATGGGTTTATAGATAATCCTGTGCTGAATGTGTTGGAAATTCTATTCACTGCACAAGACAGTGATGAGAATTCAGTCTGTGTAAGCTTCAGTGTCTGCAACTCAGACATTAATCAATAGTGCGAGACTCCAGTTTATTTTTTAGAAAGATGCAGGTAATAATGTTATGGATGGACAGTTTAAGTGCTCTGAAATATTGCACAATGCCTGTTCAAAGAGAGAGGAATTTGTGCCAAAATGGGCAAAAGGCACAATGCACTTAGTTCATGCTTTTTGCTGACAGTCACCTACAATGGCAAGATCCCAAAGAGGAGATGCATTTATACTGTCAGGTGTTTTAAATTATGTATTTTTGTAATTATCAAAATGGATTTTCATGGAAAGTTGATAAACCAGTCTGAACTCAAGGTCAGTCTTCTTTGACTAAAGGAGTTTGGAGTGTGAACTACTTTCGGACTTCTCATCCTTGTTGGTTAAAAAAACCTGTCGTCTCATTCTCGACCTTGGAAACAGCAACAATCTGACCTCAAGGTCCACTTTCTTTTACTCACTTGCTCCGTGCTTTTCACCACACAGACACATTTTCATCTGCACCAGTGAAGACCTCCGGTTTTGTGTGAGATCCCAAACAATAATTGCCATCTGACGACACTCGTGAACATCCATTAAATTCAAAAGGTCAAAAGCATCTCAAAAGGGCCCCCGCTCCACCACTGTGCCATTCGACACACAGCTGACACTGACTCACACTGAGATAATGATAACAAAGAATGACTATAAAATCCATCATCAACATCCACAAAAAAAAACCCTTGACAGCCTGAAAATGTGAATTTCAGAAACAGAAAGCAGAGAGTGAGCGACATTATCAAAGAGTCGAAAGCTTCAGCGTTTTATTCAGAGCTACATGCTCTTATATGACAGTTTATGATGTATGAGTTTATAGCATAACTATAATATGCTGTTAGCCAACTTGTGCTGTCAAGGGATGGAAACACTTACTCAAGGCTCTCAGACACAAACACATGCATTAGTATTAATATACACAAACACACACACACACATGGTTTCATAAAGGCTCACATAAACACACAAAAACAAAGGCAGGTGACAGAGCTGGGTGGTGGGATGTGTGAATCCAAACCCTAGAGAAAGGCTGTCCTGTCTGTTTGGATTAATGGAGCTGTTTCTATTTTGGGAGCAGCTTCAGCGAGAGGGAAGAACACAGTTTTATACAAGACCTCAAACGCTAAACAGAAACCACAGAAAAGGCAAAATATTTTTCGATTAATTAGTAAATCATGTTCTCTCTGGCTGACCATAATCTAAACATTTTTTTTTTATGCCAAATCTAGAGAGCAATCCCAAAAACTCAGAGACAGCGTGCCCAGTAATCGCAACCAACGACTTCATCAACTTCCAGCCAGTCCATTGGACAAGACTCAACCAATCATTTAAGTTGCTGGCATCTGAATACTTACCACTCGTGCTGGGGCTCGTCGATGATCAACAGGATCTTGAACTTCTTGGAGAGGGAGGGAGATGGAGCCGACTGCTCCACAAACCCAGCGGCAGACGCGGCCGTCTGTTTGACAGCATTGGTGATGGAGCTGAAGGAGCTGAAGAAGCCAGAGGAACCACCGGAGGAGGACTGGGCCTGTTGAGGCTGCTGAGCCAGCTGGTTCGGACGCCGCTCCTGGGCTGCGGGGGAGCTGGCTGGCGCCTGAGACGATGCTGGAGCTTTGGTCGGGGACTGGGCAGGGGCGGCCGTGGCCGGGGTTGCGCCCTGCTGGGAGGGGGAGGAGGCAGTGGGAGGGACAGGTGCAGGTGGGTCAGGCCTCTGGAGGTCTGTCATGTAGCCGTTGGGCAGGTTGGACATGAAGCTGCTGTCCGAGAGACGGCGTCGGAGGAAGTTCATGATTGCGGTCGAAGGGGTGGCCTCTCAGTTGGTGGGTCAGTTGCTCTCTAAGTGTATCTTTGGATTTTCTTGGCTGTAAACGGAGTGGAAGCAGAGACAGGCTGAGATGGGTAGAGAGAGATCAGAGGTTAGATGAAAGACAGAGCAGATCAGTCCAAATGGCCGAAGCGGGGTGAGCGAAGGAGAGCTGCTCCTGTGTTGGAGGAATGAGAAGCAGGAAGGACGGAGAGGATGGATGGAAAGCGGTGGTTACAGCTCTGGTCCAGTCTTCAAGAGACAGCTCTCCAAAGCGCAGTTAAGCCAGCAAAACAACGCGCATGTATGTGGTAGTCCTCCTCCTGAGCCTCACGCCCACTCACAAATATGTGTGTGTATGCGTGTGTGAGAGAGTGTGTGTCTGAAAAAGAGAGAGAGAGAGAGAGAGGTGTGGTGTAAGGTGTCGCCTCCTTTGGTGAGGTGCTGGTGCTCTCCCCCCTCTGCTCTGCCTTCCTGCCTCCTGAGCTGCTGCAAGCTGAATGCGCTCAAGAGATGCTGCCTTTCTCTGCTTATCTCACCCCTTCACTCGCTCACGCTCCCTCTTCCCTTTTTTTTCCCTCTCGCTCTCGCTCACGCTCCCTCTTCCCTTTCCCTCTCTCTCTCACTCACTCACTCACTCTCTCTCTCTCGGCACGCCGCCGCCTCCCCCCTCCTCCTCCCCTCCCCCCTGCCCACCCTGCCTCCTCCTCCTCCTCCTCCTCCTCTCCTCTGTCATCATCCTCCTACATCACAGGCGTGCGTGTCGTGCTGCAGCCTTGAAGCGCTGCGTGCCGTGTGCAACCACTGGAAGGGGATTCCTGTGAGCGTGCATAAGGTGGAGTTCACAGATGGAAACACCATCCACCCTCCTCTGCAAGCCCCACCTCCTTCTCCCACCACCCACCCTTCCTTCCATCCATCCTTCCATCCATCCCTCTCTCCCTGCAGTTTCTCCTCCTTTCATCTGTTTTCCTTCCATTGCAGGTTCATGTGTGTGACGGCATGTGTGATGCATCTCCTCGTGGATTCATCCGGTTAGTGCTGAAAGAACGACCCCCACTCTGAGAATGTGTTGCCATCAAAAACATGGGAGGGCATGCTTGATTTGTAATCTCATCCACTTAGGTGGAGAAGTCCTGGTGAAGGCCAGTAGTAGCATCACTTTCTCAGGGTTTCTATCGACTGATTCCTCCCACTGGAAGGTGTTGCTCTTCAGTATTGTGTCCTGTTCTGCAGCCTGACAGAACAGCACATGGAGGTAATGATGCTGCTGACCAAGCCGCGTTTAAAGACATCCAGTCGAGATCAGTGTGATTATAGATGCATTGTTCATCTTCCTTTGATCTCTGTTCTCAGATTCACACTAAAGGTCACTGTAGTTTCAGCATCTAAAGCAGCAAACAGTGCACTGCTGTGATGACTACATCTGTACAGCCTTTAAGTCAACAGTTTTGTTAAACCTGCCTCGAATCCCTTGAGAACCTGCAAAAACAACACTCTAAAATATATATCACCTACTCCGTTAGACTTTAAAGATTTCTTTCCCACACCTCTCGACAATACTTCTTTCTCTGTCTCCTTAACTTCACATTCCGAAGCAAACATCTTCGCCTGGCTTCATTATGCATTCACCATTTCAAGGCATGAGTAGAGCACGATTCCTAAATGCCATCATTGTCATCGTCATCAGCAGCAGCAGCAGTCTGTGCCTGCACTGTTTGCTGCTTTTAGCTTTACTTCAAAAAGGAGAAGAAACAGCCAGAAGATGACAGGACAAAAAGGGAGTGATGAGATTATTCAAGTGGGAAGAAAATCGCTCACACATTTGAACCACACTAGGGAGAACGAACAGTTTGCTATAGAAGACTGAACAAGAAGAGGATAGAGACTTACACTTCTGCCATCTTGTCTTCAGTGGGCAATTATCCTTTACAGGATGTAAAGCAGATATTCCTCAACCCATGTATCAGATTTGACAGTTCATACAGCATCAAGAGTGGAGATATCTGGGAACCTAACAGCTTTCGAAACTGATTTAGTTAGCACTTGCACTATTTCAATTGATGGAAATGTATTCTTTGACCTTTATGCAATTGAAGGGTAGCTTTTCAGCTCGACTCAACACCTCTCACACGGTCAAATCTCTTTTGACCCTCAGCTATTTGTTTCTGAGTGATCCATTTTTATTTTTTTTTTTACACTTGGGAAATCGTTTCAGTTTTCAAGCAAGTGTTAGACTTGTAATGGTATAGACTCTTTACGGTAAAGACTTCTGCACAATTCTGCACCGCATTCAGCACCAACCTTTTCTTCACCCTTTAGGTTGAGGATTAAGTGGATTATCAAACTGTTCTTTCAGATCTTCTAAGACCAACGCCCTGAGGGAGCATTGAAAAATTACATGATGTGCAGCGTGACAGAAAATGTGCTGATGACAGAAAAAAAAAAGGTTGAACCCCCCCTCTTATAGTCATTAAAAAGAGTGACATGCCCAGAGGGACGTGTCAGCACGCAGACTGCTCTCCAGACTCAAGCAACACATCTGTAAAGACGGATACTGTGTTGCAAAAAACACTGAATGAACTGACCTGTGTTCAGTCCTCAAAAGGGATGCTTTTGCATAACATGCACGATGCACATTTGTAGCGAGTCACGATGAGTCAAGTGCAGTGGGGGGGGTGGGGGGCTGGGTGGGGTGTGGGGGGTGGGGGTGGGGGGCTGTGTTCAGTCGACCAGAAGAGAGCCGGAGTGAGTCACAGAGCTGCAGTGTGAACTGTAGCGACATCCTAAGCTCATTCTGGCCTACATGTTTCATGACACACATACACATTTCTAAAAAGCAATTATATAATGCGTGTGTGTGCGAATTATGCAGGCAATAGAAGTCAAAGATTAAACAGTGGCAATATGTGCATTGTGAATTAGAATGAGACTCAAATGCTTGTTTTTTATTTTTTTCTTCACACCACCGTTTACAAGAACTAACTCCAGCATTTAGAGCAAATATATGTGTTTTTTACTAGCATATTCTGTACAAGAAATTTACCCTGGCTGAAAAAGATTATGCCCCCCAGCCTTTCTCCTGTTTCTCTCTTCTTTTGACTTGAGTGTGGATTGTTGAACATGGTGCACAGCTATAGCTTGGAGAGTAGAGTATGATATGATCTGGCCTGTGCTGCTGCGTTGGAGGAAACACAGTTCGGACATGCAAACAGCAGATCCACAACGCCAGGAGCATCACTCATCCCTCTGCACACACACGTGTGCACAAAGACTACATGCAGAGACTAAGAAACAAATGTGAATACACACATTGGCATGCACACACAAACAGAAATGCTGGATACACACACTAACGAACACACGCTGGCACGCATACACAAACACAGATGTTGATATACAAACCCATTCATCCCTGCTGCATCCAGCACTCTCTCTCTGTTTGAAATGTCATCACTGCTATGGATGCACATGCATGTACAAACACACATGTACAAACACATACACATAAAATGTACAAACACATGCACATGCAGTCAGAATTTTCAAGAAAAGCATAGGTAACTTTCTTCATTATGTTTCCTCAGTGAATGAAATGAATCAGTATGTTAACACTGAATACTGATGCAGTTCTTCCTCATCAGCAGATGATACATTTTGGAGTATAAAGACTTTCAGTTGGTGGGGAGGGTATTTACAGGCTTCATCAATTTTACTGTTAATGTTTTGTGTGCCTGATGTGCGCAGGTCTGGGTTAAATGCTGCTTCGAGGGATTTACTGCTGATTTACTGATACTGCTGCGTGCGGGTGAATATGGAGGCAAGGGTCAAACCTCTTGCGGCTTCGCTGGCTCAATTTCAATAATCCATGAAAAAATCTGAACCCTTGAGCTCTGTGCACATCTGGCAATCGACGGCAGGTGCTCATGACATGATGTAATACTCGCTAATACCTCGGTGGGGCATGCTTATAATTTCAAATTCCAAAAGTTTTAATGAATTATTCAATTCTATTTCAACTCAATCCAAGTTTTATTCGATTGATAAATGACTTTTTAATAACAAGAGGTAATGGGGCAGCTAATACTGAAGCATAAAAGTGAACCAATGGAAAATTTTCTTGCAGGGTGGAATGTGAGATGCACTTTCAGGTTAATTGGAAACACAGGGGGCTCACTCCTGAAAACATAAGGGTTATTATGTGGCCATGCTGTTATAGAGTTACAACCTACCCCTGTCTTAACACAAAGTTTTACAAAAGCAGATCCTCACTGAAGTCAGTTGTTGTTGCTAGGGCATTGGAAATGATGATGCCATGAGTTAGAAATATCTGAATAAATAAGGAAACACACAATGTCTATCACAGCCTTTGATGCTACTTTAGGGAACAGTGAAGATTCAGCTGAGCTATTATAAAAGCTAGCTCTCTAATGAACTTTAGCAGCACTGTATGGATGAATATAGCTATAAGGTTAAAACACCCACGCACATCTGAGATATATACAACAAATCCCCTAAATGCCTTTTAACCAGGTTTTATCAGCACCACATATACATGAAGATACACATGAAGCAAAACTTGCTGAAGAGACTGATGCTGGTATTTTTTTGTGATAGGTGTAGTTGCACTGCGTATATTTAGGCACAATCCAAAAGTCAAGATTCAAAACTGCCATGGCAACAAGTAAAGCAGAAGTTGGCTTTGGAAAAACAACGCTAAAAGCATTACAGCAATGATAAATCAACAGTTCACAGCACAAACAAAAAAGCAAGGTAAGAGCAGAGATTCAGTAACACCTGCATTATTTCTGAGAAAATTTCTAACACAGCATTATAATACTGAGCAGTTCTGCAGAATGTCAAACATCTGCAGTTTCTGTTTGCTGTCTGAGCTCTGACCCTTGACACTCTCCACAACAATACACAAAGCACAGAGCAGAGTAACAGCAATAATTTCAGAACAGTCCTACAGGTGGATGCTGGGATGGAGGTCAGGCTTATTAAATGATGTATAAACAGTCACAGTTAAGTTACAGCCGAGCCATTAGCAGACGAGGCAGAAAAAACACAGTGAGCAGAGCAGTCAAGGCTTGAATGACTGCAAAGGAGTTTGTTGGATGTACAATATGTGAAAACACAAGCATCACACACACCTCTGTGTACTAGAACATTTATTTGCCCCACACTCCATATAACAAATTTATCACCTTGTGATTTAAAATGCCTTGAGCATATTTCAATACAACAGAGATCTTGTGCCCTGGCTGCATCCAATCAAGGCTGAATAAATCACCTCATTACAGAAAATATGATGTATGGAAAGCAACATAGTTTACAGACCACTTGAAGAACTGTAGGTGATGAAAAATAGAGATTTTTAACCACCAGTTTGTAATAGCAGTACAGCACTTTTTTGAGAATAAAAAATGTACATTTTTAACCTTCCATTACAACACTTTCTACGCACCACATGAGTTGGTGCTATTATTTAACAAAACAAACAAATTAAACAGAATTAATAATTATTTTAATTGTCTTGGAGTTCTCTCATAAATACTCAGCAGGAGGGAAGTTTTTTAAAATCAAATTTGTCCAACTACCCTACATCATGTTTTAATACATCATCTTCATTATCATTTCAGCATTTGTGCAACTACAAACCAAGTGAAGCTCTTTCAAACTACAATTTAAATTGTCCATACACTGAACAACCTACAAATTGACATTGCAACTCAATGTTTCAATTTACCTCAACTGTAAATTTAAGTTTACCTTTCATTCACTTTTGACTCACATGGTATGAATACTATGGCTCACTACCTGCTCTGTGATGCAGTAAACCCTCAGTGGAGTAAAATAAAAGTGTCTGCTCCTGTTTGTTGCTTCTTGTGGGGGTCTGGAGCAGCTGTGCATCTGCAGATGTGTGTGTTTGTGTGTTTCTGGTGCATTTTCTTTTGATGTTCCTTCACAAGGCATGGGCAGCAATGGCAATCGCCATGGCAACAGGCGTGCAAAAGCTGAAAAGATCCTCCTAGTCAGTGCATGTGTGTGTGTGCATGTTTGTATGTGTGTATGCACACACAAATGTGAGTGTATGTAAACTGGCATATTACAATCAGGTGAGCTTTCCCTGTAATCTGTATTCCTGTTCTTGTAGTTTGATACATAATACATGATGCCTGCTTAAATTTATGTGAACTAACAGACTCACACATGTTTAACACTTACCTGCATCCTTAGCTGGATCTTTGCCAATCAACTTATCAAAGCTGAAGATGAGCAAATCAATTGCTCCTGAGGCAGCCACCAATATTCAGGGAGAGGAAAGGTAAACTGTACATCATGTGCCACCTTCAGACTAAAACACATGTTAGAGATGTTGCTTGAATCTATTGGAATCGGAAAATCAATGTGCAATCACCACAAATATTGATTCAGTTTAATTAGTTGTTCTTGTGTTCAAACAGAAAGTTACAAAGGCTTTTTATTGCAATCACTGCAGCCATTTCCACGCTGGCCCACACAGACACAGTGAGGAAGAATGAGGTGTGATGGAAGGATTCTCGCAGTGGTGGCAATATATTTACAAGCTGTTGTTCCTGTTGGCTTGCTGGCAATCAGTTTAAAATCACTTTACAACCATATAAAAGTATATGAGCGCAGAACTTGGCTTTTACGACTAAACAAGTTGTGAACAGAGTGAAAAATAATATTGTTCTTCTTCTTATTTGACCTACTTGATGTGTTAAGCCAAATAACCCACGAGTCTTAATAATCAGTGGGGCTGGTCATGAACAGTTCATCTACATTTGACCATATATGGTGGTTTCTTTAAAGTGACTTTTGTATATATGTTTCCATTAATATCAGTCAATATGTGAAATCGATGTGTCAATGGAAAGGGGCTGTTCTTAGTGTTGAATCTACAGAATGTATTGCTGCAACTTGATTCAGGTTCACAACTCTTATCAACGCTGTATCAACCTGCAGTAAGCCCCCTGCCCAGCTCCAAACTGCTGTCTGGCAAATAAAATCACTAACTAACAGGTGAGTGTTGTCTCTAAAGACACAGATATTTCCATGAGAAGTTGAGGGAGAGGAAATCAGAGCTAACAGGTAAGTGAATATGGAACCACTCCAAGTGCATGCTGTTTACAAAACATTCTCTTTAAAAAATAATGATAATGATTATTGATGATTGCTGTGCTTAGATGTTCAATTTATGCAGGTTTAGCTAAACATTTCAACTAACCTTCAGCAAGGTTACTTCATGGAAATAACTGAACCCACTCTTGATTTATGATCGAATAAGAACCTTCTAACCATGAAAATATATAACAGAATCAATTTTATGGGGGTGATCATAGATTTCCAATGTAGCCACACTGACTATAAAATGCACAAGCAAGGAGAAATGTTGGAAAAAAAAGCTGAAAGCAGCAGAAGGCATTAAATGGCATAATTTACATCTCTTGGATCATGATCATATGTATTAGGCTTATAAAATATTTACATGAATAGGATGTACAAATGGAAAAATACCTTTACTCCTTCTGGGGCTTTACTGTCTCTAAACCCAAGCACAGAGTGAGTGAGCCTGTTAGTCAGGATTTAGTGACCTTATCAATATTCATTTGACTGAAAAGATGGCTCACAGCAATTACTGAGAAGATAATATTTGTCCCGCTCTTGACAATTCTATAATGAGCAGCAGACATATTGCTAGCTGTCATGAATCTACATTCAATATTAATTCATAAAAATAGATGTGAGCATCGGGCCAATAAGACTTGCGACTAATGCAGGGGGAAGACTGATGATGGGCTCATAAGCTTTTTGGCTTTCACTGCTGCTGCTGCTGCGGTATTTTACACATGAATTTCCCACAGGCAAGATGAAATTTACCGTCACAGATATTCATACTTTAAAACAGGAATATGGTTTTGAGCAAAGACGGTTTTCATTTGAAAACCAAAAATGTGAGCTCTCTTTTCGTGTCAGGATTAACCACAGTGTTTGCTTTGCTCTCACAGGTTTTATTTGCCTCTCCAGTAGGTCAAGCCCAGAACACATGTGCTGAAGACAAAGGTCTGGATCCTGACAGATGCAATCATAATTATCATGTTAGGATGATTCAATCCTCATAGATTATGTGATGCGTAATGCATTATGAAATTCAAACAAATCTTATTGAATGATCAACTCTGACTTTCATTTAAGTCTATTCTCACAAAAAATAAATCATATAAAAAAGGGGGTTAGCACTTTGCATGCAGCTACTCCTCCGCCTTAAGAAATAAAACCTCAGACATGTCAAATCAAATCATATCAAATATAAGCTATTTATATATCAGTGTGTACTCAGTACTCTCACAATCATCATTAGCTGTTGAACAATAAGTGCTCTGACTCGTAAAAGAAGGAAAAACATGTTTCCCCCCCTATTTTGAAGTTAATTCATGGACAATAGCTTTAAATTTAGCCAAAGGTATGTCTGGCTTCAAAATTTCTTTCTTTTTTTTTTTAATTTCCCTTTTGATATGAAATACTACAGCAGATACTGTCTGTTGCAATTGCAGGTAGAGTTTTTGCCTAATGCACACAAACAAATATTTAGCATTGCTTCATTGCCACAGAGCTAAGCCCGGTCCACAACTACCCTCTGCTGGCAGAAATTAGACTCACTAAAATGTTTCTTCCAGTTTTTGCAGTGCGAAAATACGGCAACGTGTTTCCCAATTTACATACCACGTCTATAGGTAATAATAGACGTGATAAGTTGTACGATAACTTGCAAATGAGTCCTTTTTTAACTTCAAAACGGCCGTTTAAAAGGTGAAAAAGCATTTCTCCCGTTGTTGACTCAATTTCCCGTGAGCCTCCAGCCCTCAGCAAAGTCTGTGACGTATATTTTGGTCGACTGTCAAACTCACGGCTGACCTGAATCGACTGAAAAGCTCGATGAAGCCAAACGTTAAAACTGATAATTTTGCTGCTTTTTAGGGACTGTTGTAGTGTTTAATGACCATGGGCCCCTCGGTCTGAAATGCATCTTTTTCTTTATGAGTCCTTGACTTCGTTTAATATGCTATTTACTTGGTTTTCCCGCTGATAAACTAGCTTTTACTGTCACTAGAAAGCTATCCTGGCTAGTTTAAAATGAGTCTTCCAGCTTTGCACAACACCGGTGTGCTTTACAGGCGGATTTTGTCACAGTTTCCACAGGACATCAGCTTAGCTTTTGCCTATGGATCTGGTGTTTTCAAGCAACACGGGACCAACCAAGGTCAAATGGAGGTTAGTGAAACCTGTCCTGCTAGATTACAAACACATGACGTTAAAATCATGTTTCAACAGTTCAACAGTTCAGTCCCACTAACAGTGAGGATTGTGTGTTATCAAAGGCGGGCTCAGCGTTAGTTCATAAAGGGATTGACAGTGTGGTTAAAGCCAATATCATTATATCAGTAGTGATATAAGAATATGAGAACCACGGATATTTGTTCGAAATCAATGTCTTTTCAGATAGATATTAATATTTTTTCTGTCCTAAATAAATTGTGCATCTTAGTATTCTAAAATGATATCTTCTTAATTTCTATTCAAAAATACAAAGATCAAATTAATTTTAGAGGAATCAGTTATGATGCATGAAATGAGACAAAACTCATCTTAAACAAGTGTAGCAATAACTCACTCAGAAGCTCGTTTTGTATTTTTTTGTTTCAGCTTGCTTAGTTTAAGTTATTACATTGCAATGAAATTTGATAAATAACAATGTAGAGTTAGACTGCACTCCCTGCTCACACATTTGAATAACAGGCCTTATGCAAGTTTTTATCTCAATTACTGTGTTTCCCTCTGATTCCTTCAGAAGAACATGCTGGACTTTGTGATGGCGGTGGATGACCCAGTGACATGGCACACCATGAATCTGCTGCAGAATCGCAAACATTACTCCTTCCTCAAGCTGTTGGGGCCCACGATGATTAGTTCCATACAAAATGATCATGGGGCCTCAGTATACTACAACACACTGGTGCCTGTGGATGGGAGGGTAATTACAGTTTTTATGTTTCTACTTTTTCTCTGCCAACTGTCTGAGTCGACCACTCTAATTTTCATAATGACCCTGTCCATTTCTTAATATATACCAAAATACTGCTTGTGTGTGTGTTTTAACAGTCATAGTTTATTTTAAGTTGTCTCTGTACGGTTAAACTCTTTTAATCTTTCCTCTTCTTCTCAGATAATCAAATATGGTGTGATTAGTACAGAGTCTCTGATAGATGACCTGATGCACTGGAAGACCATGTATGTTGCTGGACGCCTTCACAAACCAGTCAGTATCACGATCAGACTGTTATGAATCAATTAGAAAAAACTGAGCATTATTTATTGCATAAACTAATTTTTTTTCCTTCATTTATATATATTATTTAAAATATTTTGAAACAGGGAACACTTTTTAATTTCAGTCATGTATTTAATTGATGGATTAATTGAATAACTTTATTGTTACATCTTTTTATTATCTATTCAGTTAAATCCTTTTAGAGTCTGCTCAAATGTATGTGCACAGATGTTCCATGCTTATGTTCACATGTTTTTCACATGTGTTCCCGTGCAGGTGAAAATGCTGGTGCAGAGTGAGAACGGAAAGCTCCGTGCAGCTCTAGTAGCCAACCTGAAGAGTGCAGTGACAGCCTCCTTCCTCATGCTGCCAGAGAGCTTCACTGAGGAAGACCTTTTCCTTCAGATAGCTGGTCTCTCCTATGCTGGTAACTAGGCCACACAGTGACAAAAAAACCTAAAGAAAATGAATCACGAAAACATTTATTAGATCCATGTGTACTCTGAAACAGATTTACCAAATCAAATGTATTACTCATGCAAACTTCAGTTTTGTAGATGTGAAGAATGATTCTTCTTGCAAATCTGTCTCTCATACACACACATGCACATTCAAGAGCAGAGTGAATAATATCCAAATTTTGTGCTCAACATTATTTGTAATTAATCCCTCAGCAGGACTTAAAGTTATTTGGAAAGTGTATGAATGGTTGTTTGTAGGTTAGACTGATGGGTCCAGTATCTCAAAACACAGAACTAAGTGGTTGATATTTTCAAATGCAGTAACGTTAAACTGAAGCTGTTAAATAAAATTTGTCTTTTGAGATGAACCAGCAGTACAGATGTCTTCATGCTATAAAAGTGTAAACAGGTGTCACCATGTAGGCTTTTGAGCTACAGAAGGTATCAGCGTGAATAATCTAATTAAATTTATTGCAGTACCTCAACTTTACACCAGAAGGAACTTAATATTTCAGAATTTGTAAGTGTAACAGTTTATTACTACAACTAAGATTGTAAAACAGACATCATTGCAAATATATTACACTTAAGAGAAAACATTTTGTCCGTGTCTCCTCAGGGGATTTTCGAATGGTGATTGGAGAAGATAAATCCAAGGTGGCCAATCTCGTCAAAGACAACGTTCAGCACTTTCGGATTCTGTACAGCAACATTCTGCGGGACTGCCCTCAAGTGGTCTATAAACCTCAACAAGGAAAGCTGGAGGTAAAACACGGAACTTAAACAAACACAAACCTACTTTCATTGTCTCACTTAGTTTGTGAGCAACACAACAATACAATGTGCCAAAAACTGTCAAAAAATGTTCTGCTTTCAAAAAGCATTATGTGCCATGACTTCTGTGTAAAACATGTTTAAAGATGCTTTATGTTTCATTCTAGCACCTATTACAGTGCAGTTTCACACATCTCATGACTTTATTGAAATTATTTAATTATTATTCTATTAATTACATATATTTAATTATTTGGCCAATTTTTGAATCATCTATTACAATAAAGTGCAGTGTTTATGATACATTAGTCCTTAATGGTTTAGCAGTTACGAGCCCAGGTTTTCACTCAGGTGGCCTGATATAAACTTTCTGTATGGAAACAGTTTCATGACTTTTAGTTGACTTTTTTTAACGCTGCCCATATAACTCTTTACTTCCATGGCACTGTTTCATGCAGACTTCAGCCCTGTGCATAGAGTAAACAGTACTAATTTAACCTCTGAAATGTGAATGTTCAATGAAATTAAATGTGCTGTAATTGGTGCTAAAACGTTACATAGTGCACCATTAGCTTAACGGAACACAACTTTGTCTTTAAAAGTACAAAATGTCCTCATAACTTCCGTAATAAGCTTTAAATGGGGTGTGACTGACTTGGCACTCTGCCGAGTTACCTGCTTGCACATAGTAGTCCATAAAACAACATGGAAAATGTGTGAATACTGTATGTTTACGCAATAAATATCATGCTTACACATCCTATTCAATTTTTTCAGTGGAAGTATCTGTATTACTTTTTACTTGTTAACATCACTCATTGTCATACCAAGGAAAGACTCATCAAATATAGCAACATGAGATAGCATTTGTATTAAACGAATGAGGTGTTTCGTATGCATGAGTAACACATTTTGCAGTAAACAGTGCTTTGAGAAATCATGCACCTAGAGCCCTGCATAAGAAAATACCTATATCCTTATATATTACAATGTACTTTGCAGCAGATGCACACAGATCGACCTGTTACCGACTGATGTGTAGTTCATTCGTACAGTAAGAACAAGTTTTCACCTTTAGAGACTGTCTTAAATGCATAAGCTAAATATTTCCTTCAGGCATTCACGTCATTGCAAAGCTGTGATTGGTGTTTTTAAGGTCAACATGCTCTGGTTTCAAACACTCCAATCGTTCCTACTGCCCCCTCTTCTTCCTCACTGCATACAGTACAGTAAAATACACTATCATACTTTTATGTTATAGTGCCACTTGGGCCACTTTTGGTTTTATCCATTTTTTTGTAATGAACTACATTAAATGATCTATATTTATATTAGGTCTTAGTTCATATACTAAATTTCATAGTGATAAAAATGTGCAGAGACTCCCACTGAGTTCAAAAGTAGTGTAAAATGTTGTATGTTTACACTGTGGCAAATTAGAAATTTCAATACAATAGCATGCTAATTTGACAGATGATTGACATTTCATAATTTAATTATCTTGAGATAAATGATCATCTTTCATTCCTTCTAACAATGCACTTCATTTGGCGTTGGGTGAGACCAGTGGATGTGATTCAGTCTTCTGTTTGTATCTCTGTTATTTATTATTTATGGTTGTTTGTTTGCCTGCAGGTTGACAAAAGCCCAGAGGGCCAGTTTATCCAGCTGATGGCATTGCCTCGAACCCTGCAGCAAAAAATCACAAAGCTAGTTGATCCTCCGGGGAAAAACCGAGACGTGGAGGAGATTCTGCTGCAGGTCGCTCAGGACCCAGACTGTGGAGCTGTTGTACAACAAGGTTTGGACCAAAGAGAGGGAGAGAGATGGAAAACAGGGACAAAAGATAACCAACTTCAGAATATGTTCCCTTGATGTGATGTATGATGATGGAAGTCAGGCTCAAACAGAGATTAAGGGAGGAAGTTAGACAACAGAGAGATACATAGAAAGAGAAAGTCATCACTCCTGTGATGTTTCATTAAAATTTATTCATCTGAGACACAGTGCATTTACAGTTCAAGGGCATTATCGTGCACGGTGAATAATATATAAGGTAGTATTAGGACAAGAATCCACTGTACAAACATACCAAAAGCCAATCTGTTGCCAAAAGATGCCCAGAATAAATCTATAATAGATAAACATATAGTAAGTCAAATAAACAGATCATGCCAGGACACATCATCACTTCTGGCTTCATCAGGGCCGTGGATAAGGTCCTTGTGATTTGCATATTTTAGACCACAGTAAGTTATTACTTGGTTTCTTGAACACAATGATTAAATGCTTCATTCCTCTAAATGTGTCCCTAAATGAACTTGCTATGTCTGTGTGTGTATAAACACTCAGAAACAGTGTTTGAATGAAAAAAAAAAAATTTGAATAAACAAATTAAAAACTTACCTGCAACAACCTTATTAGATTAATTGTGTTAAGGACGGCTCAAGTGTGTGGCTGCTAAATGTCATGTTGAAGGAGAAAATTAAAAAAACACTCAATACAAAATTGAGCCTTTCCAGAAAATTTGTGTTGATTTTGTGTGGAGGAGGTTTTACGGCCTCCAACTGTAAGTACCAGTCATTATATCATATTGCAGAGTGATGACATATTAATTGCTGTCTGATTGCATGTCTTGGTTCCTCCACAGGTATTTCGTCTATTGTGAAATCCTCGAGCATTACGCAAAGCATCAAAGGCATTGCTACAGCTGGTGGGCACTCTAATTTTGTTTAATATTCTGGTTCAATGCTATATTACACGTCGTCAGGTTGTGTTTGTGTAACGCTTCAGATCCCCCAAAGGAAGAGTTTTATTTTCTGGGATTTACACTTAGCTTGTTTTCCTTCTGAGAGTTGCATGAGGTGAACGATACCACACTCAAGTCCATGTGCATGACTGTAAACTAGGGGACACAGCTAGCTTAGCTCTGCCAAAAGGTTTGGAAATCTAACTACTTAAACATCTAAAGCTCACTAATTAGCATCTTATATCACATTTGTTTTAAGCTAAGCTAAGCCAAGCTAAGCTAACTAGCTATAGCTTCATATTAACAGTACAGATATTAGAGTGGAATAAATCTTCTCACCTAACTTTCAGTAACAAAAGAAATAAGCGTATTTTCACAGAATGTCGAAATATTACTTTAAGTTGGCCTTGAAGCATTTTGCATGTTTTACCTTCAAATAATTAGAAAAATGAACAATCTTTTGAAAAATGTTCACTTGTTAAGACATGGAGACGGCATTTTGGACAAAGACACATCTCTAAAGTGTGTTTTTAAACCTTTCATTCTGTATAACCATTGTTCTTTAAATGTGGTTGTAAATCTTTATTGGACTGTTTCCCTTTCCAGGCATGTGGAAGACAGTTTCATACAGTTCCAAAAAACTGCTAAAGATGTGGAAGGGTTGGAGGAGGAAGCCTTCTGTCTCACAGATGTCCTGATCCTGCACATCTACAAGGAGCATGTCTTCCTCTATAACTGTCAGCCAGACAATCGATGTCCATCCTTTGATTTCACCCTGAAACAAACTGTGGCTGGAACAATCACCCCCCCCCGCCTTTGTGAAGGGAGATGGCTAACCAGATCCAAGCCTGTGTTTGAAGAGTATAGAACTGTCTTTACAACTGTTCTTTATCTCAAAGTTCATAAAAGTTGTAGACAAGCGGGTGACATTTCACGAGGCTGACTGAATTATGGCTGACATTTAATGGTACTGCAGACTGGACCTTTCTGGTTAATGACATCAGCGACTGGCAAGGAACTGCTGAATTGGCTGTGTCCAGAGCCACAGCACACAGTGAGAGCACAGCATGCCACAAGTACCTCAAGTATAATGAAGAAAACACTTGTGTCATCTGTCTTCTTTTGAGTAATGTGAGTGTATCTGTTCATTTTCTGAGGGACTGAATATATCTAGATAAAAGATGATGGGCATCCATGATGCTGAAAAAGGGCAGACACTGAAAATATTTCTTTATCCTCAGCTTTGTGCTCAGAGAGGACTTATTAAACTCTTGAGCCGTAAACTTGTGGTACATGTTGCAAACATCCACATCCACATTTTTTAACTCCATTTTGCATTGCCAAAGATCTATTTTGTGTTTTAACCACATTTTTGATGGTTGAGTCATATGTGTGTCTGTATTCATAACATTAAAATAACAGGATCACTCTTATTTTATAATAAAAATGTTCCCTTTTTTAACTTCTGCTTGCCTTTCCGCCTGTCTAGAGGTCTTTCGGAAAATGTATTGATTTGTTCTTCACCATACGTACTGTAAATTAATGACAAGATATGGGTTTAATAAACTTTTTAATACAACAGCAACTATGGTTACTCTGTTGTCAGTGGCATGTTTCTTAACCCCAGGTAGGTTGAAAAAAATCAGTTAACAATGTAAGAAAAGAAAGAAGAATTTTGGTGGGTAAATGACTGGACATCATGATATCTTCTAGTCTGTTTTAGAAAATTACCATCTGAAGTTACAACTGAGCAATTTGGGTTGTAAGGTCTGGATTGGAAATCTACTCTGATCTTTTGTGCTCTAAGAAACATGTAAACATTTTTATTGTAACAAAATGAAATACAATATTACTAAAATTAAATCTGCTTAGCAAATGTGACATTCTCTCTTATCCTCATTATCCTCATTGTTTTTGCTGCTCTGTGAAAGTTAAATTGACCCAGTGGGATAAATGAAGAGGAAACTTGATTGTGACTAAAATGGTTTTTCATTCCATCATAGTCAGTCACCAGTGACAGTATCAGTTACTTCCTTGTGCTGTCACTTGCTTTATTTATTGTCTTTTATTTGCTACCATATCATGAGTCAGTACCTTAAAATGACTCTGTTTCAGGGACACATGAATCATCTGAAGGTAGACTCAGATTTCCTCATATGATTTGTGGTGTGTTTTTCCCTTTCACTGGTAACCTGCTCACATTTTCTGCACTTATGCACTAATCTCTGTGTACTTTTGGACAGTTTGCTAACCATACACGCCTTTTACTGACATACATAAGGCCACATTTGAGCAATTTTGCACACTTCAATCACAACCTACTACGGCTTTTAGTGATGGTACATTTTCTTAAACACTGTGATCAAATACAATTTTTAAGGTATTTTAACATGATATGCATTACACTTCTACCTCACTACAATTTAGAGAGGAGTATAGTACTTTTTACTCCACTACATTTGTTGATAAGCTACTTTTCAGATTCAAATTTCATACTCAAAACAGATAATCATCTCATAAAATATGATGGTGTAGATTAAACAATGAATGGATTTTGTAGCAAAAATGGGCTTCACTTAAGCCTGCTACAAAATAAAATGCAATTTAATGTTTGCCTGTTTGGTTATAGTAATTTTATGTGCTTAGATGTAAAGGTTATATTGCAGATGTTTTAGGCAACATTTCACATAAAACAATTTGACATATACTAAACTGGGCAATATAGACATTTAACACATCCATTATGTAGTTTGTAGACTGATTGTAAGGCAGTATAAATATAGAATTATGTGTTGCTCCTTATATTGTAGGATAATATTTCTTATTAGTTATGCACATGCTGATAATAAAGCTTAAAAGTAGGACTGTGTTATCATGTTTGGATTTTTAAGCTAAGTGTAAATATTTACATTGTATATTTCATTACAGGGGTTTTGCTAAAAGGCACATATAAAGTAGCCTGCAGTTAAAGCGGAGAACTCTCCTTAATCATCTACTAAATGTTTCATCACCTCTGACTCCCAGAGCAATAAACACGGTGACAGCAGCCCAACCTTCAGAGGATGTGATGCAATGGCCTCATTATCATAATATATGCTGATATCATCGCCTCGGTCCTCCACCAATCAGCGCGCTTCACTTTCACCACCTGCTAGGAACTGAATTCCATCATTCCAGGCATTCCTACCCTCCCTCCCTCCTCCTCCTCCTCCTCCTCCTCCCCTCCCTCCCTCCCTCCTCCTCCTCCTCTTCCTCGTTTAGCCTACAACCAAGTTTGTCCCGACAGCTCTGCTACTATTGTCTTCAGTCGTACGAGAAGCGTTTAAATCGCCGCTTTCGTTTTTTTGAATCTCTGTGGAATAATAAACCTGCTCTCGTGTCTTGTTTTTAATTTAATTTTTTCCGTGCGGCCGTTAAAATACTGGAAGATACCAAAGTGGCGCTTAAAGGAGGTAAGTGCCGTTAAACATGAAGTTGTATCTCACTGATATTGTTTCGGATTTGTGAAATGAGAGTGCGCTCTATTTTTTTAATCCCTCGGTCCAAAATATGCTAGTTTTTATGTGAGATATTCAACATGTAAATGAAGACGGCGCTAAGAACATATTCAAGACTGTGCTAAAATAATATCCGCCTGGTTATACGAAGGAGTCAATTCATTCACGACATGAAGAGACTCTGGCGGGTTCCCAAACTTTCACATGTCAAAAAGCCTCCTTAAGCCATTTGTTTTCCTCCTGAGAGTCGAGGACACAAAGTTGTTTTCTTCTAAGTGTAGTCAGTGGAAATAAGTGAATGCTAATCCCAAAATTGCGTTAAGCTAGCGACACATTTCTTTTACAGCGCCAGTTTCAAGTTAAAGCTATAATTTGCCTTTTATTTTGCCACCCTGGACACCTCCTAAGTGCCCGAGAAGGCAGCACTGAGTCAGGCTGTTAAAAATAAAAGGGACGGTGGGAATAAAAGAGGACGCACTTGCTGCTAATATAATTGCTTTCACTTTTGCCCAGGTCGGTTGTATCAGAAGTTTTTCGCCTTTCTTTACGCGCACCACGTAGACAGCGTTATTGTGTTGTAACGAGCTGAAGGGCAATAAACCAGACCTGTTATTGCAGTTAAGTCGGAAGCTGCAATGATAGTTTTTAATGACAATCTCGCTCAAAACGCTGTTTTCCTGGAGAAATGAGGGGAACGGTATTTAAGGAATGCAGAAAGAGGGAAGAGAAGCGCTCTGGAGCGTTTTTTTTTTAAATCCACAAATACCTTTCATAGCACAGCTAGACTGAAAGCTCAACATTGTGGGACAAAAACCCCCAAAAATGCTTAAAAATATTTGGAAGGACAAAGTCCAAATATCACAGGAAGGTCATAAATAATAGAACAAACTACAGGACAACAACCATGACGTGTTCATACCATTTTAATGGAGTCCAGGTACAGATTAGACATCCTAAATTACAGGTGAATTAAAAGCAGAAGTCAGTAAAATGTTATTATAATCATTAAAAGTTCTTGTGTGTGACCTCCGCCAGAGTAATAATAAACTAATATATTTGAACTTATGTGGTTAATCGATCAGTCGTTTATTTGACAAACTGAAAATAAATCAGCAACAATTTTAATAATCATTCAAGTCATATTCTAGGGGAAAATGCCCAAAAATCCTTGCTTCCATCCTCTTGTCGCCTTTGGCTCTAACATATTGTGGTGGGCATTTTTTTCACTTTAATAATTGAGAAAATGATCAGAGGATGAAATATTCTCAATGAAAATCTTTAGGTGCAGCCTCAGTGTTATATCTGGCGTTCTGCTTAGCCAAAATCTATGTTGATGATTGTATGAATGATTGCAATTACATGCTGTGAGATCTTGAAACAGTTAGTGAGCTCTAAAAGACTTGGCATCTATCAAGTATTTACTAAGTTTTTCTAAAAATGCTACATGCTTGAGATGAAAGCCAAACAGTTTTTATTTCTCATAGCATTTTCAGTGCAGTGCCTTCTTCTCTGTCCCGCAGGCATCCAAGCATGGAGACACCACTGGATGTTCTGTCAAGAGCAGCATCATTTGTTCATGCGAATGAAGAAGAGAGTAAGTTTGATCAGAGCACACAGTTGCTCATGTGTCTTGTGTGTCAGCAGAACTGAACTGTATGAACTCTGACTTGACTCTTGTGCTGTCAAATGGTTCACTGTGGACAAACGATTTGTATGTTTTAAGGTCGCGTTACATGTGGATGAAGTGCAACATCACATTGGGCCATAAGCCTTTACCCTGTTTTCTGCCATTGGACAATAAGCGTCTTTGTACTGTGCAAGCTTGCAGTTGCAGATACACAGGCAAATAAAACCAACCGCACTCAACTGCCATTAGTGCTGCTTTTCAACCAGCTGCTTGCTTGTGTTAACCTGCTTTCACTGGAATCAGGGTGGGGTGCTGCTCTGTCTCATCTGTTTCTATCTCAGTGTCAGTGTGCGTCTATGACTTCTGTCTGTGTTTGGTCTTCGTGATCTTTGTGCATCTTTCTCTCTCTTTTATTCTCTTCTCTTCCTGTCCTCTCATTTTTTTTCTTCTACACTTCTAATCATGTCTGAGGACTTCTGGCGTTGCTGAAAAAAAATTCCTTCCGAGATTAAGAAGAAATGGCCAATCCTTGTCAGCAGGCCCCTCCAGTGCCAGCAGGCCCCTGAGCTGAGTGAAACCTCCAGTACAAGGACACTTAACATTGAGAGGATACCAGTGATAATGATCTGCAGTGTTTGGAGGTGGAAGTTTGGTTTGTTGTTTTAGTATTCTCCTCAACAGCTTAGCACATTGTGTGTCATGCATTTAATAACTACTTTCTGGCAGCACTTAAACCTGAATTACTATTGTGGAGGAGGCTTTTAAAGAAGCTGGGAGTGACAAACAGGTGGATTTGTGATTTTTGTGAGTGAGTTTGTTTACCTTATGAAAGAATTTGAAGCTCCACAAAAATCAGGGAGCATTATGACTGAGTTCTTAAAGCGAAGGCAAATGGTGTGCTTAATTCCAACAAGAAAAAAAGATAATGTAGTTTAGTATAAGTGCAAGCTTTTCTCTTAGAACTGTTTCACATTTCCTCAAGTTCCTCACTTAAAGTTGCCTGTCTCTTTTAGAGATGCATGTGATTAATCAAATTGTAATATACATGCATTTATAGATGCTGACGTGTGTTCATTGGTGTATTGAGAGATTGAGTATATTTAGAAACAGCTTCAGCTGTACAATGCCTCCCGTGTCAGTAGTTTGTTCCCATAATGCTTTGGCTTAAATGAGCTGAATATCAGCTTCTATGCAATTCTGAGTAAATGGCATGAGAGCTCTCCTCCCCTCCTCCTCTGCTCCCCCGCTCCCCTGCAGTGTTTTTGTTTTTTCCTCTGCGCTGATGTCACTTTTTGTTGTGGGTCGTGCATGGCCTCTTTGTCCTAAGACAATACACTCGACCTGTTTCCACAATAGTGCTGAAGAAATGGGCAAGCCAGCGATCCAGCCTGCTAAGCAAGCTAACTCAACCAGCTAGTCTGACAAACTAGTAGCTACGAGTCAGTGGGCCAACCAGGTCTGCCCACTTGTTCGCATTTATTGACCAGTCTCTGTAATGCCTGAGCTGCACTCGACACCAGAGCACTCCTTACAGAAGAGGGAGAGGCTCAGGCCTGTCTTCACAACAGCCGTAACTCATAAAGACCAAGTGGGGCTTGTGAGCACCAGTGCTTTATTTCACAATATTTAGAGCTTGAAATGAAAAGCATTGTTAATTTTTTTCAAACCAAAGTTTGTCTTGAGCTTGCTGAAAAACTTTTGACAAGTTAGTTTTCTCTCCCATGTCCGCAGTGGCATTTTTCCATCCCTAAAGAAATTCCTTGGTTTGGAGTTCTTTGCATGTAAACCAGAATTATGCACACTAACAAAACAGTGTGAAACAACAAGAGTCATAATCCAACCCAAGGAAAAAAATGAGGGAATGTCAAATTTTTTGCTAATCCATCCAATCGTGGAGACTTTTTACTAATATCAATCTCATGGTGGCCTGCTTTTACACCTGTCTTAATTGTTTACTGAGTGAAGAAATCCCCTTTTTTGAATGCAGAGCTAAACAACATTAACTTTTCCATCTAATTGCTGAATTACTCTCACTTATTATAATCACTTCTGTGTGGTACATGAGTGTATTTTCTAAAAAATAAACAGCAGCAAACATAATCTTGGCAATACAGGTAAAAAACATGGTAAACTCATTCAGTTGTGTTTATTTCTGAGGGGCCTGGGTTGGTAAAAGTTTAAAAAAAAATTTATTTAACACAGGAGACAACGAGGTCCGTGATATTTCGTAAGGCTGTGAATCCGAGGCACTGATGACAGTCCGTAACTTTTGAGACGAAGACCTTAATGGCTGTCTTGGCAGGAGAAACATGCTTTTGTTGTAACTCAAAACTTGGGCTGGGGAAGTTTGGAGAGGCAACAACTTTTTGGGATTAGTCTCCGTGGCTCAAGTATATTTTCACTGAAAACAACAGATTTTCACATTCCGCAGCATCATTTATTTATCTGACAAGCATTATGGTTTCAGGCTTGCCTTATTAGATGATGCACATATTTTCCTCTTGGGTGGATCTGGCTTTCTTTCTTTCTTTTTTTTCTTTTCCCAGGATGAAGTTTTGAAATAAAGTGAGCATCCAGTTTGTAGGGACTTGACTCGATCCACCCCTGCTCTTTGGGAGGAAACCGCTGCCATTCCCTCCAAATGGAGACTCAGAGCCGCAGCCTCGAGTCCGCTGTTACACAACCGGTGGCTTGGAGAGCAGCATTCTCACATGCTGATGTTAACTACATACACAGCACTTTCCACGGGTCAAACCCAAGCCTCTGAACCCGCAAACTTTCTATTAGAATCGAAATGAAGCTGCTCATTTATGCTTGTGGTGGAGAATTCCATTTGTGTTACAGTAAAAGAGACTTTAGCTTTGTCATGGTACGGTACAAGACAAAAAATCAGTTCTTACTTTAGGCCAAGTCTTGTGAGTCACGCAGAATTGCTGGTACTTATACGCAAATATACATGTGGCTGTGCAGCAATCCCATACACATGCTATCTTCTGCTCTTTTGAAGTCCGTGTTATAGTTTATGTGTGTATTTTCCAAGAAGTATAAAACTTTGTCAGAAGTTTGACATTTTATGAACTATAAAGAAAAATGTGTGGTTACGGTTACTGTGGGAAATCAGCTTTTTGATGGTGTATCTCCTGTCAAATGGAGGGTCATAAGCACTTGAAATGCAGTCAAGGAATGCGAGCCTCCTTCAGTTTCCTGCCCGTCCTCCGTTCATCCTCGACATCCCCCCTTCCCTCATTATCACAGAAAGATCACCAATAATAACACTCAAGTTATTTCGTATCGCTGTGGCAGAGCTGACACTGTACGCTGTCCCACATCAAGACGGGTCATGAGTTTGTTCCCCACCATAGCCAATTTGTCTGTCAATGGCCATGAACCAAATGGTCGAAATGCAAATGTGATGCCAAATAATTAGCCCTGAACAACTCACACTGTGCTCTGATAAAGCTCCGCATTCAGCCAAGGCACATACTGGTTGGCTTAAAAATCCCCAAATCACCCTCTATTATTATTCCACCACACTGGCACGGACGACAGAACAACAAAAATAACACGAGTCATTTGGCACCCAAACATTTTCGTGCATCTGTCGTGCACGCTGAGGCTTTGATAGCTTCTGGATCGCCCACAGAGAACCAGATTCCTTTTCTCAAAATAGCTGGCTCTCAAAGGAGATGATGTGTTAAAATTGAAGCGGCATTTTCCCATTTGTTATTTAATGTGGGAACGTAGGGAATCTGCACATAAACAGAGGATGCTGGGAAAAACATAACAGTCAAAGAGGTCAGAAATGGAAGATTTCCCTTTACTGTTTAGAGTCTGAATGATGTTTACACTGATTTCTGAATAGTATTTTCTTTACAACATTTTATTTGATTGTATGTTTTACAAAAGGAGGTCCTGTGATTGGCATTTTTTTTAAATTTTGTCTTAATTCTAATATATGTCATTATGATGTGTTATGAATCTCTGCCAAATTAATACACAAATTAAGAATATCATGTGAAATAACAGCATGGCCATTACAGAATTTGATCTGTGTTCACCTTTGCTGACTAGCTGACTTTACAACTTTGTAATTGTTTGATGGTGTGAGCTAGCTAGCTACTTGTTGTTACTTAAAGTTCAATAAAGTTGGCAAGACAATTAATTTCTTAAGGTGTTTAATTCTTTTTCACATGAAGCCATATTGTTAAAAAAAACAAAAAAAACCCATACAGCTGCAAGCGATGAGGATCTCACAGCAAAATAGACTTCGTATAGCAGCAGAAAAATTCGCGCTCACAATCCGTGCTACCATTTTGTCATCCGTGCCTAAGGTTAAGAAATATGGATAACAATATAAAATCTGTGTCACTTTGCAAACTCAGAGTATGGATTTACACATTTTTATTTTCATATTAATTTTCCCAGTAAGAAGGGGAGATAAAAAAAAATAAAGTACAACTAAAAGTACGGATAAAGATGCACTTGAGTACATTACTTGAGTAAATGTACTGCGTTACATGTGACACACATGACGGGCAATTGTACAAATAGTACTCTATTGTCAGGGTGCAGCTTTCAAATGCTGCGCTCTGTTTCACCTGCATATTGACTCAACATGTCCAGACCGGCCGCTGATTTTGACTGAGGGAGTAAACAGAGCCGCCGCCTCCTCAAAGTCACGCGCTCCGACAAACCTGCAGATAAACTGAGGGTTTGTGTCTGTATTATGTTTTCGCTTTGAACGTGACTAAGTTTTAGATCTTTCAAAGTGTTTGCAAGCACTTTTTTTATAATAATAATAAGAAAAAGTATATTAATATTAAAAGCGTGCTGTTGCAATATGATTTTTACAGTCGATTTTTCTCGTTTTTATGTGGAACAAGGCTTGTTTAGTGTGACCACTAAAAGACAGGAGCACGGGTGAGCGATTAGGTTACCATGCTGTGAAGGAAGGAGCAGGATGTCAGGAAAGCGGTGAACAGGTTAAGACTTGTCCTGCTTTTTTGAGGGCAGGATCCAAGCTGACATGTAGGAATGTGTCTCCATATAGAGCGTGAAATCTGTGCCATGCAATCTGCTTTCAAAAGAGATGACCCAAAGATTATTTCAGAAAAAAAACTGTGGTCTTTGTGGTGTTAAAAACTTAAATTAAAGTTTTAAGCAGTGATTTTGTATCGGTGGTTGCTGAAGGTTGCATGGTTAATTTGATAAACAAGACAGCTATGTAAGAATGTAAGCAGATGTTTCTTAAAGATTCAGGCCTGGATTCATTAGACGTCGTCGCATTAAAATCTAAGGGGATGTTGGTTTATTTATTTCCATTTTTCATTGGGAGGTTCCCTGTTTTAATTAAGATGCAGTTAAAACGTATAAAACATTTCAAAGACTCCACTTAAGCCTTCACAGCTTTATAGGCATACATTATCATGCTGCTCACTATTTTATTACCTGATAATTCACCACATAAATGCTGAATATGGTGTAATAAGATACTCTCTTCCACCTCCTTTTGAAAAAAACCCTCTACCGTAATCTCAAGCATTTTCTGTGAGCAAAAGGTGAGTATCAACTTTTGTAAATGAGAGACAAAAATAAGGAGGCCTTCATATTAAGAATATTATTAGTCACTTTTAGTAATAGTGGTAATAGTACTTTAGTCATCCCTAAATAAAAGAAGTGATAAAAAACTTTATCTACATGCAAAAATGTAGTTAAATTAGAAAAAGTTTATAAGGCTTCTTCTTAGTGGAAGACTTACAAACATTTTTAAGCTTAAATCTAAAGCATTATTTGTTTTATAATGGAGCAAATTTAGTGTATTTAGCCATGTGTTTACCTAAATGGTTAGGTAATCTTACACTGAGGATCATAATTCTCTATTTTTTTATAACCTGAATATAAACAAACCTCTTACAGTTTTAGCAATGTTATGGAGCATAAAACAAAACACATCAAATAATAAACTGCATAATAAAAATAAATGAACAAATCCAGGACAGTTTCTGGCTTTAAAAAGTCCACATCCACACAGATGATGACTTCCACACAGAAGTCCTGGTGTGTCTCCGTCCATCAGACAGGAAGGAAAATTCTTCGAGGAGACGACAGTAATCTTCATGGCGTGAACCGTCCTGACCTCGGCTGCCTGAGACTCGACCTCTCACCTTCTGACTGACCCTGACTCGCTGCTGTGGAGTTGATGGGGGTGTCAGAGGGTTGGAGGCGAACCCCTTCAGTTCGGATAAATGAATCCTCCACATGTTGCTGGAGGAATGTCAGGTCATGGTCCAGACGGTCCGGAGTTCCTCCCCTGGGAGTTTAGGAATTCGGGCACCTGTGAAATTCCCTTTACTCTTTTTGGGGGGGGTTGGAGGATGAGGGGATGAATCCCTCTTAAGTGCATCTGCAGGGGTGTCCGCCAGAGACGGGGAGGTGCTTGACTTTTCTCTCATGCCAGTGAGTCTTGTCTCGTATTGATCACCTACCATGTAGTTTTTTTACACTTGCTGGGTGTTCAACAGCTGTTAAAAAACCCTTTTCCTGCCATCTGTTTGCAGTTTTTTCTTTCAGATCAGAATGTGATGTGAATCACACTTTGCAAACAGTGACTCAGTGACCCGATTGTGACCCGGGAAGAGATCAGTGCTTTTAAAAACAGCCGCTTAAAGTTTTTCATCACTCTGCACCACAAAGAAACAACTCTAAGACTTTGCGAATGGTTAGCAGCTCTGTGAGGCTGCAGTTTTGCACACAAGTGCTTTGAGCTTGCATGCTAATATGCTAACAACATGCTGATATTAAACAGGACTTATGCTCACAGCCTTAATTTAGCATTTTTGCATGCTAACATTTGGTAATTTGCATTAAACACAAGGAGCAGCTGAGGCTGAATGGAATGGCACTGATTTGCATTTTATTGGTCATAAAACAAAGTAAAGGAGAAAATAAAAGTCTGATCTGAAGAAGACATTTGGGGCTGAATCAAGAGATCACAGAAGTTAAAACAATTAATCCAGAGCAGAACATGACTATGCATGTACCAAATTTAATGACAATCAATGAAAATGTAGACATTAAAGTAAAATTCGAATGTCAACATCAAGCCAGAAAAAAAGTCTGAAAAGTCAGTAGGATTCCATTAACTTTAATGGCAAGACATCAAATAATTGTTCAGTATTTCAGTTTAAACATAAAAGGTGTAAACAGTGACCAACAATCCCAACATTAGACACGCTGCTCGCACGGCTGCAAACTACTAGAGTATCTTTATTTCAAGCTTCATTGGAATATTTCCTTTACCCTCAAGAAATGTGACTGTGTGGTTTTTTTTTTGTAAATTTGAATGTAATTGAGAGTAAATGAGGTGTAAGGAATAAGACACAATGAAAAGCACCAGTTTCACACAAAACACTTTTCCACCATTTTTTAAACATCATAAATCACCTCAGACCTGATTCTTACCAGCAGAAAGTCAGCAGATCTGACTGGCTTTTTTTCTGTTTTCTTTTTCCTTTTTCCTGAAACAGTGGCTGGAATTTAAAGAGGAGAGTCTGTGAAGCTCACAGGATGACAAAACCGGACCCTTTTGATGCACTGCACAGTTGAATCAGTGTCAACTGTGCCTGAAGCCCAGACAACGAGCCGGTGTCACATTTCATAATCTGTGTGTGTGAAACCTTTGAAGCAGCGAGGCTGCAGCTCATGAATAACAACAGACGGAAGAAGAAGTCTGTGCAGAATCTGTTGATGGCAATCAAACAGATACAGAGTCTTATGTGACTTAATTGTTTGGCAAAATTATTAAATAGATTGATCGATGCCTGATAGTGGCAAATAATAAAATGAGCATGCAGCATTAATGTATCAAAAACTGCACCTTCTGCAAATTGTGTTTTCTCATATTTGCTGAAAATAAAGGAAAAAATACATCAATTAATACAAACTAAAATGCAGCAGTGATTTTCTGTTTGTTTGCTCTTCTCTCCAAAGATTAAAGATGCAAGAAAACCTGAGAAGGTGGCGGCGATAAACAAAAATGGAGAAAACAGCAGCAGCTGCGGTGAGAGATGAAAGCAGCCGAGGGAGTGTGAGCATTTTTAAAGGCTGTTTAACTTCACATCATAAATCCTGTAACAAACCTGCACTTAAGAGAAAAAACTCTGAAGGAGCTGACCACAAGACTAACACACAGACAAACAACTACAGTATAGTTTTAAGTCGTTTCTTCGACCGTGACGTCATGTGAGAGCTCATATCAGTCGCAGCACTGAAGAAAAAAAATCAATCAGAAAGCCTCAAAGTTACATAAACTTGTTTTTTGCAAACTACTTTTTTTTTTTTTAAGACTCACCATTTCCTTCCACAGCCTGCACAGCAGCCCGCAGTGTTATATAATTCATAACGTATGGCTGGAGCTGCACGTTCACTCGTCATAACTTGATGAAATCACTTTATAACAACCAACAGAACGTTAATATCCTTCAGACGACGTCCGGCTGTGTAACACCAGACAGCTCAACACATTACTTATCAGCTGAGAGACATGATGTCCTTCAGAGGGCAAAGATGACTTTAAAAGATTTAAAGATCCCGATGTGATAGATTTTCATGCTTCAAGCATACTTGGTGCACGGAAAGTAATGAACATGTCAGAAGCCAGAATGAGTTTATTTTAATATTCATCAGCTGACCGTCGGCTGCCTGCAGTGGAGTTCAGAGGACATGAAACATGAGCGCAGCCTCTGATAGGTTCATTACTGAGGTGAGTTAAGATTCATGTTCGTCCTCTGAATCCTAATCAGTCAAATCAGGTTGTAAAATGTGTCCTCCCTCATGTTTGGGGACAGGATGACTGATTCCTGTCGACTTTTTTCTTCTTCTTCTTCTTCTGTGGACTCCAACCTCCTCATGTCTCAGCTTGTCTGCATGTGGACATGTTAGCATAATATTGTTTCACTCATGATCATATTTCATCCTGCATCGTCAAACTACTTCACAGTAAGCCGTTCAGACTCACTGTGACTCCGGATATCAGCTCCAGCCTCTTAACTCCTTGTTTACACTGTTTACAGGCTTGTTTCTGCTGATAAACACATTTAGTTATGCTCAGTTTAGTCTACAAAATAATGTTAACTCACAATGTGATCACTTACCAGCTTTTTTCTGATCTTTCAACCTTATTTCATTATCTTCTTCCTAATCAGAAAGGGATTTTGCATCCATAAAAAAACAGATAAACTGCAAAAAGCTCAGTACATTTCACATTTAGCAGTCAAAAAGTACTTGGAAAGGGAAAAAACAGATTGTTTGTTTTTGCTCTTTATATGAGGTTTGTTAACAGTAATGGGAATATATAGTATCACCTGCTTTGCCCCATAAAATAAGCATAAAATTAGGCTTGAAAATATGCAGCAAGGACAGAAAACCATAACACACTGAATTAAAACAGATGGCTCAACAAATAAGTCCCTTAATAAGCAGTGGGTGTTTTTAGTGCGTTACATTGCAAGTTATTCTCATTTTGACCTGTGGACCAATCAGACGAGAGCAATTTCAAGTAACCCAGCATCAGCTGGTCTGGTTCACAGGCATGAAGAGCTCTTTAAGCACGAGTGTGTCAACAGCTAACTACATTATCTGACCTCAGACCTGCTGACAATCTGCTAAATCATCTCTGTAACGATACACATCACACTTGAGGATGCAAACAGCATCTTCTGATCCATAAGAGATCAACAAATTATGGATGTTTGACATCCAACAGGCTCTCATGAACCCTTCCATTATTCCTGAGCCTTCCCCTAAAAATACATGTTGACAAACACCAGAACCCTGCAATTAAAAGGCCTCTGCCTCCGAGACGCTGCTGCTGACGAAGTTTCAGTAATTGTTCCCCTGTCATATGAACCTTGTAATTACCTTGTGGAGATCGGAGGCATCTTCTCTGTGCGAGGCCGTCACGACTGCACAGAAACAGTCGGCCTCTCTGCCTCCTCGTCCTCACCGACAGCTGGAGCTCTGCGGAGGGAAACACCGGAGTCGTGATTCGGCTCCGAGGCTGTGAGCCTGCAGCCCTTTTCCTGACACTTTGTTTCTGATATAAACAGGAAGTCGAAGCTGTGGGGCAGAAAATGTGTCAGGAAGTGTGTTGTGAAGTGAATGGAAGTGTTTGGGATTAGAAGACTGCATGTTGTACATGGTGGATAAGTGGGTGACCTAGATATTGTTGTAGTACTCCATTCTTTGAACGTCTCTTATCATCCAAAGGGACAAGGGTGGTGAGAAAAAGCAAACTGATAAGGGAGAACGGCGTCTCCAGCTGGTTAAGCGATACTTTGGGCAGCAGCAGGTTGAAGAGGAAGGTTGTGAGTGGAGGGTTGCCAATTTGGATGTGCTGAAAGATCCTGGAAGCACATAAAAATTCAGTTTCACATCTTCATTGTTACAGATGTTCATACTGATATGTAAATGCAGGGTTCACAAGTGAAAGTCTTATGCAGTAACTCAAAACTACTTCATTTCAGAGGTCATCAGTTCTCAGAAGTATAAAAAAGTGTATAGTGTTTTTTTTACTCAATAACAATGATCAGTTCAGGTCCAAAAGGTCTAAATTACAACCATTAAAGGGTAAACTAATGTAGGTGGGACTTACCTGTGGGAAAGATCATTATTATTATCAGCAGATTATGTGATTGGCTCCAAGAGGCTGTTTACAAATGAGCTGCAATTTGATTGGACTAAACCCCCAGCAAGCTCGTTTGAGCTGAAGATGGAACGAACAGCCATGTTTCTTTCTGCTTCTTGCTAAATGTTTGCTTCTTTGGTGCCTCAAACTGCGCTGTGTCAAAGTAATGCATGACAATTATGACTTGTAAACAGCTGCCCACAGCGCCACCAGCAGGAGATCTGCAGTGCCACTGCTTTATTATTACTAAAACTGCATATTAACTATTAGTCTGCAACAATGCACAGAGCCCACCTGTGGTTTTGATAGTCGACTAGCTGACTAATTGACTGTTCTGTGAAACTCTTAATATAAATGGGTGTTTTGTTGGGGAATCAATCTTTTTTCCTGTAATAATATCATTGTTTTTGATGGATAATCGTTGTCAAAAAGTTAAAAAGTTAATGAGGCTTTCAGACTTCAAGTTCCTGTCCCCGGACGTGCAGCTTGTTGCCCTGAAACACAGAGATAAATATAATGTTACTGGTTAAAGGCCAAAACAACCTGCTGCTGCCGGTTAGAGGAAATGCTTTCATGCCACATCTGACAGTACAATAATAATACCACGCATGCCGATGACACAAAGCGCTTTGGGGCATCGCATCGTCATTACACTTATTATGTAACTGCAGTATGAAAGTGGGACCAGTGGACCGATGCTGAGAGGTTTGCTTGTCCAGTCAGTGAAGATCTTGTGTTAACAGTCATATTAGAAACAAACATCTGAACTCCAAACATTTAGTTTCTGCAGCAGCGGAGTAAACTACGTTTGTTTTGACTTACAATGGCTGTCTTGCTTTGCACACATGAATAAACTCAATAACCCCGAACTACAGCAGAGACTCAACCCTTCGAGGAACCTGCTGGGCTTGTTGCTTTCGGGCCCCGACACGACTGTAATCTGCCTGTTTGAAGTAATCTGCTGATCTTCAAGAGGCTCAGATACGAGCTTTTATGGGTCAGACATGCAGCTGCTGCCAAAGAGCTCAACTCTAAACTGACACAGTCTCTAAATAAACTCTAAACACACCTGGAAGGACCTCACAAGAGCTGGAAAGCATCTGCGTACAGTAACCCAAGTGCTGTACTGTATTTTACTGGAGTATTTCCGTTTTAATAAGTTCATGCTTCCACATGTCAGAGGGAAATACTGTCATTTTTATTCAACAACTGGGAGCAGACTGTAGAATAACTTGATACATCCGTTCTATCAAAATATAACACAGAATGGAGTCATTAAGTGTTATGAGTCCTTTTACTTTTCAAGTAAATTATGCTGAAAATAATTCTTTACTTTCACTTATACACAGTTTTAAATTTAGCCTAGTTTTTTACTTACAAAAGAGTGGGTTTTTTTGCTGTGATACTGATACTTTCATACAAGAGTAATGATCCCAGTATAATTTCTTTTGGAGCCAGACTCAAGTGGCCATTTGTGGAACTGCATTTTTAGTACTTTTTTAATTTTTCAGTTTAGGAGGTTGTGTTTATACTTTTTCCTCTCTGATGAATCACAGTTTTTCTTTCACTTCTTGAGCTCACAGAGTCGAAGACAAACTAATGGACATGCATAATGATCTATGCTTGAGTATAAACCCATCACTCATCACATTTTAGGCTCACGGAAAACCAACATCCCATCCCCTTTTCCTCTCCTCTCCTCCTGTGAGGAGATTTAAAAATGTTGCAAACTTTTTTCTTTTTTCCTCCACGTTGACGTGTGAGTCAGGAATGCAGATGTCCAAACACACAGATTCTGCTCTCTCTGCTGACCTTCGATAATGTTTAAACTGGCGGTGAGTTTTCATGTGTTGGTTCAGAGGACCAGATGTGTGTGTGTGTGTGTGTGTGTGTGTGTGTGTGTGCGTGTGTGTCTTTGCGTCAGGTGAGGCACTCCAAAACAAACCTTTTCCATGGAAACAGCTGCAGCGCTCACTGAGTCTGAAGTTTTGAGATTTGATGGAACATCGACTTCCTCCTGACCAGAGGATTTCTGTCTCCACGCCGACGTAAACCACAAGACACCCGGAGGAGAACATCAACACCTCAGTACTTACATAAACACGACAGCTGACATCTTTTGCATAAAGTTTTATTACTTGATTTTTATCTCATGGTAAGGAATGTGTTTATTTTAACAATCCATGAAAACCCCTTTTTATAGCTTAGACATTTATTTTCCATTCAACATGCTAAGCTAACATAATCCCAACATTCTTTCAAAGTTCAAATTTAAAGAAATCTGTACATTTTTCCAAAGTAACAGCATGTTTCATGTCACCTCTTGCTAACTTTCATGACCAAG
Organism: Ctenochaetus hawaiiensis; assembly: GCA_029783645.1. Lineage (NCBI taxonomy): Eukaryota > Metazoa > Chordata > Actinopteri > Acanthuriformes > Acanthuridae > Ctenochaetus > Ctenochaetus hawaiiensis. The sequence goes on along the minus strand of JAPZDY010000012.1, from coordinate 10,607,054 downwards.
AAGTTGCCTTAAAGTTACTCAAATAAAACTTTAATAAATCATTTTGTCTGTAAACATTTGTGCCTGAGTCGGTCAGATGGACTTTTATCTGCAATGCTGGCTGTTAAACAATGAAATAAAGAAATCCCATGATGCCATGCTGCTACATGACATCATCAAACTGTGCCTTTTGCTGTGGTTGATTTTTGATAGAGAGACCTCTAGTGGCAGAAATCACACATTGTGCACATTAGTACATGTACTTAGTTACTTTCCACCAGTGGTTTTAACAAATGATTTCATAGGAAAACTCCTCTCAGAGCAGCAGTTCAGTGGAGTTTCCTTGCGTGAGTCAAACTCGAGTGGTCGTTTATTATTTCTTTTAATGGACCCGAGCGTGTTTTTTTCTGCTCTGCCCTGCTAAAACCTTCCCCTGCTTCAACCCTTGTCCTGAGCTGGCCGGCACATTGCGGAGCCGGCCAGTATATTTTCCTGTGTTTACACTGCAGGGAACATGTGCTGCTATTTTAAGTATCCTGCATACAGTGAGAGACAGAGCTTTGCATCCAGGCGGAGACAAGCAGCCGGGCTCGCTGTCTGTGGCCCGACCACGACGGTTTCCTGAAAATATACCTGCTGCAGACTGAAGGGGAGACACAACAGAAACCTTTGTGTTCATTTTTTTTTTTTTTTATCTCTGCTGCTGGAGCCACCATGTAATTATCTGGCCTGAGAGGAAGTGACACGCGGCTCATAGATGTAAATGTGGGTGGGCAGAGGGTGGTGTTTATGGTAAAAAAAAAAAAAAAAAATCATTTTGGTGCACTGTGATCATAGTGGAGAAACAATTAGTCACTAAACAGCCTTTTGATGGATGTTTGACTGTGTGGCCGAGCAGAGAAAAGAGGTACTGTAGCTGCAATATGGCACCCGAGGCCCAGACTAGCAAATGAAGGTTATCATGAAGGTAAAAAGGGAGAGTTTAGAGGTTTAAATGTGATGCGTTTTTACAAAAAATGGAGAATTGTTTCAACAGTTTAATCTGAATCACTTTGAATGTGACTGAACTAGTTTGATGCGTGTTTCAGGAGGTTCATGGATGAAACACTGGACTTAGACGACTTATTTTCAGTTTTCAGTTGCAGTTTAGGTTTTGGCAACTGTAAACTACTCGGTTAGGTTCAGGAAATCATGGTTTGGATGCACGTAGCATCGTTGGCTACGGAAACCTGAGTGCAAATAGCATCTCTTAAAAAAGTAAAAAGTAAAAAGACACATATTATCATTTAAAGTTTATGCTTTTGTGCCTAATAGTCTTTTAAAATATTTTTATTTTATTTTTTTTTTCTGGCTGCATAAACACTTTTTCCTGCATTTGCACTTTGATTTATATCATTGATTAAGCACATCCATCCATCCATCCATCTTCTTCCGCTTATCCAGGGTCGGGTCGCGGGGGCAGCAGCCTAAGCAGGGAGGCCCAGACTTCCCTCACCCCAGCTACTTCATCCAGCTCTTCCCGGGGGATCCCGAGACGTTCCCAGGCCAGCCGAGA
>JAPZDY010000012.1:10570587-10586353 GCA_029783645.1 Ctenochaetus hawaiiensis | reverse complement strand
GAAGAGATAGTGTGTGTGTGTGAGTGAGAGAGAGCATGGAAGCATATACAAAACCCTCCAGTAATCTGAGAAGTGTGTGTGTGAGTGAGATCAGTATTAATAGCTCTGCTGGTCCTGTGGTGTTTGACACAGAGCCCCATTTACAATAGTTCTTTTGTTTATCTCCCCTCTTTTCTCTCTCTTGCTCTCTCTTGCTCTCTCTCCATATTTATGAGATATTTATGGTTTTTATCTCTGTCCATTTTCCACCTCACCACTCTGTCTGCCTCCAGTCTTTCCTTACACTGTTTTGATTATTATACCTTACACCTAAGGTTTGAATTTTTGTTGGTATAATAAAAAGATTTTATTAACCTCAACTTTCTTATCAAATGTCATCTTTGTAAGCAGTAAAAAACAAAGTGCAATCCATTAAGCAGATCATTTAGCGTAATTACAAACATATTATCTATATGCCAGAATTCAAGTTTTAGTTTTTTTAGACTTCAAATTCTTGATAGCTGCACTAAAAAAAAGATTTGGTTAGTATTCAGATCCAAACTAGAGATCAGTTCAATGTCAGTATAGTCCCATTGATACCACCCTTGAAATGAATTGATATATAAAACGAGCAGAACCCAATATCCAAGGTAAATTGATGTGCCTCTGTCTGTCTGTTCCTCAGGAAACCTAATGGAGACTACCGCAGCTCTCCCGTGTCCAAGGACCAGAGCAGGAGCCCTATCGAACGTGTGGTGGTGCCCAGTGCTCTTGGAGTCCACAGCAACCACCTGTATAGCCATGCCCACCACCATCATCACCACCTGGCCAGCTTAGCCAGCATGGACCAGCCTCTGGCACTCACCAAAAACAGCATGGTGGAGTCTGCACGTAGCAGCACAGCAGCTATGGTCACAGTGCCACACACAGTCAGTGCTGTGGAGCGCCAGCAGGTGAGCTGCACTTCCTGTTTCTATGGTTCTACCTCTGACTACATTTCTTGAAAATTGTTGAGTAAAACCTCAAACTGCAGTAGTTTTCCACATGATGTAAATGATGTGGGTTTATTAGACCAACTCTTGGACGGTGAAAAAAACAAAAATCTCATTTGGCTTGTTTTGTTGGTCCCTAAGATTTGAATTTGTGTCTTTTTGTTTCAGAATCGTCCTTCAGTTATCACATGCGCACCAGCCAACAACCGTAACTGCAACCTGTCTCACTGTCCAGTCTCCCACAACGGCTGCTCAAGCCTCACTAACAACTACAGGAGAATCAACAGTGAGTGCACTTATGCAAATGTATCTGGACTGATAAACACACACATGCACGCACATACACAAGTATACATCCCATGGCATTATATTTCTTCATATTTAAATATTTCAGTATTTGGGTTTATTGTAGTAGAAACAGTGAAAAGTGGAAATACTATCTCTGTAATTCTAATTGTTACAACATAACCCACATTTAGTACATTTGTTCCTAAATTTGGATACAGTTTTTGGAAAACAAAAAACAAAATTGATTCCTCATACAGCGCAGTATGTTGGAAATCTCCCCATGAATATGAGTTACCTTCCAAAGAAAACACAACCTGCTCATACTCTTCACATTCAGGATGACTGACTTTTATAACAAGTAATGCATAAAAAAATTCCAGTTTTCTGTCAGTGAGGCTCACTATGCTTTATTTATTACCGGTCTGTTATCTCTGTCCTGAAAAAGGCACTTGAGACCAAACATATGTCCGTTTTATTGGTCCTGTCTGTGAGTGTCAGTAATGTTTTCTGTGGGCTGATAACTTAACTGTAGCCATTTTTATGATCGCAGTGAAATCCCTATGATCTCATTGAGGTTAACAGTGAAACTTGAAACGGTGATTTAATATAAAAAACTGCAGTGAAAAAGTGAAGTAGATGTTGGAGTTAGTATTTTTCCATTGACCTAAAATGCACATTACCAGTTTTTCAAGTGATGCTAGGCTATAAACTGCTCACTGAACATTATACAAGCAAATTTTAAAGATGTTTTTCTTTTCATTATGAGAACTAAAAACTCTCTTTCTCCCAACTCTTCTATTCTTGCTGATCCAGCCAATACAGCCTGTGACCCGGTAATCGAGGAGCACTTCCGTCGCAGTCTCGGAAAGAACTACAAGGAGCCTGAGCCCACTGCCACCAACTCAGTGTCCATCACAGGCTCGGTGGATGACCACTTCGCAAAGGCACTGGGTGAGACCTGGCTGCAGATTAAAAACAAGGGGAGTCCCTCATCTTCTGGCAGCAGCCCAAACTCCTCCCCCGACGCTCACATGGTCAATCACAACCACTCCCCTTCTGTGGTGTCCTGAAGGAGGAGGGGTTTAGGAGGGAAATGCCCTTGTTCCCCGAGCCCTCCCAAACACCCCAGCTCCAAAACCCATGCCCCCGTCACTTTGGTCTGTCACCAGCATCCCTGAGGGAATGCCTGCCTGCTGGTCTGCTAAAAACATTCAAAATCCTTAAGCCTGCTCTCTTTCTATGCACTCAGAGGATCAACCAAGCAATAACAACATGGTCTTTTTATCCCTCTGTGCTCTGGTATGGTAATACCAGACAGTAACCAGCACTGAGCAATGAGGGTTCGACTTTGGGACTTGACTAGAGCATCAAGCTGCTCCTTCCAATCATCCATCATCCCTGCATGTCAAGCTTGGAGCTGAGCAAGCGTCTGTAGTTATATGTACATAAAGACAGAGAGGAAAGGCGGTGTTTTAATAATTAATTTTCTTCTTTTTTTTGTTTGTTTCCTTAACAGTAGTTTTGTGTACTGCTTTGCTTTTGTGTTGTGAGATGCCCAACATTAGACAGAAAAGATTTATGAGAAACACTTTGGAGAAAATAATCACACACCACCTGACTGTGCTACCAAAGAGACCTCAGACACTGATGCTTATCGATGCCCACATCGAAAACAAAACAAACAAAAAGCCATCTTGTAATGTTCTCCTTTTTTATTTGCCTTCACTCTCTCACCTTCGTTCTCTCTCCCTCTCTGTCCTGTGTATGTGTTCTGGTGGTTTTGTTACTGTATGTGTGTACTTGGGTGATGGACGCAGTCTGATTTGCACTACTGCCATAGCGGGTGAAGGGTGGCATGACAATACTGTAATCTGGCACCACACACACTGGGACTGATAAAGCTGATTTTGACCCAATCTGGTATAATCCAGCTTTTGCTGGAACTTCTGTTTGATCTCACATCAATTTTTTTTTTTATGTGCCCGGGAATTATTTCGTCCTGGCCCCATCATCATGCGACATTCAGTGCTATTTTGAAAAAATATACCCATGTGGTTGGGCAACATAAATTTTTAAAAACAGGCAAATTATATGTATTTGGGTACCATGTGTTCATGCATTCATGCTGATAAGTTTCAATGTATGCTGGCATGGTAAGAGAGGGTGGGCAAAATAAAAAAGGTTGCTCATATTACCACCTCTGGGATATTAAGTACAACATACAATCATAGTACATCATACAACCAACCAGATGCATCCAGCTATTTCCATTATGTGACCAACTACACATGCATCCACTTTTCTGAATGGTGTTGATTGGTTAAATGGTGCCACATTGTTTCATTTCATTGTAAAGCACAGTCAGGTTATCAAGTCAGCTAGCTGTGGTGTTGGACACCACAGCCATCAAGAGAGGAGATCAGGACTGAAAACAGTTGTTTAACCTGCAGCATGTTTAAGGTTGTGCTCTGCTGAACAATGTGCTTTGATGTGTTTCACAGGCTTAACTGCTGACAGTGATGAGGGGATAGATGACACTGCATGTCATTTTGTGGTTGAGAAAAAAAAAAGTCTGGTTTATAGACAGGGGGAGAGAAGATTATTCTGATCCCTTCAAACGCGCCTTTGTTTTTGTGACTCTTTGAACACAGGTGTTGTAATTATATTTGGCTTACACCTTTGCTATCCCTCCCCCTCCTACACACTGTGGTTTAATAGATTTCTACAGGGTCTGAAGGGTAAACTAATGCTTTTACAGATGCATGTTTTTTTTGTTTTGTTTTTAATAGCTGGTATCTATTAATGTTTTTAAACATTTCAATCTTAACTACTATTAGCCTTTTAATTTGGACGTTAGTTGTTACTTCTTTCATTGTCAGTAACAGACATAGACACTATACACTCACTGCTGGGTCAGTTGTACTCCATATTATTATTATTGTTATTATTACAGTTTTGTATTTGTGTTTTCCATTAATTTCAGTATGGTAACAAGCATCTATGGTGGGGCAGCCTCCGGACAGGCTCTGTTTAACGATGACAGCTGCATTTCTCACATCCATCTCGGCACGTCAAGCGATCAGCTCATTCCTGCAGCAGAGCAGTGATGGTTCTAGTGTTGAGTTGGCTTTGGGATGCGCAGCCCGTCAAGGTTTTCCTAAGATGTTGATCCATCGGTGGTACAGGATGCTACGACCTTCAGCGTGACTGAGCTGAGACACCAAATTAAGACAAATTAGCAGGGCCTTGTTTTTCCAAAAAGCACCTCAGCTGAAGAGAAAATGAACTTTGGTCTTAAGAGTCTGTTATCTTGAAATTCACCACCTTTATACCAGCTTTTATCCACATTCATGCTGCAGTCCCAAAAGTGCTTTGAACAGCACAAGCTGACAGGCTATAATGCTTTTGGAAAACAAGGTGTTGTTATTTGTAAGAGCTTGTGAAGACAGCTGTCAAACATCATATAGATGTTTATTAGCTGTTGCAAACCAAGCAAAGAGAAAGCAGCAAACAAGACTCTTTGCTAAGCCGTTGTGGATTATTTGAATTTATGGTGTGAAGTCAGTCACAGCTCTTTTCAACCTTTGTTTGTTGAACTTTTGTGTCCTGACTTGGTGTCCAGACTTTATTGTTGTATTTCAGTGCTTTTTTTCTCTGAACAACATTGCATTGTTGCTGCAGTTAAGCTAGACTGCTGCAGTCTGAGAAAATGAATTTAACTCTGTAAAAGAGCCTGTGCCAAGGTGGCATACATTCCTCCAATAGGGAACTTTGTTCAGGCCTCATACACTCTCACTATCTCCCTATCAACAGACAGAGCTAAGAACCAGCCAGGGCCAGCTGTCCCAGAGTTCCCTGCTGATGGAGCTTTCTAGTGTCTTTACCGAAATGCGAACTGTCCACGTTTGCTAAATTATATAGTATGATATAGGAACGAACAAGCATGTATGCCATAATAATTTTAAGGACATTTGGAGCATGAATTAAAAGAACTGGGATAATAACAGTGGACATTAAAAAAACTAGCCTAACTGTAGAATCATTTCATATCTCTGAGCTGAGTTTGTAAGGTGACAAGTTTGATATTTGTTGGTTTAGGTCATTTTTTCTATCACACATGACGAGTGAATCCGTTAGAGTTCTCTGTGGAACGTTTTCTTGGCGTTCACAAGTGTCTGCACATTCCACGCTCAACTATCGGAACAGATGTTAGCCAGAACTGATGGTAAAAGTTAGAAAATCTTCACATGCACAAAATTTTGAATCAGAACAACTGCCAGTGATTCAGTTTCCTTAACATTTAAGTCCCTTATGATAAATTTGCTTTCTATGACAGGTTCAGAGTGGTTTAGATGGTAATGTTTTTTTTTTTTTGACAGGCACGTTCTTTCTTTTTTTGGGGGACTAGCAGAACTTCAGGAGCTGAGCTTCTGTAAGCACGACCTGTGTGCCAGGAGACGTTCAGCTGCCACTCGAAGTCTTTTGAAGGTCTCACAGCAATGCCTCCCCCTCCTCTCAGATTTCAGTTGACCCTGATTAAGATTGGATGTAGAACATGCTAGAAAACGAGAGGGAAATGGGCTCAGTGTCCAGAGGATTTTGTTTTTCTGTTATTCTTTTTTTCAATATCATTTCACTACCACCCTGTAGGTAGGAGGCTCTCTTTCTGCTTCGGCACACACTCCCTACACACTGTAGGAAAATCACTTAATAAAAAAATACTTTTTTATAATAGGTAACTATAAGACCATCATTACGCTGTGCGTAACGAATGTACAGAGAAAAGAATCGTAGGTATTTTTTGAGGAACAATTAATTTGTTAATGATATGTAGCTATTTAATTGTTGGTTTTCCCTGTCCTTGTATTGTAATCATTGAATTTTCTTTTTTTTTTTGTGAAAAAAGTTGATCTTTTTTGTTTATAGTTTGTCTTGTCAAGTAGAGTAAAGGTTCAAGTGCAGGAACACAGCTAACGTATGAAACCACAACAAGCCACTGGTGTGTTGGTGACAATCGCTACTTCCATTGGTCCCTGATGTTCTCCAATCATTTAACTTGTGTTCAATCATGTGACTTCTGAGACACCTGAACAAAAGTTTCACTTGTGAGCAAAAAGCGGTTGTCCAGTTGGAGGCCTCTCGAGCAATTTGCATGTTTATGATTCTGCCACGAGTCCAGCAAGTCTTGCGAACCATTTAAAGATTTTTTCAATTAACTCCTAAAAATAAAATAAAAAATTCTCATTAGTCATAGGCTGGCAGGCAGGTTAAATTTTAGCCACTGCATGCAAGCAATACAAATTGCAAGTTTTTGAAGGTCTTGCGATGACTGTTTTTGGTCTACAGATGGGAACTCAGCTACAATTACATCAATTTTTACACTTGTGAACAACTGTCAGATTGGTTTTTCCTCACGTAAGTCAATACACTAAAGATTACAGATGAAAAAACCTTTACCATTTTTGTACAAACTTTGTGTTCATGTGCCTTGATGCCAGTCAGTGAGACTGAGATCTTAGCAAATGAGCTTTAGGGATGTAACCCTTGTGTCTAACGTTGCTGTTCCCATCTGTGGAGGCCATGTTTCTTCTGTAATCAAGAAAATGTCAAAATTGTGCTGATAAATCAAAGAGGAGTTGGTCTTTACTCTGATTGTTCCACATTTTCAAGGTCCTTTTTGAAGTGGAAGTAGCATGTACTTAGTGGTAGTCATACTATGAACTGTAAAAAAAAGAGAATCTGTATCAAGAAAACAACAGTCAATTTGTGGCTCTGTGTCTCCTCCTACTAAAAAGGTTTTGGCAGGCCACCTTTTTTGTACGTAAAGTAGCCTTGATGAACAATAAAATGCTTTTAAACCACTGTCTGACTGTGTGGGCCTCTGTAACTGTTTGGTGTGGTCTTGTGGTTGTCTGTTGGTTGAGACAGAAATGCTCCGAAAGGAGGAAACAGGTACTTTAAAGATGCAGCCTTATAGAGTGTAAAGAGGGATTTAGTGTAGTGTAAATAAGGTATACTTAAATTCCAAATTAACCACTTTTTATACGGCAATAAAAAAGCTCACAGAAATTAACAAATTAACAAAGAGACATTTTATTCCAGGTTTTGGTTAAATACTTATAGAGGAAGAAAAGCACAACAAAAACAGCAGTGAGAATAGTCAGGATTAAGAAAACCAAATCACTCTTGAGTTTAATCTCAATTTTAGGAGTCAAATCTGAAGAGAGTCTAATTTGAATTTTGAAATTTAGCAATTTTCTACCAACTCTGACCTCACTTTAAACTTAAATTTTTAGAAATGAACTTCAGATTTCTTTAGTCTTCTTGCATAAGTATCCAAGCAGCCTTTTAAGTTTACATGTGATTACACTGAAAATATTGTACATGTTAATAATTCAGACAAACAGGGGCTGGCAGGGTACGAAAAGCCAACATAAACTGCACAGACAAATACGAGCATGCGTCAACACAAACAGAACTTGAAGACCTTCAATTTTTCCATATGTTCTAAAGATTAAACTGTGTAGTTGTAGCTTCAAGGTTTTCCTTCAGCAACAGTAAGTCGTGTCCATATCTGAGGCCACAGTACAGCTGCTGTACAGTGATGTGAAAGCTTCCTTCTTTTAAAGCAACAAAGCTGGTTTTAATATTAACTATGTAACATGTATCACCGTGTCCAGTGAACAGACGGGAAGATGGATGGATTTGCTGAGTGTTTTTGTATTTTCATAATTTATATGAGGCTCTTTTACAAACTGAATGAGCGAGCAGATGTAGTATGTCGCTGTCTTGCCAAAGGACTCTTCAGCGAACCCATTAAACGTGCTCATGGAGAAACTTGTGGGAGGGACCAAACCTGTGATCATTCAGTGAGGCTTTTTAAGCATTTTAAACAAAAATAATACAGTCCCATAATACAAACACGGAGTGCTTTGATGTGTTTTTGTTCAGGGAGTTGAACCGACTCAAAACACTGAATAAAAGTGACTGATTACATATCAAGTGAAGGAACAGGTATATTCTTCCTTACATACAACAGCTTCACCGCATATTGTGGAAAATTGACTTACTTGGTTAGAAATAAATGTTTGATAAACATACAACAGTAAATACAATCTGAATCTTTCACTATTCATTATTTTTATTCAAATACTTTTTTATTCTGAGGATCCAGCTCTTTGGTTGCTCTTTATTCCAAACAAAGAATATCAGGAATGTTAAAGCTTTTCAGCCACTTTCCTGGAGACGTTTTTTAATGTGCTTGCTTTTCATTATGTAAATTTTATTAGTGTGTCTGCTGTTGTCCATGAAGCTGTTGTCCCCTTGTCCTTTGTGGATGTGAGATTCCTTCAAAATGAAACAGAAACATGGATTTGGAGTGACCAGTCTTTCAGAAGCTCAGGCTTTGTTCCTGAGGTTCCTCAGATGCTCTCATCATCACTCATATCCCATATCTGAAGAGAAAAACACACAAAAGAAAAAAGTTATCAAAGACTGAAATAAAAAATTAATACTTAAGTTGCAATTTTGCTGCAAAACTCAACTGATAGTCCAAAACTAGGCTCAGAAAAAGCTAACAAGCAGACATTAAAGATGCCATGTGGAAGTCTGTTAACAAACAAAAGTTTTGTTTACATCAGTGTCTCTCAGTATTTCTATTAAAGGAGTGCATTTCCTCTCCAAACAGCAGCTGAAAATCCCATTTTAACTATTTTTAAACCGCATTTTTAACATCCATGTTTGCTAGCTTGCAGTCCCCCTCAAAACCTTTAAAGCCGCATTGCAGCATTTCTTTGCGCAATATCATCAACAACTGCCAATCAGTGGATTGGCTGCACAAATGAGTATCCTGTTACTTACCTCTTCTTAAGCAAAATAAACTAAATGGGGACCAATCCTGACCAACCCTTGATGTCAAGAAAAAAAAAATCCAGTTTCTTCGTGATTACTTTTATTTCCAAGACCAAGGATGATCTTTAAGTCATGCTTATGCCCAAGTCTGATAAACTGCATGGAGTGCACTCATGTACAGTGCACAAGGTCGTAAGGAATCATCAACACATGAATAAAAGTTCTGTTGAGCTGCTTAAAGTTGTAAACAAACACTAAATTATACAGTTTAAACCCCAGTTCATTGTAATACAATCCAACACAGAGCAGTCAGGACCCTGACTGTTTAGCCACTGATTTAATTTAAAGCATTCGAACCACAGAGGCTGCAGTGATGAAATACACTTCTGCTAACAGCAATGAATGTTTGATTCAATTTTAAAAACAGGAGGAGATGCATAAACAGGATAAACAGCAAGAATTCTGTCTAAACAAGTGACGTGTAAGTCAAAACAAAATGCACTTTAGAGAACATACAGGGAGTCTGCAGCTCTCCTTTTCTTGGCTACAAGAACCAGTAATTACTCACAATCACAGCTAAAAGGTTTCTTACCAGGAAGTGACAGCCACATGTGATCCTCTCTGTCTCTCTCACACACACACACACACAGACACACACACACACAGGAACGTCCTTTTCACTACTGCGTCAGTAAACAACAGCAGCATTCTCATGGCAGCAGATTCTTCACATTCCCTCTCTGTAAGACGTAATTCACATACCTCCAACGCTGTCTGGAATGTAACACACACATGGCCCTGAGAGCGAGCGAGCAAGCGAGCACACACACACACACACAGAGTATTGACACATACACGCTGCATTCCTCTGAATGTGCTGCTCTGCAACTCAAAGAGCTGAAATGTGAATTCCAGTGCAACAACTGAACCCAGTGAAAACTGAAAGAAATGTGATAAACCCTTTAGCTTAGATTTTTTGGTGCACTTACACACAAAAAATTTGCTTTTTTCTTTTTTCTTTTTTTTTTTTTTTTTTTACAGGTCTTGTGATGACTTCAGATGTCTATTTTGTCCAACCAAGAGTTCAAAAGCAAAAGGTTGGTCAGTTGAGAATTACATAAAGAGACACAAATACAAAACCCAAAATTGGTACCAACTTTTTTTTCATGGCCACTTCCTAGGAAATTATCAGTAAATAAACAAAAAAATAAACAAAAAAAACCTCTGTATTATTCTTCATAGATGGTGAAATATCTTGCTAACACTTTGTTCTTCTGTGTCATTTCTGCGAGGAGAGGCAAGAATACACAGAAAAGAGACTATATTTATACACATCATTACAGGAGGCGCTGTGAGCAGTAAATGACTTCGGCAGCATGAAGCTAAGAGAACATGAAGGGGATGCACTGGGTACTGAGGCAGTAATAGCTCTGCCACTCCTGCTGAGAGTACAGTACATGTCCTCAACAGCGAACATCAAGAGCACCCAGTAATTTACATTGTGGATCCAGATTTGGCATCTTCATGTGAAATCGTCAGTGTATTACATCAATACTGGGCTGATCCATTATGGCAAAACATTTTTTTCTAGAAAAGATGAGAAAAAATTTTAACTAAAGTGATCACTGATGCTTCTTGGCTGAACTAGAGGATAAAAAAAGGTGCCAGTATTTTAAATTAACAGCTGTACCGCATGTGGCTTTTATCTTAGGCAACACATGTTAGTAAGATGACAGAACTTCCCATGTGGAATCTATTTCTGTATGAAAATAAGTGTATTTTTAAGAAAAAACATACAAGCAAGGTGCAACTTATAGTTTTTTTAAATACTGAAATACAGTCACTTTTTTTTTTTTTTAGGGTTCAAAATGTGGTTTAAAGAATCACTTTTTGGAGATTCCCTTATTTGCTTTCTTTCCGAAAGTGAAAAGAGCAGCTCGGCATGTTTGTATGCTAACTGCAGAGTCAGGAAGCGATTAGCCTTCAAAAATAAACCTTCTAACGCTCCTAAAGCTGCATCTCCTTTGTGCAATCACTACACTAACCGTTGTTTAAAAAAAGACGCTGTGTGGTTTTAGGTGGAGTTACATGCTGTAACTATTTCATGAACAACAATAGTTCATTCATCCACCCAGCACTTCTGTGCAGCATCTTGTTCTCCAGCGTGGGCTGCCAGATACAGTTGGTAAGCACAGGCTTTGGTATAATGGTAGGCCTCTGTACAGGCATGTTTTACTGCCTTTTTTTTCTAACCCTAAATCAGTGGTTCTCAAACTTTTTCTGGCATGTCTCCCTTTAGATGCTGAAATAAGTTCACTTGACCTCAACACACGACTGTTAACAATCATTAACAATTACAGGAGGAACAACTAATTACATTTTAAATATTTCAAATCAAAGTAGAATTTTAGTAAAGGTCTGCTCAACAACATACATAAACTCCTGTTTATCTTCTCTTCAGAAATCATATTCATTCAACTCAGTTTCACTCCATGTTTTTTTTCCCTGCTCGCTGGCCTGCAGAGGCTCCATGTGCCACCAGTGGGCCCAGATTGAGCCCCACTGCTCTAAATACACAGTGTCATATTCAGATTTGTTTTTTTTTTTAAATTGGATTGCCAAAATTGCTGTTTATGGCTCCCAGTCTGTTTGCTGAGCAAGGCTAACCATCTCCTGTCTTTACCACCGTAAATACACACAGACATGAGAAACGAGTGAGTACTGATGATCCAAGTTAAAAAGGAATAAGATTTCACCAAATTCTGTCCTTTTGCTTTAAAGAGATATGCATTATGTCTATACTGTGGGTTAAATGACACAACATGTTGTTCAATTTCATCAATAAACTAATTTACAATATGTTATCAAAACTAATTTACAATATGTTATAAAACTGTCTAATAAGTGATTACGATGCATGAGACAGCGACCTAATCCAAGACTCTGATGTTTGTGGAGAAGGTGTTCACGACAGTGAAAGGTGGAGTGTCATATTTGCCAAAACCACCTGTTTCCTCGGTGGGATTTGCAGCAGCGACTGAAGTCAGCGATAGTGAAATCACAGCAGCAGCAGCTGTATTCGAGTGTCCAAAGAGACCATTACTCCTTTTTTTTATGTTTCGGTCTCTCTTTTGTTTTTTGGATTCCATTTCAACGAGGATGTGTTGGCACTGATTTCATTCTGGCTGGGTTGAGGTTTTAGTCAGAGGCTTATTTATGTGTGTGAGTGTGTGTGTGAGTGCATCTGTGTTCACCGGGGATGCAGCAGCAGTCATGTGTCCATAAGTCATTTGTGTCAGTCCTTCGGCTTGACAAGGAACTCTGCAAAAAGTCGTTCGGCCTGTGGCTGCAGCATGTTGACCAGAGCAACCAGTTTTGTTTTATGTTTAGTTCCCATTGATGTCATCGTTGTAACGTCAGGAGGCCCATTTCAGAGTGTAGCTGGAGAGTTGCAGTGTGGAGAATGAGGGACAAATTCATATCAAAGCTGAACGTTCAGCGTTTCTGCTCTGCTGCTGCTGGGGAGCGAACATCAAAAGGACAGCAAGCAAAGAGCTCTTTGAAACACAGCGACACTGGAGCCCCTCTCTGGATGACTGCCATGCCGCACCGATGGTGTGTGTGTGTGTGTGTGTGCATGGGTGTGTGTTTAGGTGTGTGTGTGTGTGTGTGTGAGTCTGTGTGTTTTGAGAAATCTTTTGTGCAAAATGAAAGAGACAGGGGAAAAGAGGAGGCGATTCGAAAGGGGGGAGGTGGCCTTATGTAACGTGAATAGCTCCGGCAAACTGAAGCCAACAACTTTACTACACTCTTTCAAGCAGGGCTGAGTATTTGGGATGTTTCTCAACTACTTACTTGTGTTGCTGCAACGCATAATCAGCTTTCTGTGAGGCAGAGATATAAATAAATTACCTCTAAGTCTGGTCCAATTAGAAACTCTACTGGATTCACTAACTTCAAATTAAGAAACAACACAACAACTCAAAAAAGTTGAAGTTGAAGTTATTTGTCCATATTCTCTTTTTATATCTTTACCATTTAAATAATTTGCTGCTAGTTTTGAGCATTTTAAAGAGATCCTCTCAAAGGGTACTTGTTTAAAGAAGCATCAGCTCTAAAACTGTAAAAAGTCGGCCAGAGACACCTTTCCAACCAACTCATGGAGCTACAATTAGCTTAATTAGCCAGCTTTGCATGATAACATGACAGTTGTCATTTCAGCCTGCAAAATCAACAGTCACCGGCTATAAATAGTGCACTTCTGTCTGACGTCATGGATCCATAGTTTCAAGATTTCAAGTGGTAAGTCTGCCACTGTTATCACAGAAATCCACACATGTACTGTGCTAAAAATAAGGCTTGAGTGATAGTAACTCTTGGAGGCGGAGCTTAGAAAAATGCTATAAACATAATAACTAAGTTAAGAAACAATAAAACTAATTGTCAGCTGCAACCCTTGCTTGAATTATATGTGTCCTGACTGGTTGACCCCAACATCTCACACACACACACACACACAGATAACTACCAAACACACACCATGACAGCGCCTCAAAGGGATTGGCAGCAACATAATCGACGATGTGTCTTTCACTTTGAAGCAGCCTTATCACTTCCAGACCTCGAGTGACTGCAGGTTAAAAAAAAAAAAAAGGGGATTGCTGGGTGTTGAAGTCCTACTGTAAGCTGCATGTAATCATTGTGTGAATGTGTTTGTGTTTGTAATCAGTTGGGCTTCGGCTGATATGACAACTATAATCCAGGCTAGCTGTTGAAACGAGGCTGGGATCTGATCAGATAGAGGAGGTTTTAGCTGGAAGCTGAGGCTGCTGCAGACGCAGCCAACTCTCTGCTGCCGCTGATTATTGTTCCCACACAAATACAACACAAGCATCAGCATGAGGGTCTTTAGTAATATTTACCCCTCTGCAGGCCAGAGTCTAAGCTATCTAAACTACAATATATATTTACTGCCTAGCATCACAGTTGATGAAGAATCCACTTTTTAGATCTCAGTGATATTACCACTTTTAGACTCAGGATTGTTTTTCTTTAGTGGATTTAAAATTCTGAGCATACTTACAGGAAAACATCCTGAGTGCGTGTGGCCCCAGTGGGAATCCAACCTCCGAAGCCATTTAACTAGCAGTGCTACACAACCACTGATGGGCTTTGATATTAAACACACATCTGCTTTACATATTAGAGCTGACACCAAAGCACAAAGCGCAAAGTCAAGCTTTCATCATGGAGACTGGCTCCATCTGATGTGCAATTAGTGGACCACACAGAGTGACGTGGTTTATGGCTTCTAGATGCAACAGTGACTGTGTGCTGCCGGTTCAGGAGATCAGTAAGAAAACTGAATCTCTTTCCCTGTGATCTTTGGTAGTTTATGTGAGCTTTTACGAGGCCCATCGCCCCTTAACAAACAATGTATTTGTGAATGTGTTTGTGAATGCGTAGTCTGTTTTAAATAAATTTTTACTAACATCCCCAGAGTCCCCAACAGAAAGTGTGCAAGTTTTTTGAATTGAGTGAGGAAAAACTAAATGAACTTTAATGACTTTGTCAAATTCCTAATCAATGGTGCCTTCTTTTAAAGTCATTACTAAATGCAGTGCATCAAATTATTTCTTACTTAGTGAAAAACTTTGCTGTGAGAGAGAAAGGTCTGGCTGTATGAAAGTAATTTGTGCCTAAAAATGCATCTTGAACACACTGTTTCAACTGATTCATCCATTTTAATCAAACTTAATAGTTTTTTCTTTCTTTTTTTATAGAAAACAGGAACAAATACAGGCTAATTCTTTTTTGCCCTCTAGACTCTAAAAATTTGTGCAATTTTGTGAGTTATTGCGTTTTGTGAAATTTTACAAACTTTTTAAAAAGTTCTCTAGGAATTAAATTCTTTATCATTTGAGTCTTTTGTGATTTCAGCCCATATTATGCATTCAGTTATTTCTTCCTTGGTGTAAAAAGCGTATATGCTACTACTTTTTGACTGCTGCTTAAAAACAACATTCCAAGTCTTTGCAAACGGAAAGATGTGGGTGTTTATTTGCGCTTAGAGCACTGAGGTAAGACATGATCACAAGTGGTCACTCGAGATGCATGTGGGGACACGCTGTAATATCAGGTATGAACACACACACTTAGAGCTGTTCAACTTCGATGGGATCATCCAGGAGAGATGTGAATACCAGCTGTATTGAGCCTCTAAAGTCCTTTCCAGACATGGAAATGTAACTGTGCTGGCTTCATCTGTTTGTTCACATGATGGTTTTTTGTCATTCAGATATGGTCTTATTCAGACATGGCTGATGGTTTACAGAAAGAGCCCCCCCACCTGCCTTTGAGGGGTCAGTTGAGTGTGTTTCTGTATATTCATTAAGTCCGCCATTCAGTTGCCATGATTCAAAATAGAGAACATGGAGAGGGAGTGTTGGTCTTTTTTGTCCATCGCACCGCAAGGGTCAATAACTAACAATCACTGGTGCCACATTGAAAGTAGGGATGGTCCGATCCGATCCACTGGATCGGTATCGAGTCCAATCCAGGCCAAAATGACTGGATCGGGTATCGAATTTTTTTATTAGAACCCGTCCGATCCGATCCATAAGCCCAAACTATCTCATATATCCTCAACTTCACTT
>JAPZDY010000012.1:10517258-10530054 GCA_029783645.1 Ctenochaetus hawaiiensis | reverse complement strand
AACTTTGATTTATTTTGGCAACTTTTGATTGATTTATAATTCTATCGCTGTCATTCAACTAAGTATCAGTTTACAAGAAAGCAGAATGACGATGGCGCAAGTAATGTAATCAGTCTTCGGCTGCAAACCCTGTTACACTAGTAACACCGGCCACTGCAACAAGCCCAGCGGGGGGTAAAAGTAAAAGTTAACAGAAAATATGAACCAAAGTACAGCACAGATACCCCAAATGTCTACTTAAGTACAATTACAAAATACTCATACGTTCCCCTCTCTGCTCTTAAAGAGATAAATATATCATATTCCACAGCCTGAGCATTACTCTTTGTCTGTAAGTACTCACCACACCAGGAAAGATTTTGGTGAGTCGGTCGACAGCTGCCATGGCTTTGGACTTCCCTCCTCCTAGACAGTCCTCAAACTCATAGAGCGGCTGTCGAACTGGGTTGGAGTATGAGATCTTTGCATTGTCTACAAATGTGATGTGCCTCACTCCCCATCCCTGGAGAACAAAGGAGACAAACACGATTCATGTTTTAATCACATTATTTGAAATATTTAACCACTTCCATTTATTGACACAAACACTCATCCTCAGCAGGCCCTCTGACAGATGCGTCAGTGGCCTGAGTGGGAGGCTGTGTATTGATTTCGAAATAATGGATACATTAGTGTGCAAGAAGAGCAACATTAAGTTATTCTAGCTGTTTTTTCATTAATATCACTTGTTGTTAACACAATGTCTAGCCACATTATAAATGACACTGCACCAGGGGATCTTCATTGTCTGTGCTGACTGACAGGCTGCTAAAGTGCCCTGGGAACAGAAAATGATGGGTGAAAACAGGATAACCATCAATTAAAATAAACATCAGAACTGCATAAAAGATACACTGACGGCTCTATGATATGTAATTCAGTTTGAGTTCTTTTGTTGCTCACAATTACACAAAACATTCAAAAACACATGTATTTAAATGGTTCAATCTACTGCAAAATGACAGAGAACTATGTTACATATGTAACCAGTTTAGTGGAACTTGAATGAACAACAGTGAAGCTGGAAACCTGAAATAGTTTATTTCAAAATAAAATAAGTAGTTGACTTTGTAATAAGCGGGTTGTAATGGGTGAAAAACCTACAGGTGCCAGTCTTTTGGATCTAATTACTGAGTTAAGAACATTCATTTGATGCTGGTAGGAAAAAACTTACAGTAAACACAGAGGATGTCAGTAAGTTTTTACATAATTCTGTATTTTCTTATTCCTTTTGTCATTGGATAAACATCATGCAATATCTGTGGATAAACCACGGGATCCTTCAATAGGCTTTCATAAAACTAAACAAATATTCACACCATAAGAAAACAAAATTAGAGCTCACAGCTCTTGACAAGGTCACAGGAGATAAATGCACTATGACAACAAAAACAAACAATAGCAAATCATAAGCAGCTTGACTGTGGATCCGTTTGCTTTGAGGCCATCTGCCCCATCTGTCTGGAGAAGGTGCCGCTTACATTGTCAGCATAGACATCAATGAAGTGGATCCTCCTAAGACTTGCAAAGCTGTGCATAGTGTTGACTCATGAAAGTCTGTTAACCTTTCGATTACAGTGTCAACACTTGGTGGTGCTTCACTGATCAATAATTAGCAACTGAGCTTCTATTTGCCAAGAAGAAAAAGAAGTTAATGGACTTCCTGACTTATCGTTTACAGATTGCTCTCTGGGAATGTCAACTGTAGCCTCATGTACAACACAATTCTATAATTTAACATGAACTGCATAATGTATTTTTTCTTTAATGTCACAGACTTCATGTCTTACATTTTCAATGTTTAAGATTAGTAAGTGACAGATTAGAGTGTCTCTAAAGATGATGTTGTAAACTTTGTCTTGTTTCCAAGCTGTTATGAGACACTTAAGGGTTTTGTTGAGAAAAGAAAATCTCCAGTGTTCAACCTGTCTTGTGTATCAATTAATGACACTCATAGACTGTAAAGAGCATGTAGGCACAGTGTTGTCAAAGGCACACAGACACTCGTGATCTCAAATGCAACTTGATACTTTAAAATACTTAATTTTTAAAGATCAGCGACACCCCTAAAGCTCTTTTGGTCACAGTACAAGATTTTCTAAGCTGTTACAACACAGTTTCAAATTCTTCCTTTATATCAATTTATTTTATTTATCCTTCCACTCTTACCATGAGAGTCCTGGCCACGTTGCAGCCCAGAGTGCCGGCTCCCAGTAGAAGACACTTTGTGCTGACCACCTTGTCCAGGTCCAGAGATGGAACCAGCCTCCATCTCATTAGCTTCAGGTTCAGGTCCACTGACGACTCTGCAAGCCTGCAAACAGCAAATAAAGAGACACCTGAAGCCTGTCTTTGTTCACCAAGTGCTCGTTAACAGTAAAGATTTTTACTTTGACTGTCTGCAAACTACCATGCACGACTACAGTAGAGGATAAGAAAACAAGATCAAGGATCAAGATGGGCAAAACAGATGAACTAAAATAGCTTCATAATTTAATATTTATATTTATTGCCTGAGGTTTCTATTTTGGGCAGCAGGTTGACACAGCTCCATTATGTCGTCACATCTAAACACATCTATATTGTGTTACCTCTTAGGGTCCATGCACTCACTGAGGTTGACCATCCTCGGCCCCATGGCCCCCTTAGGGTTCTTCTCCCATCCTACACTTTTAGGACATGCTGTGAAAAGAAAACCCATAACCAGTGTAAAATAAGTATGAATGTCCCTTATATAGTGCAGATTACATGGGGTTAAAGATTTGATTCATCTAATGTACAAAAACATACATTCTCTTTCACCACTGGCGATGTCTTGCTATGTGGAAATGTTGGTTTTATTTGCCAAAGTTTTGATACACAAATTTCTGAGAATTCTGCCTCCATCTCTTTACAATGGTGTTTAAATGGATAATCACAGTGTTCACAGCATTGGAGACACATTTAGAAAATGCAACAGTAATGTGTCCCTGTGAAAAAAACACTGACAACATGATGGCTGAGTAAAACATATCTTTTATTTAAACCTACAATGAGTTAACACAAAAACATGATCAAACATCAGCTTCTCTCTGGCGCTTTTAGCTTCAGAATATAAAGACAGGCTGATACTTTTGTTCACTTGTTCACATCAAGGTAATTATAACTCTGGGTTTAAAGCTTTCAGTTATCCTCTAGAGTGTGTTTGCTAGTTTAACTTTTTTTAGAGAGGTTCAATTTTTACAGTAGTTTAATGTGTTTTTGTTGAAGCCAGACATTATGTCACACAAGAATGTGACTACAGCTATATATGTGTAGGTATATAAGTATATAACTATAAGGCAGTGCACTCTATGCTAGTTTGCGCTGTAATAAACATTACAAATGATAAAATATATATATCTAAAAGCCATGTAAGCTCACTGCTATTCCTCAAATCAAGGGCTCTTTCTGTTTTTTTGTTCATATGCCTGTTAAAACAAGCATATTGTGAAATTTTCACATTTTTCTTTTCATGTCCACTCCCTTTCTTTTATAGTTTTAATTCTACATCACACTGATTCAGCTCACATTTGGTTGGTGGATTTAAAAAAATGTTGCTATTTAAAGTTGTGCAAAATAAATAGTGAATGTTGTGTTGGAATGGACAACTTTAAAAGGAAATATGGATTAATTACTGAAGTAATATGTGAAACTTGAAGAACATGAAGTCTAATTAACCTTATTAGAGAGTAAAACATATTTTTAGTTGAGGTGAGAACTGAGCCTTGTGTATCTGAAAGTTGGGCTGACACAGACTGATTAGTTTCAAAACAACAGCAAATTTATTCATGCAAATCCAAACAGACTAGCTGAATCAATTTTTGTTGCCTGGACACATTGTCTGTGAGTTAATTAAAATCCAAGTTGTGCCAGAGAGGTAGACGGAGGTAAACAAAGGCGCCTCATATGAACTCAACAAAACACCTTCACAGATCACAGAGACCCCCTCTTTCCCATCCTGCTGTAAGAATTTGATTTACTTTTGTCCCAAGTATTCTTATTCAACCATGGTAATAGAATAGAAAAGCTGTGGGAGATTAGTGTGGCTTGAAAAGGAAGCAGATTTTCTCAGCAGAAAGACCTAAAGTTCAAATCAGTCAAATTATACACGTAAAAACATTTTCCCTCAGGAAGAACAAATGCGTGTACAGAGAAAGACAAATGACGTACCAAAAGTCATATGTACTACTTTTGTTACCTGATCCTGATTGGCTACAGGGTGTCCATTAATTCCTAATAAAGAATTTAATGGACACTGTTTTTATTTAATGCACTGGCTCAGCCTGTATCTGAATCCAGTCACCTCAACATTAGAAGATAAATGAATAAAGCTATATATATAATTTACAACAATACAACTTTACTTCCTGACCATCTGCATACATGACGGAGGCTGTAACACAGACAGTAAGAAGAACACCGCCCCTCTGAACTTACCGATACTAAATATGACATAAGCCATCATCTCAACTCTCTGCTTTAGGTTTAGTACATACAGACCTGCCATTTGTGAAAGTGTTTTGTCTTTTGTTTCAGGTATAACATGGCTGAATAAATAGCTAATCTTATTGTTAAACATACTGTCAAATTATATTTACTATTTTTAAATTGTACGCGTTATCACTGACTTTGCACCTCGCCAGCTTGACATTTTCTTTCTAGCTTGATGATGAGCCAAACAGTTCATTGAGCATAGCCAACTACAGATATCTCTCCTTCTCAATTTGTATCTAAGGTTTGTCCTGTATACTGCAGCAGTAAACATAGTTTTTATTCCATTAGAACTTGCTGAGATAGCAAAGACTGTTCCTGGTAGTAATTAAACCCTCAAGTTTTACCAGAAAAAACAAATGAGGCTTTTTAAGCGTTTAAATTTTGAGTGCAAAAAATAAAAATATAATTTAAAGGTATTTTTTTGGCAGGTGACAATAGTAAATACATGATAATGCTCTTCAAGGGGTCCATACTAAGGAATTCATAGACACCTTAACCCCTTCATATTGTTACCTGCACTGACACACACACACACCACACAGAACACACATACAGACACACACTCAAATGGATGTAAATTACCTGAGTTGAGAGGAAGCTCAGGTAGTTTGATCTGGAAGATGAGACTTTGCTGAATGGAGCGGCTTCCCTGCAGAGTTCTGTCCCTGAAACACAGCACCTCCACTGTGTCCAGTTTAGAGCCCCTGACAAACACAAACACAAACACAAATACACACAAATAAAGGAGATGGAAAAGTCAAACAATGAAAACAAAACACACATCATGCATAGGTTACGCATTGAAAGCTACAAAGGGCAAACTTGACATGTTGTGTAATGCAATGTTTCCCCTCTCATACAAGAAACAACACACACATAGTTCAGCACTTACAACAATACAATCAACACACACCTAAACATCTCCCCATATATGGCACTAAACAAAACACAGTCAGATTACACAATCAAACTCTGGTGAAACAACAGAATAAGGGAGACATCACGGCTACATCCTGATTCTATCTTCACCCTTCTGAGCCAGTATCAACCATTTATATGTAACACTGAAAGTGTAGCCAGGAACAAGACTGATGGAGTTTGTGTTGGATAAAACCTGATTGTGACTTCAGAGATTGGAGGCTAAACTTGCTAAAGATATTAGTGCTGATAAGCCGCTGGCATCTCAGGATGCTTTTGCTAAACAAGCCTCGATGTTAGCTTTTGTTTAAATGCAAAATAATTACGCAAGTCACATTATTTTGCAATAGCAAAGCAGGTGCCAGGAAAAACTCAGCTCTCTAGGGAAAGTGTGACCATAAATGAGGGACCTGAACTTAGATGTGTTTACTGTCCAGCACTTCCACACTGACTGAACTGTAACTGCAGCAGTTAAACATGCAGCACCGTTTTACATTTAGAGCTGATGATGCAATATTATGATTGATGTATTGATGTTTTGTCAATTATTTGCAGACTTTAGTTGTATGTAAGTAAGAAGCTACATTCCCTGCTTTATCTATAACAGTGAATTTGCTTTTTTGGGTTGCAGAACATTCATTTAGAGTCTGCTGATAGAAGATTCAGTGTTTATGCTTTTACGGCACGGATCAGCCTGATTTGAGGTCTGCACCAGCAGCATCTATTATAATCTTCAGAATAATCTCACAACAAACTTTTCACTCCTCCTTGTCCTTGGAGTGCATATTCATTCTTATTCATGTAGTGTTTTACATATTTCCTTTCCATGTCTCTACTACCAGATTTATAATTTAAAGAACAGAGCCTCCTCCTGCTTTTCAAACCACGAACACAACATGGATCAAACAGAAACTTTATGCCTCAACGGCTGCCCAAAGTATTATAAAACATTATTTTTGAAAGCATACGGTTGGTGAGAAACAGAGCATTCAGTCTTAAGGAGTTTAGAGATGCAGCAAATACACTTCATGCATTTGTGTGTTTACACAATATGACCTTTGGTGTCAACAAACAGCAGCTGTTGTTGTGTCAGTGTTGGGTCTGGTATGAGTTAACAACCCAGCCACTGCTGTTCACCCAGTTACATAATCTACAAGATTTGATGTCTCTATCAGGCAAGTTGCTGGTTAAGTTCATGTCGAATGCATCGCTGTCCAGAATCAAATAACATATGTTGTGAAAACTTTTATAGTGTTCTATAAAAGAAAGAAATGTGTAGTATTATCATACAATGACCAGAAAAGTGTTTTTGCAGAAAATTATAATGTCAAAATGAATTTCCCCTTTGACCTGTTAGATATGTCACGTCATCACTTCATCCTTTAATCATTTTAGACATTTGTGTGACATTATGTTATAATGGGAGTATTTGGAGTTACGGCCGAAAATGTATTTTTGTGAGGTCTCAGTGACCTTTGATGTCCAAACTTTTCTCAGTTCATCCCTCAGTCCAAGTTGATTTTTGTGCCAGATTTCGGGAAACCCACCAGATGTTCCTGACAAACTGTGAACTTTGGGATAATTTAAAAAAAAATGAAATTTTTTTGGCAACAAAGTCCTCACGCCAAAATGTCTACAGACAAGGATGACTGCATCTGACTTTTGTTTTACAGCTGTGATGTAAACAACATGATGTTGAACAAAATGGACCTTGTTTATCAGGAAAATTTAAAACATAACGGACAAGAAGCACAATGGTCACATTAGTGGTCACGTTCTGCCAGCCTGGCCCGTTTTCTAGGAACAAATGTAACTCATCCAGTTTATCTCGACCTCACTAGACTCTTACGTCACCGCTGGGGCTAAGCAGCAGCCAAACACTCTGAGTCTTACAGAAAACTCCTGATTTTAGACTTTTTGGTTTGGATAAAAAGCTACTCATGCTATGCTGGTAACTTTGGAAGTTCAGCATCTTTAATCACACTGATGTTTGTGACCTGCACTTGTGAATCAGGAAATTAGTTAAACAGAAATTTCCTTTTTTTAAACTTTGTGCCTTGATGCCTGAATACAGAGTAAAGTTTAAAAAAAGCAACAGTCATGGTGAAATCAGGAGATTGTGGACCTGCATTGAGTCCTTTTAAGAACTTGTTCATCTTTTCCCAGGAAAATATGCACACACAGACACGCACACACACAAAGAAGGAGGGCTTACCATCTGTAAGCTATGAGAACCAGCAGATTTCTCAAAGGCCAGCCTGGATGTTGAGACAGAGTGCATGGATCATAGACACCCACAGTAACCTGGAAAAAACAAGGTGTGCTTACATTTCCACAGCATGAGTGTGTGTGCGTGTGTGTGTATGAGAGAGGGAGGAAGTGTTATACAATAAAATCTAAGCCACAGCACAAACCTTTGTGTGGAGAAAAAATCTTTCAGGACTTGAATTTTTGAACATACACTTTTTAACTTTTACTTTTTTAAATCATACAGATCTCATTGCAATTTTTTCATTGAACTAAATGATGAAAAACAAAGTGAAGTAGTACCTTCTTAGCATCAGTGAAGAATACATCCCAGTCCCCAAGTGGAGCCATCTGAACAGTGTCATCTGTGTACTTCATTAGAAAGTAAGGAACAGCAGTGGTCCCTCTTTGAATACAGAGACCATCATAGGCCTCCTGCAAGGCTGCAATCTGAGACAGAAATATTTAAATATCAGCAATTAATCCAAAAACCTCTGTGCTATAAGTTAACCCAGCCCGTCATACATATATACAGAAATTTAAAAGGGCAATCACTAATATCTATCCATAGTTTTTTAGCCGCTTATCAGGGACTGAGCTGTGGCAGCAGGTTAAGTAAGGTCGTCCTGTGGAGGGAGGAGCAGCAGCTCCACTCCGAGTTCCCTCCAGATGTCTGAACCTCTGAACTCAATTCCTTATCTCCAAGGTTGAGCTTAGACATTTTACAGAGGAAACTTTTTTTTTTTAGCTGCTTGCATTCACAGTCTCATTCTTTCACTTTGCCATCCTGTGGGCAAACCATTAGCAAAGACAGATGCTGGTGTTGGGAAATTTTGACATTTTCTGGCACAAATATGAGTCAAAATGGATAAAAAACATGCAATAGCAATCAATAAACACTACAAGGATAACTCAGGCTGTCACTCATTAAGAACACACCCTGTATTTTCTAATTGTTTGATGTGTCAGTTCATTTATATTGCCTGACAGACAATCTCTAGTGCAGTGGATATTTAGCCATATACTTTCAAAGTATTTAGTATATGGGTCCTTAAAAAGCTGTTTTTATTCACAGAATGTGTAATTTGTTATTATTTTACAAGTTATATAATATTTTTGATTTTGTCTGACTCTAAATAAGCTTCAAATCTTTACAAAAGGCAGATGCCTCAAAGGGAAAAATCCATTCTGCTATTTCAAAAAGCACTTAATCACCTCTGAATGTCATGAATAAAATTAACAATATATTTGCATTTATCTGCAAAATAAGACAAAACTACCCAATTTTTTTTAAGTGAACTAGCAAAGAGTTATAGCAAATTTTGTTTTGTACTATTATCCTTCTGACTTTTAACCCTAAAAAGCATGTGTAGCCTTCACTTGTTTCTGACACTGGAAAGTGAGGTAATTTTGTTATTCTGGCTTCTTTCTTGAATTGAACTGATGAAACTTTGACAGTTTTAAATGTCATCTTGCAGCCCATAAATCTTCATTATGAACCATCTAAGTGTTACATAACGACCATAATTTAGGGTGACAGAGTGAGAGAGCAGAAAACGACTCTAGACAGACGATGAAATCGCCTTCAGTTGGCTTCACACCATTTATGACTCATTCTGACTCTCTGTTAATGAGGCTTTTTTTACTCTTTGGATTCACAGACCTGAGAGGTGACGATGCACCTCACCTCATTATACTGCTCTGAAATCTATACACTATTAAACAGAACAAGTCGATTTAAAAAATATTGTTAGGAGCTACATGAAGGGCTGCATCCATCTAAATTCTCTTAAGAAAGAGTTTAAGATTGTCAGATTAGTATAAGGTAGACACAGTATTGACCTTGAACATCATACACAAGCTCAACTAGAAGTTATGTCTGGAATTTGTGATGAAAACTCTGAGAAGAGACAGAATAATGCATTAAAAGTATACTTTCAATCAAGTGGTTGTATAATAAGCTCTGAACAGCCGACCTGTTTTCCTGAGAAAACTTGTTCTAGGAAAGAAGGCTGCTGAACGATCTTTATTCCTTCTGCAAAACACAGGGCAGGGAAGCAGAACCAGTAGTAGAAATGGTACTTCTTCAAATCCTAAAAAAAAAGATCAGAAAAAAAAAATTTAGGCAGTGGTAAAAAGAGTGAAAAAAGAAAGGCATTGGCACACACGTAACATCATTAATACACAGAAGTGACACTTCTATGAGACACTGTTAATACGCACTGCAAAGGTCAGCAGGATGAATCTGCAGAGGATGGACGGGTCCTTCACAGCAGCCCCAGACTGAATCGCATCCCACATCTACCAAACAACAAAGACAAGGGTTTTCATAATTTAATTAGTTTAATTCTGAGCATGCAAAACTTAGTGACCATTTCTAATAAAGATATTCTCTACAAAATGTCTGTGCATGAATATGTGCTTAACTGAAAAGGATTATCAAAGGACATCTTTTACCTCCTTGGCCTCTTTCTCCAGCAGAGCCTTCTTATCGGTGGTCTTAAAGGCATCGAGTGTGTTGGTGTTGTACAGTGTTCCAACAGCTGGACAGCATCGGGCTGGTGTTGGACCATCACTGACAGTAAAAGACATCACAGATTTGCATTAAACTGTTGCCACAACAAACTGTATGTATAACTGTTTCTGTTTCTTTTGAATGCCAACATCTAGATTTAAATGTATGTGTTAAAAGTTTTGATAATTGCTACAGTGAAATTATCCCCTGTTGTTTTTTTTAATCAAACATGTAGGTTTTACACCAAGATGTAGATCAATAATGACCTAATCAGTTATTTTAAGCACATGAATTTCAGACACATTTTAATGTACAAGTGGACTTGAGTTTGATTATAACATATATATGCATTATTTAACCTCTAGTCTATGTCTAAACAAATTACAGTGTACAAAACTAACTTTAAATCAGGCCCCTTACAGAATGACAGACCATCCACAACTCGAACAACTTGTTGTCCACTGTTGGTGTTTGTACTAAAAGATTTCCCAAAGAGAGTGAAAGCAAGTTTTAAATTGTGTTTCTGTGAGTGGCTCAACCTTTTTTCATACATATATATGACTCATTACTCTCAAGAGAAAAACTATGTTATTGTTGGAGTAAGATTTATATTAGGTATCTTACTTACATTTCAAATGCACTGAATTCCAACGTCAAGCGAGTGGGCAAACCAAGTGGGTCACCTACAGGACAGAAAAGTATGAATGATGTCGAAACAATTTTAGTGTTTTAAACAGCATAAAAACAAGATGTATGTTTTAATGTCTAGAATTGACAGAAACATTAAAAGAAAGCAAGAGACACCATTATAATGACACTGTCTGACCACTTACCATTGTAATAGTATCCTTTGATACATTTGGGGGTCTCGTCCAACCGATAGTCATTGAGTTTCTTCTGAGTAAGCTGGTGCCAGAAACCTGCCTCCAGTGCACTGCTGAAGGGAGCAAACTGCAGCTTGAGGTCTGCAGAGGAGGACGCTGCTTCACTGCTGTCGGATGCCATCACAACTTCTCAACAATAAGTGTACAGCACACGCTGTGAAGTGAAACAGCTGTATGTCACAAATCTGTTGCAGACTTTATAATCCGTCATAACTGTGAGAAATGTACAGCGTGAAGGGTACATTCTCTCATGTTGTAAATAACAGGCAAATCACATAAATATAATATTAATTATGAGAGTCTATTGCACTACACATATATTTCAGTGAAATAAACAGTCGAGGCATTATCTTACTCTGCCATGTGTATAAACTAGAAATGTAACCACTCATGTGGCATTTGGATAGTTTATTATTTAAAAAAATAACACAAAGATCCATAACTTTTGGACACTTTAAGGGTTTTATCTAGTATTTCAGGTGAGATAATACATGTTTAAATTCCAAATTCACTGTTACATCTTCAAGACTTTAACACTTAAGTCAATTACTGGGCAGTAAGTTAACACAACACACAATGAAAGAAGAAGCTTTGATGGCTAAAACTCCTCTAACGTTTACAACACAGGAGGACAAACTCCAACGAAACAAAACACAATATCAATATTTTAAACCAGATAAATATGGGTAACGTTTAACAAACCAGTTCATATCTCAGCAGCCACAAGCTGAGCTTTCTACACTTACCAGAAATCCTCACTTCCTGGTCAAGATGATCATGTGATAGCGGGACTTGTCAATACAGCAATGCACTGTGGGTAACAAGTCAGCCAGCTAGCTTAGCTGCTACAGAAGTCTACTACCGTGCTTTATGGTGCATGAATCATTGAGTAGAATATAAAGAACCAAAATATAAACAAAAAGACGCAAACGATGAAGCAAGAGAAAACTGATAAAAACTTATAAGCACCGTTTCTTTTCATGTCGGTGAGGACAGACGGGCACGGACATTACAAGCGCAAGCCACCGTTATGAAGCGTAACGTAGTTTCTTACACTCGCACCAGATTTAGACAGTTTAAGACACAAACGAAACCTATTTTTATTTAAACGTGAAAGGAGTTTCCCATTTCGGACATGTAGGAAGGAAGCTACGAGCTCATTTTCACCGGAATCGTCACCAGTAAAGTAGAAATTAGCTTCTTGTGGACACCGGGGCTGTGCGGCAGTGAGTTAGGGACCGTGTTACAAGTTTACCTCTGGGAAAAAAACGCACGCTTTTGAGTTCAAGTCAGAAATTGAAATGTTGAAGACCCTAGCGTTTAGTTTGACTTCCCTTGGTTATTATTAATTTTTTTAATATTGCGGGCTAAAGGAATGAAAATGGAGTGAGGAGGCCGAAGCAAAGATTTTAGATATACAGGAGTCATGAAATCTTCAAAATATCTTCAGTATGAGTATCTGAATGCTGTTTTCCTATTCTGTAAAAAAAATATATATATAATGGAGAAATCACAAATTTATTTTTTACTTAGTTCCTCTAAACTTACTTTAGTATAAAAATAGAGCATATGATAAGTCTTAACCAAGGGGCAAACTCCCTACTTCCGCATTGAAGCCAACCAGGAAGTACAAAAACTTGCAATTCCTCGACTGACCACTTGAGGCTGGCTCCAAAAG
>JAPZDY010000012.1:10456744-10481376 GCA_029783645.1 Ctenochaetus hawaiiensis | reverse complement strand
CGGGGGGGTTTGTAGACAGGCTGGGGATGCATATTATTGTTAGAAAACCATTCTAAAGTGAATTTTGCATAATATGGTCCCTTTAAGTGTCTGAATTCTGAATGTGTATATCAAATATGATTATACATAGTGTATATCCATTAAATAGAGCCATCAAAAATTCCATGAAACAAGTTTAAAAAAAACTCCTGGTAACAACCCCACAATGCACAGTTCTGCATTTACAGTTTGCAAAAGTAATTGTTGTGTTGCTGCCTTCAAATGGAGTCATGTTTACCATGTGAATGTGAAAAACTGAAATAAATGCCACCACCCTCTTCTAGTATTTATGACTTAGGAACGGAAAAATTTCTGAAAGCTATGAGTTCTTGAGTTCATAGGAGTTGATAATGTAACATGGTAGTAAGTGTAGTAAATCAAGTGGATGATAAATACTAGATTGTTATTTAAGATGTATAAATTGTTTAGTAATTTTATTATTTGTCTGTGTAAAATGCTTGTATGTTCAAAGGTCCCATTTTTCTGCTCTGTCATTCTGGTCGTGCAATTTTTTGCAATATGTAACCGCTAGCTAGCTTGCTAAGTTGTTAGCCTCATTGACTCCTAGATGTCATTGTTTGGCAGCAGGAATCTCCTGAATTCGGTACTTCTGAGCTCATTGTATAAAGAACTTGCCATGATGTAACCATGTGCTTGTGGTTTCCATTCGAAGGCAGCTTGTGACTCAACAACTGTCAGCGATGGCACAAAATGATGGTTAGTGACCAAAATTCTGTCTACAGCTCACTATTCAGTAAGCTTTTCAGTGTAGTGAATGAGTGAATGGGAAGTGACTTCAGATATAATGTGTAAATGTACTAGATAAACATCCTTGAATATCCTTGAAAATCCTTGAATTTGTCATCAAATACTGTTTTTTTTACGATTGTCTCTGTTCTGTCTCCACACAAAGTGAGCGGCGCCCCCATGCTTTAGTGAGCTGGATGCCAGACAGAAAGAAAGACAAAGAACTTTTAGCTACAAGAGCTTTGAGCAGATGCTTTCTGGAAATAACTAAACACAGCTTCTCTGTATTCATGGAGTGCAGTCAAGTATTCTCCCTCAGCAGATACAGCCACAGCACATGAAGAGGGAGAAGAAGAAGGCATAGTGATGCAGACCAGCATAGCATAAAGGCATCATGGATCATCAGTTCTCAACGCTGCCGGGCCTTGTGCTTTTCTCCTAGCACCACTCAGGGCATTCACTAACTTTATGAAAGGGGCCATGGATTAATTCCTCCAGCCCCCCCGGTACCCACTGCACTATGCAATGCACTAAATGCTAAAGACTGAATACTATGAGAGCTTGCTTTTCGAATACCCATGGCCCTCAGCTCCTCTTGCGTTATGCCTCAGCTCACAGAGAGCCCTGAGAGCCTTTCAAACTGTGACACAGTGACACAGAGATTATAAAAGAGCGTCTCCGTACTGAAGATGATCGTTATGTAAAAGACTTGACATTGTCTAAATGTCAGTCTTTCGAGGAGTGGCCTCTGTATGCTTGGTATGCACCTGTAGGCTATTTTCATACAGTAGCATCCAAAGAACAATTGTAATACAGCTGCATTTGCAAAAAATAAAAAATTACATAAGTAAACAAAAGGAAAAAGGCACTATGTAACATTATTTTTACATTGGGAGGTAAATGCTCATCTCTTATATTTCTTAGTGGCAAAAGTCTGCGTGATGGTTGGACTGACAGTGATTTCAGCCAAATGATGACTCATGTCCTTATAACAATATACTCTTATAATAACACAAAGAAAATGAAAAACAGGGATGAATTCTGGGAATACTGCTGAGACGTATGACAGGGAACAAGACACACAAGCGGAGTAGACCACCTCGACCAAACATCACACATTACAGAGGCAATTATCTGCAATTGCAGTGGCTGCTTCTACAGAGGTGGCTGAGTGAGGTGGAGATGAGGCTGAACCTCCTCTATTCAACCTCCCTCAAAGCTCAGACTGACCTTGAACCTGCAACGACCCCTGGTGATTTTCTGAGGGCCAGACTTGCACAATCACAGCTGGATTTCTGAAATGAAAGAAAGAGAAAGCGTCTCTGATTGCTTCAGGAACGAAAACACACAAACAGAAGCTACAGACACTTGTGAAGCATTTCTGTCTTATTTGGATAACCTTCAAAAATGAAAGACCAGCAGGGACAGGCTGTGAAATTGGTTGCTCCAGAAAATCAAGTCACACCTTACAGTAGGACATTCAGTTCAATGTCACCTGTTCAGAGACAAAGAGAGAAGCCATTGGTTTTCTTGAAATCATATATCATAAATTTAATGAGGCATGCTAATGAACCAAGGGACCATGCTGTGGTAATATTTAAGGGTGATCTTAAGGTTATTTATGCGTTTGCACCACACTGAAATTTAATTACCAACCACGGACCCCAGATATTTCAATATTTTTGATTGTTCATGTCATGTGCATCATTATTTAGCCTATTATTCGATAAAAAGAAACTGATTTGTGACACCACTGTAGCAGAATTTGTGCATGTATGCAGCATGTACATGTCAGTCTGTGTGTTTTTTAACATTTGGGGGTTACTAATTCACAAAATACACTTCTTCCTGTGAATGAGAATACAGACAGGGGTTCAAATCTGAGCAAAAAGGGAGCTATAATCACCTAGCCAGTGAGGCAGGACATAAGGAGGCTATTTGAGAAAATAATAACCCTAACCCCCCCTTTTCCAATAGTCTAAGTCAACTAACACCTTGATTCAAGAGTCAGTAGCAAGAAGGAGGCAGCAGCTTCTCCCCAAGAAACAGCATCACCATAAAGCCGCATTTTAAAATGACATTAAAGCTTAAACATTTTTCCTTAACCCATAAGTAAACAAGAAAAGCTGTGGATGCACTGTGACAAAAAAAATGGTTTTCCAGAGTTTCATTTAAGCCCCTCTTTGTTAATCCCTTTGGGGAAATTTGTCCTTAGCATTTGACCTATTTCACACTATTTCAGAGCAGAGGACCACCACAGGCCAGCACTCAGGGTCCAAATCCTGTACAAAAGCCAAGGCTTTGGTCAAGGGCAACTGCGGGATCCCTGATAGGAAAGTGATGCATCAGGAAATCGCCACGAAGAATAAGAGAAAGGCCGGGAGAAGGTGGATGTCAGAAAATGTAAACACTTTTCCATTCTTATATTTTACTTTTATATACAAGGAAATGATAACAAAACAAATCAGTTAGCTGCAACTTCATACAGACAGCATCATAAACACATTTTTTTCTTTAGACCTAAGATTTTTCTTAAATGAACAGAGAAATGCCTTTTCATGGTTTACTTTCAAAGTGTTTGTAACATATTCAGCACCAATTACAGCACGATTCTTATATAGAGGTCAAATAAAGTAATGAACATTGATTGAAAGATGTGAAACAGCTCCCATAGCAGGAGCTGAACTCAGGCTGCATGGGTTAAAACCAGAAATCTGTATGAAAACTGCATGACCATAAAGGACCTGCAGGTAATAAGCACTGTACTCTTTCAAGGTGACCCATCAGTCAAGACTGGGACTAAAGTTTTGAAGCTGATTTGACCTCATTTTTAGCCAGACTCAAATAAAGTAATGAGGTTCTCAAGAAATTGTACTTTAAATGGTGCAAAAATGATGCATATAGTGTAAAACTGTGAAAAACACTTATTTTTCTACATTATACTGGTTCTAAGGTTAAGTAATGTATGTTAGCATCTCATGACCTATTGTTACGTAGTTATTACGTTAGTTATGTTTATTAATGGCCTCTGACTTTAATGGAAAATGTATTGTTTTCTATCAAATAAAATGATTTCTCATTTTTTACTGATGAAACAAATGCTGTTAATGTATTTCTATAAATAACAATACTGCAAAAACAAAAAACAAAAGAAAATAATAATGATGACAGCTTTATAACTGTTTGGTCCATCATGCAAAAATTGCAAACATCAGTTTGATTGAAAGCAAACAATTTTCTTTTCCTTTATTCTGCCTTTTTTCGCATATAGGAGAGCTTTCAAGGACACAAATGAGTGTTTGTGTGGTGGAGGGGCCGAGTGTTACAGATCATAAAACTGCCTTTCAGATGGGCAGCTATTTCTATTTCTATCATTGTTTTGCAGAGCAGTATGGGTACAAAGCTAGATACACCAACTGTGTCCTGATATTTGTTTATTTCTATATGTACATCATATAACACCATATTAAAAAACATGGTGTGTATTTCTTTTCACCAAATATTTTGGTTTTTTTTCTCCTCTTTTTTAATGTGTAATAGCACAGTTAGTTTTCTATTGTGTTTTTCTTCCTTGAAACACATTACCTTTTAACAAAAGTCTTTATGGCTAAAAAAGCATCAAAAGCAAAATCTTTCTTTTCTCAATAACTACAAAAAAAACAACATAGAAAGAACTATATAACTTATCAAGAAAGGTAGAAAAGGAGAATTCTCAGTTTTGGTCCAAGTCTAGACTGTGACTCATATAAAAATAAAATGTCTTTCAGTGATTCTGAATTACATCAATTTCCATTCAGTTGAGCTGCACAAAGCTCAAGCCATTCATCTCTGCGTGAGAAATAAGCCATAGGTCATTACACAGCTGCACCTTCTCGCTGTGCTATTCTTTACTTGGCGTGTGATATTCCTAATGGAAACATAGGACGAAATGGCTCCGAATCCTCCAGCTTGGTTGTCATGGAACGTCTTGCAAAGTCTCTGCAGCCCACGGCTTACTTCCCCCCTCTTGCTGTCTGTCTTGATCACTCCGATTTTCTCTCTCTCCCTGCCTTCCTTTTCCCTTTTGCTCTTTTCCTCGCCTTGGCTGAGATAAATAGGAGGTATTTAACTCTGATGTGTGAACATAATGTCTCCCGCTCAGTAAAAACTACATTTGTCAGTGCCACAGTGCTTTTTGCTCCGGGTAATTGCGCGCCATTGTCTTGCAAGGCTGCCTGGAGATATTCCTGCTGCAGAAAAGGAAGCGAGGTCGGTGGGAGAGAGGAATTTCGTGCCATGTGGAAAAGAAAAGAATGTGTTGATCTAGTATGTGACACATGCGGTGGCGCGTATGATTAATTGTGCCATTAGCAGACGCAACCAGCTCCACGCTATTTGGATCACGCAGATCCTTAACATCTTAAGTTTTGTTTTTGTAATTTATTTATTATCATTCCTTAGAATATCTTAAACTTTGGCTGGGATCATTGATTTTTGTACTGCGTTTATAATGTTTGTTTAGTAAAAGAGCGCGAAAATCATTGGAATTTATACTTAAAAGCGTTGCATACAGCATGTTGAGAATATGGCTAAGGAGATGAGTCACATCACAAACTGCTTTTCAGATTTGAAAAGTTATACTGAAATATGACTTTAACGTTTGTTATCTATAAATAGCATCCTCTGTGGGTTTCCTGGAAGGCGTCAGTAAAGTGCTCTCTTTGTAATCAGGACTTGGTGGATTCTGCTCGCCTCGCTGATGATGAGGCTTGTGAAAGCGCCTGGTGGGGAATAAAATGCTCACCTGCTCCGAGTTATTCATTCTTCCGTCACATAACGATCACACTCCCTACAACCTGCAATCAGAGTCCGTCTGTAAAAATGTCAGGAGAAAGAACAACAAGCGGTTTCACTTCAAACCTTAATGTGCCAGTTGACGCCTGCATGAACTCACTTACACCATCCATGAAAGATCCATCAGTCCCACTGAATGATATTAGTTATATTCACGTCCATCGAAGCCAAATCAGGTGTTCAGAAAGTATGTGACTTGAGGACCAAAAGAGCTAAAAGGACAGAGGGTCCCATCTGTGCACGCATTAAAAAAGATAACCTGTTCTCTTCCACACTGTCTTTGCTCTGACTGACCTGATGATGCACACTCTCCACAGCTGACGGTCCAGCTGTAGGCTGCTCACTGGGAGACTTATGCCTGTTAGATTATAGGACCAGGTCAAACTATGTGAACCACAATCATCTCATGTGCAGGGTTACGGTGGAAACACTGTCAGCATCCAACAGGAAAAACATGATGGACAGCTGCACCTCCTGGACAAGTTGAACTACCTCACTGCAACTTTGCTAAAATAGATGCAAACATAAAAGAAAATGTCTTAGGCCAAGGGTTTCCAAACTTTTCATGATGGGCCTTCAACAACATGGTATTAGGTCATATCTAGGCCTTCCTTTTGCAAGATGTAGTTGAAAGCCTATTAACATTGCTACAGCAAACATTAAAAAAACAAAGCAATAACATACAGCAGTAAATTAAACTTTGTTGATGCTGCCTTAAACTTGTGACTTTTACATAACTTTGGTCCTTTGTGGTTCTTTGGATGTTTTGCAGCTGAGCTTTTGTCAGCTGGATTTTTCATCAGGTTTTCAAAAACATGTCTGGAAGTTGTATTTCATAATACAAATGATAGTATCAGTAAAAATTACATTATACCTGGTGGTCTCAAAAGGAAATCTAGACCCCACTTTGAAAAGGTCATGGACTTAGGCTCTAATTGATTAATAATAACATTGATTAAAGCAAGACTGTGGTTTCTCACCTGGGCACAGAACAGCTTATTTAAACTCTATTGGAGAATGTTAACATGTGAGTTAATTAGCAAAATCTGTAAGCATTTGTCTAATTTGACCTCAGGAGGTGAACAAAATTCTTTCATTTAGTCAAAAATTCAAATGAGGATGATTAAGCCACTTAAAAATCCAAATTAGACACATAACTTTATGTTCTTTTTGTGTTACTGTACAGTATAATCTCTTTCCACTTATACACAACATGCTGTGTCCCTGGAAGCAAATATTTAGACATGTAGATGTGAACCAAAGTGCATTTAGGCTGTGAAGCATCTCTTTGTGTCCAGAGCTCGCTACCTTCCCAAGCCTCCCAGTCATTCAAATGGTAAACCAGCAGAACCGACTCCTAATTCATCAGGCAGCATTAACAGTCTGGTCCTGCTCTCAGCACTCCAGCCTGACTCACTGTTTCCCACTACTTTCTCCAAACAGAGAAAAGGAAAGCATTTACCATGAGAAAAGAGACAGAGAGGAGAGTTAGAGAGCTGGATGTGGCACGCTTAATCTGTAATCTGTCTTTGCCATTTTTCTTCTTCGAAGCATGTCCCATTCAGGGGTTTTTCTCGTGTCATTCCTGTGAACTTCTCAGTTGAACTCCAACCAGTTAACAGCGCTCAGTGGAGGCTCTGCAAGCTTATTTTAAATTAACACAAGTAATAGAATAATAAATAATATTTAGTCCAAGTTTCTTCCTTGATCACAACATTTGGCACAGTTTATGGCTTTCTTCAACCAAAGACAAAAGTATTAATAAGCAATGTCTGCAATTTTCGTATAATAAACACAAGAAACACATAATTTAAGGACTACATAAAAATCCTTGTAATGGCTCTTAAGTATTAATTGATTTTGATTGCTGCTCCACATGGACTTGGTCCCCTCCATGCTCTCAAAAAAAGGGTTCAGCATGATATAATTACATTTGAAACCAATTTTCTAAAACATATGTCATTTAAGAGAAACAGAATGATCCCCAAAGTCTTTTACTTATCAGCATAATGAAAAAACATTTAAAGTGAGTCAGCTCACAAATTGTTTAAATGTATCTGCATAGCATTTACTGTTTTCATTCTTTTTTGTTTCTGACACTAATCAACAAAGGCCATTCTAGCTGCACGGTATCTGCCTTTAGGAACTGAAGCATGACGGTTTTTACTGCCTTCTCTTCCAAATTAAATTAGAAAATAATGCCCTCTGGAAAGACACAGAGAGGAATTTTCTGGTCTGACACCCCCACTGGCACTGACACTATTACAATTCATCCTGAGTGAGGGCTTAAATGCCTTCACCACCTTTTTGTTCTTTACAGTAACCTAGTCCTTTCCTTGACCGGTAAACATTGTCAGTGAACATATGTAAAGCAGCAATTATGTTCTTTCAAATGGTATTTGAAAAAACAAGTATAAAATGAAAAATAAACATAATTTCTAGGGACAGGGTTTGATACACAGCTCATAAATTTGTAGTTTTCTGCCTATCGTAGTTTTAAATTCAAGCTCCTCCAAAGCAGGAAACAGCAGGACAAAAACTTAACTCAAACCACATTATGTTCATCATACATGTGCACAGTTAGTGCTTACACTCTACAATTTCAGGATTGGGTGGGGGGCCTCGAAGAACATCTGTCTGCAGACATAAAGTGACTGCAGGAGATGCGCGCCTGGCATTCAACAGCATGTCGAGAGCTGAAACCCATGTTAATATCCAACTGCCTCTCAAACATCCACCTAATTACATCTGATTTCTCTCAGCATGCCTCTCGGCAACATCAAAATAAAAGCATGAAGCAAAGACAAGTGCATGTTCTGCTCCGGTGGCTCAGGTTATGGAGAATGGAAGAGAGAGAGAGCATCGAGATGAGAGAGTTTCTGCCCAATCACTTAGTCATCTGCACGGGATTTGCATAGGAACTGTAGCCTTTAGAAAGCCATTTAAATATTCTTTGCTTGCGATTTCCTGCCAAATTCTGCACACTAGCCTGAATTTGAATGGCAATGGATGAGGGAAAACTATCTGGTTTATCTTCTGTTTATTCCTGCTTCCAAGGGTTTGTTTGTGTCATAAAAGTCTCATAATAAGTTCAGAGTGTTTTGGAATCCAAAGAAAAGGCTCACTTATATAAAATAAACTGCAGAAAACATCAGTCGACAGAATTCATTTTCACTGGATCTGTAATAGTGCTCAGATTTCTCCCTCTGTATTATGTACAGACTGTTACACGCCTCAATAGTTTGATAATACTGAGTGATGGGCTTGCATCTGAACTGTCATGAAAGTAATTATACTGTAAATAACATTTGCCTGTGTATGCATGTGTGTGTCAGAGGGCTTGACAGCCGAGGGCAGGCAGGCATGACATCAGATTTCTTCTTTTCTGCATAAGCAGCATTAGAGAAAGAGTGGGAGAGAGAGGGAGAGAGAGAGTGGGGGGTGTTGACATATGATGCATCCTTGGTTTGATGTTGTGCTGTTGCGTAATTGCTGCACCACAGACGACATTTATCCAAGGCAAAGTTTTTTAGAACCACTACTTAATATGGATTTTACCTATTAGGACATATAGATACTCTAAAGACTTTAAGGGAGACCCTAAATTTGGCGGTTTTTATTTTTGCAACATTAATTTCAAACAACTTTTGTGATCATTCAACTTTCATGTAGTGCCATCACTTTTTTTATTTTAATGTGTCTAATACTTTGGTTTATGTTCAAATACCTGCAAAACTAATAACACTCCCATCATCCTCAGCCGTGCTATATTACATAAATTGTTAATTACTAGCATGCAAACACATTAAAACTGAGATGTAAACACAGTGAAAGATGATACCTACTAAACATTTACATGTTTGAAAGTGTGAGTTTGTCAGCGCAGTAGTGCAGTGTGCTCATAGAGATGAGTTACGCTTTCAGATCTGATACTGATCAACTTTTTTGTGTTGCACTGTTTTATATAGTTTGTTTTTTATTTTGTAGTTGTTGTTTTTTGTTTGTTTGTTTGCCTACCCAGGGACAGCAAATTCAAATAGCTACTAGCTAACTCTGGTGCAGCTAACTCATAAATGTAGACTGTCCCTATAAAAATAAACAATAGAAAAAAAATAGTAAAACAACTTTGCACACTAGTTCCATTCAATGTTCATTTTATTTAGATTGTGTTTTGAGATTATATTTAGATTTATATCGACCTATTAGTTAATTATAAACCTTAAATATTCTTAAAATATTTATTTTAGATTTGGTACGATTTGACTTATACACATATAGATATTCTTTTATGTCCTTGACACATTAAAAAGTCCTTTTTGACTCGTCACAGTTCTGCACATCGGTAAAAACAGTATGTTCCAGCCCTTGAGTCTTGCTGCGAGGGGGTGCTGTAACTTTACATGACAGCAAGCACATGTGAATCACATGTGATTGTACATTTCACAGTGTTCCCACAACGATGACTGTGGCTCAGTCTCAAACAAGCAGCAATAAACTGTTTGTCCTTCCTCTCTTTCTAGTTCTGCCTTTCACTATAAACAGACTTATATCAGACTTTGATGCAGTTTTATCCTATTTGTCATTTGTGTGGGTAGAACTTTTCAGAAAAATGGTGTCAAGTACGTGATGTTTCTTGAGAGTCACAAGCCCAAAAAAAAACAACCAGGCTGAGTTGGAGATCACTTGGCCAATGAGATAATTGTTCTTGACAGCAGAGGAAACACTAATTAAGCCTTCTTCAATGATAAGGTGTTCAGACTCAGAAAAAGACGTCCTATTTTTGTACATCATAAGGTTTTTCATACAGGATGTCTTACAGCATTGGCTCAAGACATTATTTTTCAAAACTGGAGCCACACTAAACAACGTCAACGTGACCCTAAAGACTGTTAACCACTTTCTCTACAGAGCTGTGCACATTGAAAACTATTAAAATTACACAAAGCTGCCTCCCTAAACATTTACACAAATACAAGCTCAACACACAATAAGGATATCATCTGGAAATCTTGCACTGCTTGACATTATTCAGAAAGCAATAACAAGCCCACAGGGACTGGTAATAGAGGAGAGAAATGTTAATGCAGGTGTTTCTCTCAATCTGAGAAAATAATTAGCCTGGTTTGGTGGATGATTTATGTGTACATGAGGGTTCAGATGAACTCAGAGCTGTTCTGTGCCTCATAACTGGGAACGTAAGCTAATGTGGCAAATGTTAATGCAGATTAAGGATTAAAATTAAAAACAGTCGTGATTCATTGAACAGTCAATAAAAGGCAAGATTTGACTAATCAAAACTGGCTATGTAAGCATTTAGTGGAGACATTTCCACAAAGGAATGTGCCAAAACAAAACAAAACAAACAAAAATATTTAAGGATAAATTTGTGGCCTAACATTCTCCTTTTCTCCCTCAACCATTTCTCTTTCCTAGGTGGAAACCATGTATCATTGATATTGAACTCAGTCTTGTGACATTTTGTTTTCTCTGCTTCAGTGTAGATGAAGATGGCACAAGTCAGTGGGGCTGCCTCCGAGCTTTGAGATGCACCACACCGCCAGCGCTTCTGGTACATTTGGTGATAAATGTGGTGTGGCAAAAGGCCCCTGAGACTGGAAGGGATAGGATGGGTTCAATGGTTGAGGGTCTGGCATGGAAATCACTCACTGTACTGAAGAGGAGAAGCATAAGAAAAGAAAAGAAAAAAGAAAAAGAAAAAGAAAGAAAAGAAAAAAGAAAAGAAAAGAGAAATATGTAGGTAAGAGGCAGTTGGGTAAGAAAAGGAAGAGAGCAAAGAGAATGAGCGCTGAGCTCTGTTTGAGGCTCTTTGCTCTTTTGTGCCAGGAGAAAGGAGCTGTTTCCAGCTGGAAGTCACGCTCCCTGTTTTGTCACAGAGGCCTCCTCTGTCTCCATTCATCACTGAAACACAGAGAGGGTCTGAAGAACAGCATTTGGTTCAAGCCTCACACCGCTGCTGTTGCAAAATTATTACAATATAAATGGTTGCTGCAGTTTGAACACTATAATAAAGCTGTCACCATGGTATTGCTTTTTTTATTGCCAACTTTAACTTTATGTGGACATTCTTGACAACACTTGGTCCACAGATGGTCTTTTTTGTTCCCTGTTTCTCCAAAAGCTGTTGGGTAGAAGGTCGGTCACACCCTGGACTGTAGAAAGGCTGCCTTGCGGCACCTTTTTCTCACCTTTGACTATTCTACAGCCTTTTGTTGATTGAACAGTGTGAGATACTTTTGGCCTTTTTTGCTGGGTCACTGTGCAGCCTGTGCTTTCACAAGAGACCTGCTGTTTCTTCATGTGCTGTGCAGTTAGACCAGCAGCATAGTTTGCCACCATCTGCTTAATTATTAGCATGACTGATGGAGTGTGACGACTGCTGACCACTCTGACTATCACGGTATCACGGTGGCTGGTTTCACATCCCCAGACTGTGTCTACTGTTTGGCATGAGAAAATAGCTGTCTTGAAAACTGTATATAACTGTAGGGAATGGCTAGGTTGGTCATTTTACATGCACATTTCACTGCTGTGCTCTGCATGTCAAAAGAAGCCACCTGGGATCATAAAACTTGAGAGGAAATGCAAAATTTTTGATGAAAAATTTTTCACTTTAGTATATAAGCATGCTAATACCCGTGTTAGCATTATCATTGTAAGCATGTTAATGTTAGCATTTAGCTTAAAGCCCCTCTCAGGCCAAGCATCTTGTTATCTTCTATAAGGTAAACAATGTATTTCTTTTATTCTTGATGCCAGTAATTTTAGAAAATGAAAGCATAAACAATACGAATGTAATAAAATTATACTTAAAATAATAAATGTGTTACACAAAACAATACAAAATGTGCAGAAAGCAGTTTGCCAAACATAAAAAAAACAGAAATGCAGTGTTCACAGGAGAGTAATTGTTGTCTTTATTGACACTTGAAGAATTGGTCTTGATAAGTAGAATAAAAGGCAATAATAGATCAAGTGGCCACTTGTGTTTATGAGATGTTTACCGACACAATGTGAGCAACAGCCCTCCTCATCATCTCCCTCACACAGACAAATTGTACTTTAGAGTGGTATTTTTCTGGAATCAGATGGAAGATGTTGCCCTCTGCCCCTCCTGTAATCTGGGGGTGTTTTCAGGTCAAAGCAGCACTATAGTGAGGTTGCACTGTATTGTGGCACCACCAAATAATCAAAAACAACTATTGATTTCAATTAAGTGTGTATTGTGTGAGGGAGTCAGTGGAGGTTAAAGTTGTCTTCAAACCATTTTCTCTGTCACATTGCACACCAGCGCATTGAAATGTATTGGTCTGTTTGTACTCAAGTGATGAATACAAATTTTGTATCACTTGGACGACATTACTGATGGGACAAATATGCATCACAACCCTGTGTTGTAGTGTGTGTGTGTGTGTGTGTGTGTGTGTGTGTGTGCCTATTTGTGTGTGTGTGTGTGCGTCATTCAGGCAGGGCTTGGCAGGGTTTGCTGTGCAGGCAATTAAAACTGCTCATTAATGCTTTGTTAGACAACATTCAAGCTAATCCCATCATATGGCAGGCAGTGATAAGAGTATTTGCCTCTCTCACTGCCTGTCTGTCTGTCAGTCTGTTGGGAGCAGATATGCTATCAGTGGCCTGTTGTAAAGGTGAACAGAGGGAGAGGCATGAACTTTCACTAATATTCTGATTTAGCCCCGGTCAGCTGGGCAACAGAGGGATCCTAGGTGAAGGAAAGGTCTTGCAGGTCTTGTATCTTAAACAACATTTAAAAATGTATATTCTGTGTAATCTGTGTATCATCTAAAATTTGCTCTTGTTTAACAAAACAGTATGTGGCATTGGATGTTGATACCCTCCAGA
Source organism: Ctenochaetus hawaiiensis (assembly GCA_029783645.1). Taxonomy (NCBI): domain Eukaryota; kingdom Metazoa; phylum Chordata; class Actinopteri; order Acanthuriformes; family Acanthuridae; genus Ctenochaetus; species Ctenochaetus hawaiiensis. The sequence goes on along the minus strand of JAPZDY010000012.1, from coordinate 10,467,879 downwards.
ATGACACAGAGAGGGGTTTTCTGGACTGAGGATATTACTAGTGGAAGAGTATCATGTGACCTTTTACGTATTTTTGTTTGGGTCTTTGGTCTTTACGTCATGAAATTTATATGAAAGAACTTTTTTTCCCCTCTCCTCAAAAGGACGGCACCTCTTTCAGCCCTGACTCCTGAGTGTCTGCACCCATTATAAGCTGATTTTGACTCATGTAACTTGTGGGAGTTTTTGCTATTTTTTGCTAACCCACCCATTTAGTATGACGCAGTTATGATGTAATGGTTTGGTCGTCTGCTGTTCACTTTTGAAAAAACACCACTGGTCTCCGGCTATGGCTACGAACTGACACTCCCTCACAGACACCCTGCAAAGGCTCTCAGTCTCTCTCTGAACACAGTAAACACGCACAAACTTTCCAGAGGGCCATAAATGTGCTTCAAGTGGCTGTCTAAGCTCCAGTGTGTTTGTGTCTTTCCAGCAAAGACAATGAGAGTCTGACAGCAGCTGCGTACGGCTGGTTCACCGACACTACCAGCTCTAAAGAGATGTGCTGCTAGGTCAGTCAACCCTGTTGGTGTCTCATTTCCTCCTGCGTCACACAATGTCACCACAGAACCACACCGCCTATAGTGTTTACTGTGTGTAGTCCTTTGCTGCAATTATAAATACAATGAAACTGAATAATCTTGCAGATTTGGAGTTCACTTTTCACTTTGAAAAAACAGCAATAACTGTCAATTGGACACCACAACTGTCTGATCCATGAAGTGCTTTACATATACACAGTTGTAACTTGTAACACCTACCATTATTACCCTTATCATCTTAATTAGCAAACGATGTATTAGTATTTTTGAGCTACATCTCTTTTAATACATCTATTATAAAATAATATAATATCTCTTATTGCAAAGAGAATTGCATAACATTGTAGCATCTTTCATAAAACAACTGTGGAAAATTACAGTCTTGCAGCCATAAGAAGAGTATTTTTCTCTCTTTTAGCCCCAACGTGCTGTGCACGTCAGCACCCAATGATTGTGATGTGGTTGGAGAGTGAGCATGCCACTGGGAGCCTTGGCTGAGCTGGCAGGGAGGGAAAACAGATTACCATTTCCACAGTGTGTAGGGGTGTGTGTGTGTGTGTGTGTGTGTGTGTGTGTGTGTGTTGCGGCCCCGGAGGTGACTGCAGAGCTGTTACTACCTCTGCTAGACTGGAGCTGTCAGAGCAGCTCCGCTCACGTCTGTGTCATCACCACAACTAACACTTCTACTACCGCTGCATGCTCAGATGAGCAGACACAGACTTATATATGCTATATATGCATTTTCGCAAGGAGACACTGAATCACATGCATGCATGCACACACACACATGCTCAAATAAACACCGTCATCAGCACTATCACGTGACTGAGGATGTGTCTGACCAGGTATAAAAAGCCTGCCTCTCTCTTTTTATGTTTCTCTAACTTCCTCCAGTGGTTTTCAATACCTAGGAATCATTAACGCTAAAAGAAAATATATATAATATACAAATATACAAACACTGGAGACACACCGTAGAGACATGGATCTGAGCAAACAGACCACTCTATGTTATGGCACCTAACATATTAATATTTCCTGCTTTTGCTGTTTTCATTTAAAGGAGTTCACCCAAAAACATGGTTATACAATGCATTTATCTATGGTTTCTATTTACTGCATTAAACCTAATCCATTGTTCTTTTCATTTTTATCTTTATTTACAAGAAATATCTTCCTCTAATTTGCTGCTGTCCAGTAAAGCAGCCACACAGCCACGGCTGGTGCCTGACGGATGCCTTCAACTGAGCCAAGCAGCAGCATCAGCGCTCACTAGACGTGTGGACTGAAGTGTTATTCGGGGAAATGGCTGCAGTGGCTTTACCACAAGCACAAATATAGAAGATTTCACATAATATCTGTCGCTGGGCTCTGTATCTAATGTGGGTTTTGGAGGGGAGTTATCATCATTGCTCCCTCAATCTCTAATGTGCTGAGCTCGTATATGCTCGCAGGGAATGATGATGCCGGAGCCAAGATGCCAATTATATACTCTATACATATTCTGCAGTCACATAATAATTTGTTCCATGTGATTAGGCTGACTGAAACTGTGCAAAGCCTGTGAGCTATTGGAGTCTGTTGCCTCTCTTACATGATACTTATGACTTGCTGCATTGTATATCCATCATTCCCTCCCCCCAGAGAATATCTTTAAGCTGTTGTTGCTCTGCCTCATCCAAAAACTCAACGACTGATGATGCTGCTACTTCTTACAGCATTTCATCAGCCTCGCTTACATCTCAACATCTGGTGAGGGCTGCTCATTGTTCTGATGGCCCATTTGTCCAAAATCCCCCCCAAAAAGTCCCATTGGACTGAAAGCCTCTTTGTCAAACAGTCAATTATGGCCAAAACAGAAGCCCATTGATCCCAGGGCTCTGAAAGTACACACCAGCTTTTGATTTTGTTTTCCTACATGCATTCGGCTAAGACCCGCCCTGCTCTGCCTCTGATTGACTAGTTTTCATTGCTTGGTTGGGGTTAGATGATTTTATGAAGGCATGGTTTGGAGAAAAATCTAACCACTAAAGTCTAAAATCCAATCAGAGGCAAAAGTAGAGTTGATTCTTTGTACGATACAGGTAGAAAATTTATAGTTTGAACTTTCAGAGTAGTGAGCCCATTTGATATCAGGATTTTTCAGAATACATATTATATTAAGGTACATATTTAAGTTTCAGAGTAATGTCCCATCAAAATTATTGAGTGACATCCGTCTGTTTGACGCAAGAATAAAGACATCAGTATGCTCGAAATGACGATGGTTGGAACTTTGACCCAATCTAAAGGCAAAAGTTTTCATATTTATATGTATATGGATGGTGGCCATCAAAGGTGAAGAAAAAGGTCTGCTGTCATAGAAGAGGATGGGACAAAGCAAAGAAGTCTTTCCCCTCCAGTTACCTCAGTGAATCACAAAGCTCGTTCCAGTTTGACCTCCTCCTGGCTTCTTTCCATCACCTCTTCCAAGACTTCTGTGTCCTTTGCATATCTTTGTATTTTTGCTGGAATAAATTGTAAAAATGGGGATAAAACTTTCGGAAAGTCTCTTCTCAAAGGCTTTCATGGTCCACACAAAAGAAATGGAAGTGGTTGTGTGAAGGAAAGCCTGACAGACAGGTTCGAATCCTGCACACTGCCACACCTGAACAGACCACTCAGGGGCTGTGTCAAGTGAGCTTCATTGTTAGATTGTCTGTTTCTGAAAAAAAATCACAACTTAGCATTTTGAGAGGCAGTTTCAGATTCTGTCTATCTGACAAACACCTATTTTAATGCATTTGTGAGCCCTTAGCTGCCTGTTGAAAATATTATTATTGTCAATCCACGATCATTGTTGTGTTGAGTTGTTGTAACATTGTGGTGAGTGACAAGGTCAGAGTGTAGACTTCAAATATAAACTATATTATATGTGTGTCCCGCTTTTTGGTTTGAGTTCAATTGTATCCTGTTTTATTTTGTAGTTTCCTGTGCCACTTTTTTTCCTCTTCCTGTCTTTGTTTGCTTCCCTGATCTTTTTAATTGATCATTAGTTTCACCTTTCCCTCATTTTTTCTCTCTCCATGTTCCCCTATAAGTTGTCATTTCATTGTCTTCTGCTTCCTGTTTTTATGTCTATATCTAATTATGCCTGTGATTCCTTATTTAAACATGGTCTGTTTAGTTTTTGAATTTCCTGTTTTTTGTGGATTTTCTTTTTTCCTGCTCCTTCCATTCCTCCTGCTTTGTTGGTTTATTCCAATTTTATTTAAAATTTTATTTAAAAAATGTTTCATTTAACTCTTGGTGCTTGTGTATTTGCTTTCGGGCCCCTTTAAAAAAAAATTAACAATATAATGCATCACCAGACTTAAAAGTTGTCCTACTAGATGTACAAGAAGACCAGGCCATAAAAAAAACAAAAAGACAAAGTCTGTGATGAAGCAAAAACATCACGCAGAACAACATGTGTTTTATTTTCCAGAGACACTAAAGGAGATGTGACCTTGGTGTGAATCAGTAAGAAAAAAATGAAAGTAAAAATGTTTTCTTTAGTGTTTCAAGTTTGACAGTAACAAGCACTTAATTTGTTTAAAGCATGTTGAGGCCTTGGGGGAACTTTTACGTTGTCACTCCTTAATTTCTGCTAAGTTAAGCTTCACGTATCCTTGTGGAGAATGAATTTCAACTAACTGTGCAGTGCATTTGGCATTAATATTATATATTTAAATCTGTTGTATGAGATTTGTCTGACTGCTGTTGCTTGAAAAAGCCGAAAAAAGAGACTAAAGACAAAGAAGTCATACTCTTTTTGAAGCTGTAAAAAGCCCACACATGCAGCGAAATGTAATCAACTGTAAATATTTACATATTTATATATTTTACTCAAAAGATAAAATGTTAGACAACACAAAGCTTTAAGGTTCCAAAGGAACTTTACAGGGGTAAATGTGAATGGTTGAGTCCAAAATGATTGTTAAAATATTTTCTTGATGTTAAGCATTTAACAAACTGAGGCCTGTAGTTTTTTTCTGAGATGTGATGCTGATCTCTGTTGTGTTGAGTTTAAAGTGTATCTTTTTGAGAGGTGAAAAGGTTAGAGCCTTGACATCAAGTACCTTCTCTCTACACATAATGCTTTCACACTGCACAACCAAATCAGTGTCTTTAGAGATGTGTCACAGCCGTGGTTGCTGAAAGGGACAGCTGACCGAAAAGCTTCCCTAAGTTCATAGTTCACAGAAGTTCACAGAGATCAAACCAAATAAACAGTGTGAAAATACTAAAGCTGTAAACATTTAATAGTTTTGAATACTGGAGGAGATGTAGATGTGACCTTCTGTCTTTCCATTACAAATTCCAACAATAAAAAAGTTTAATTAGTGTTTCTAGTGTGCACAGATGTCTAGTAAAAGAGCCAAAACAGATGTATGCTGGGACAAACAAGGCATATTTTGTGATTATTGTGCTTTGCTCTGCACAAGCATGTATTTCAGACACGTTATTGAAAGACATTATAAACTCATTATCTAATATAAATCATGCTTTATGCAAAAGTCATGATTTTGTTTTTCGCTTCTCATAAATTCTGTGACAATAGAGATTTTGTACTTCTTTCTCATTGTACATTTAAAAATGATTTGGTGGCTGTTTGTTTTGTAGCATATGCGGGCTAACTGCTGCAAATGGATGGTGCATTAAAATTGGATGGTGCATTAAAATTAAGAGGGATCGGCCGTCAGCCAGGCAGCAGACAGTGTCAGTGCTGGCACAGCTCTCAGTGCAGGTGTCACACGGATACAGCTGTGGCAAGAACTGTTTTGTCAGAAACTATCAGGTAAGTTTACACAGAACAGGTCTTACGGTGTTGGAGCTGATTACATATTCATTTTCACTTATGTAATAAATCAGGTATTAGCATAACAGGTCAGAGCTGGTCAGTGCCACACAAATGCTTCTCATTCAACAATGCAGAAGTTTGAAGGGCATTTCCATACCTTTAAATTCATCGCTTGCAGCTATTCAAGAAGTCGCATTGCATATTCGTACTTTCTACAATTCCCATTGCCTTGCATTTGAACCTGAACCTACTTTTCTAATGGAAAAATTACATGACACCTGCATTATAATCTATAGGTCTTTATTTATTTTTGCAGATAACATATATTGCAATCATGCTTTTTCATATAACACCATCTAAAGACATTTATTATATTTTTTACATATAATATTTTACATTAGGCCCATGAAACAGCTAGAAATATACAAAACAATATTCTCTGACTAGACATTTCTATTTCTTTATAATTATTAGTATTATTGTTATTGTTATCATCTTTATTATTACTCTATTCTGTTATTGTAGTGATAGTTTTTACAGTTGAGAGAGATATGTGCTTTAGTTTCTGAGATAATATTATTGCAGAAAACAGCAAATAATATCACTTTTTTTTTTTCTTGTTCAACATTTAGACAAAAGAAAAGAAAAACTCAGGTTGTACGGACATTCACAGATACATGTAATACACAGTCCAGTTTACAACATCATTCAAGAGAGAAAAACTGCAGTATGGTAACTTTATACAAAATTCACGGAAACCCTTTGTCATTGCACATTTTAATTCACACATCTTTGAGGAAAGAAAACATAAATAAAAGAAAAGAAACGGGACGGATTCAACCTGATTCCTGTCGCATGTAGCTGCCACAGAAGCACATTTCCTTGATCCTTCTTCATAGTTAAACAGTGATGTCTGGCCTGTCACAGAGTCAGCTTCTATATATACATTAGTTTTTTTTTTTTATTGCAGAGCAAACTTGATATGTAACAATAGGTTTATTCTTTATCCTATGAAAAGGAGTAGTTTCAGTGGTGTTGGCCTGTATAGCTTCTGGCTATGTCCTGTCGTTTTAACAGTGCGTTCGCCGGGTTTGTCCTCTGATTGAGCCAAAAATTCTCTCTCCTGTAGTCTGTTACCAAAAATCTGCACTCGCCTCAGGATAGAAACACTTTATGGCTTCTACTAAAATGACAGAGTGAAGGCCGTCATTGTTCATTTACACTGAAAGAAATTATGCTAGCTGATTAGCACACAAAATACATGCAAAAATTTGGATCAGCTTTGGAGTGAGCCCAATTTTGTATTTACAGTAAAAAATGAAGTGTATACACTGATTTGTGCTTCCATATTTCGTTGCTCCTTAATGTATTTTTGGATTAATGGGAGAAAATGGCCAAAATTTGACAACAGTGCCTTTTTATTTGATATAGCATTAATTGTTTCAGTGTATAATGGTAGTGTCTGAGAGAATTTGGTCAAATCCACCTTTGTTCCTGAGAAATGGGTTACTAAAGAGATACACAAGTAAACGGTTCCAGTCTGGATAGTGGTGGCTATCAAAGAAATCCCTCACACAGTCTCCAGTGCTGCACCACTGCAGCTTTTTCATTCTCACAGTTTATAATTCTATAGATCAGAGTTAGCATTAGCTTATTGCAATAAAACTTTGTCTTTCATCTTAACTGGTTATCTGGAGAAGGAAAATCCATATTTTCCAAATTATCTCAGGCAGAAATGTAGCTTGCACAGTACAAATGAGAAAATTATGCATTGACTACACTGTTATTATTGGAAATGGTATTTCACACATCCAAATTGTGCTTGGAGGCGGATGCTGTCTTTGCTACTTTACCCTGTTGCTTAAGAGACAAAAAGGATGCTTGATTTATTCCAATATATAGTCATCGGGTCAAATGTCTGCACCAATCTTTCAAACTTGAGCATAATTTTGGTCCTTCTCACTCTCACATATAGAAAACGAGCTAAAAATGGTTCTACAAAAAAGATTCAGACAACATACAAAGTTATTGTTCTTCAAACAAAGAAACAGTTATAACAGTCTCTCGCTATGTTTCCTATGTAAGTTGTTTTTGCTGTTGTCACAAGTTTCTATCGAGCCAAAAGTTGGACGCTTCAAAATTCCATACTGTGCTTGTGCTTTTCAAAGGTAGTCCCAGACATGGGTGGTAAACATTTCAGGCAAACTGCAGGAACCTGCAAGGGAGTGATAGTCTGGCTAAATTATATTTTACACATACAAGCAGATTTGGCCTTATCGTTGCACATTCCCATAACGTCTTTGCCTTGAATTGGTCGATATTCAATTTTGACTTTACAAACTTTCAATTTGCATTTTTTTCCCCCACCCACTGCACTGCTTTCATTTCAATGTATTTATTTCATGTACAAGCAAAATGCATTTTACCAATATTTTTCTTTGTACAGTAATTGTAGGTTAGTAGATTAATTATTATCTTCAAAGTAGCACAATACTATTGAATCAACGCGGGCCTCCAGATTTAAATTATATATTCAATATACAGTAATTTCCTAAGTCACATTTCCTTTTCTATAAAGACTAACTTTTTTTGCATAATGAAATTCATAATATCACAACAATTTTGCTGGGTAGTTTGTTTTTCCTCGTAAGTTTTATATCTCTGTATTATACAAATAAACAAACAGAAAAACCCCTAAAAATAACCGTATAATCAGGTTGGTCTCACGTGTCACCAGGAGGTAGGTGAATAAAAGCAGACATAGAAGTCTGGTGGTCGTTCCCAACCTTGATTATGTTTCTTCTGTGTGGATCGCCAGTCTGGCGGTCGAGACAGAGAGACAGGCAGAAGTTTCTAGATGTATGCTTCCTCGTTGGCAGGGTTCTGACTCTGGTTTTCAGTCTGCTGCTCGGGGCCGTTTTCCTGAGCCTTCACCAGAACCAAAGGCTTGATCATCATCCGCAGACGCTGATAAGGAGACACACAAGAGAGGAGAAGTTATGTTAGTGATATCGCACGGCTGAAAAATGTACAGCTGGTGCCCAAATTACAATGAGATTTTGTCATTTACAATTATCAGGGACCAAACAGCTGATCGAGCCCCTCAGCTGTAAGAAAACACAGCAGCTACAAAGCTGTGAGCTTGATTTATGCACAGCCTCAGGCTTAAGTCTGAATTTTCTTCTTGATATTCTCAGAAAAGACATTTAAACATTTGCATTATTACAGTTGATATGCAGTTACCTCATATATTACAGCCTAAAATATGACTGATAGGGGAAATACAAGCCAATATTCATGACATGCACATATTTTATGGCCCAAATTTACAAAACTAAATAAAACCAATCCAAACTTTGCAAACCTTCCAGATGTTCTGAACTATGAGCAGCTCTGGACCCGGGATAAGCAACACAGCAGCCATTTATATAGAGTGTTTGTGAAACTAAGGGTCCGCCTGGGTGCAGAGCACTAATCAACTGGCTGATTGCTACAATTAGACAATCAGCCATCAGCTGGTACTGCAGGATCTGACACCTGCACATCGTCTCTGACAGCCTCTGTTGCACTGCCTGCAATTATGGCCCATTTATTCTGTCAGTGGTGCCTTCAAAGCTATATCTGTCACTAGAGACGGCATAGATGTAAGGTTATTATTCAGCACATAGTGAACGACTTCAAATCAAAAAGCTCTTAATGTAAATGGCATGCTGGAAAAGGTATTTTCTTCCATTGATTAGGATCATCAGATCAATGAAAATGCAGCGTCCCATTCTGCTGCATACAAATAAATGTAATTTACCGAGAACTCATGGCTGCTGTAGCAAAAAGGCATCTAAAATGGCTTAACAGAACTAATTAGAAACTCTATTTTACTAATCCTTTTATCACTGTTCTACTCGTCATGGCTATTTATCACGTCTTTATCCAGCATGCCTGTGAGTTTGCACTGAATACAGTACAGCTATAATGCAAAGAGCACAGTCATAATGGGCTAAGCTGAGCATTTTATCATCCAGTGTGAATGCTCTTCCTGCAGCCAGATTACACCTCAGGTACCACTATAATTGCCATCCATTAAGAGTAAGTTGTAAATGTAAGAGAAGGTGACATGAATCCTGGATCAATATATGCTGGTGAGCATATTTTAACCTGTTCGTTGGTAAAAATCTACAGGGTCTCCTGAAATGCTCATTTAGGCTAAAGTTAAGCTCCAATGTAAAATCCTTAGGGCTTGCTCTGTGTGTCGCATTTATATCATCCTCAAATATCCATCACCAGTCTCTATAAACACCACTGTGTTCCCAGAGTTTGGATTTGTTTGTTATATAGAATGCAATAATATTTTTCAGCCAAAAATCTTGCATACAAAGTAATCCATTTGAAACTCTCAACACAGAGGCTGCCTCGCTGCCGACTGCAGATTAAAATTCAAACCAGCTAATAGATTTGTGAAACGCTCAGAGGTGAGTACAGTGATGCATTTACTGTGTAAAATCTGTGGTTACTGTATTTGAATTACACCAGCCAAAACTTGGTTTTTATGTACCAGTAAGTGTAAAGACATCACATTTAAATGCATGTCAGTGTTTGAATTAAGGTTTGATTTGCATATGCAGATAATGTGTAATGTCTGCTGATTCTGCTCTCTTTCAGTGTAACTAATAAAGTCATCATGTGCAGTGTTGTACAGGTTTTTATTGGCTCTGTGGAAATTAGCATCAAAGATCACTAAACTGACAAAGATTTGATAAAATATGTCTAAAAGTGTCTCATCTTAAAAGAACCTTTAAAACCTATGAGCTAAATGCCGTACATTTTGTCATTGTATTACAGGTTGGTGGGATTTAGTCAAAGTAAATTATTCCCCTTTTTGCTGGGGCCCTTTTGAAACCCCCTCAGGGACAGATGGGGGTCCTGAGTCTCCACTTACAGAGTCATTGATTTGAATGAACTGCACCAACCATCAGACTGAATCCTTCTTGATCTTACCTCTTTGTATGTGCCTTTGAGTGTGAGGAACATGTAGCCCATGTAGCCGGGGATGAGGGTCATGGAGGAGAGGGCCATGCACCAGCCAACCCCCTGGCCCCAGGCTGGGAACACATAGTCACCCATGGTGAGGGGAACCATCTGCACTGCACTAAACAAGAAAACTCCCTGGACAACACAAGAAAACAGAGACCTCAGGACCTTCATTGTTGTACTAATAGACAGTGTAAATGCAATTAAAACTGCAGAGCTGCACAACTTTTAAACTAAATGACATATTTCTAACATAATAATGTTCTTGTTTGGCTCCACTTGTCTTGACTGATAAAAATCAAAATTTTAGGTTATTTATATATATATATATATATATATATATATATATATATATATATATAAGAAACAATCAACTGATCAAACTTCAGAGTAAGTTTTTGCTGTTTGGCCACAACAGGCAAAATTAGCAAAATATCATTTGAAGGAATGAGATAGCAATGTTCTTTACGTACTCACAGCTAATTAAGACTGTGCATGATTGCATCAAATGAGTGTAATAAAGGAAATATAATCAGATTGGTTTCTGTTTTGAGCCATTAAGCTAAAGGACAATAAAATTCAGCATATATTTTGCATTTGCTTCACCTCATAAGCCTAAACATTGTCCTTGGTGTGTTATTTTCGCTGTTGGTGTCTGAAACATTGCTGGTTAAAATCCTGCATGTTATGCACAGATAACACTT
>JAPZDY010000012.1:10422615-10438747 GCA_029783645.1 Ctenochaetus hawaiiensis | reverse complement strand
AGAGGATGCTTGTGATTGGGAGATGCAGGTAGATTTAGGAGGAAAGCTTGTTGTTTCCCAGGAAATAGCCTGTACAAATCTAAAGCCTGATATAGTTTTGTGGTCTAGGAGTAGAATGAGAGTCTATTTCATAGAGATGACTGTTCCTTGGGAGGATTTAGTAGTAGAAGTATATGAAAGGAAAAAGCTTAGGTATGTAGAGTTAGGGGCAGAAGCGGAGCAGCGAGGATGGAAAGTTAGGATTTGTTCCAGTGAAAGTTGGATGTAGAGGATTTGTAGCAAGATCTGTTGTCTCTTTGTTGAAGGAGTTGGGAGGAAGTGGACAGAGTGTGAGGAGAACAGTGAAGAAAATGTCGGATGAAGCAGTAAGGTCCAATCAGTGGATTTGGATTAGAAGAAGCAATAGTAGCTGGGGGGCCAGCAGGGGGAGCAGTTAGGATAGACAGACTTTTTGGAGAAACAAGGAAGAAATCCAGGAAGAGGAAGCGTATTTAAGTGGAGGGGGTGGCCTGTGTGAGCCTCATTGAGACCATGCGCTTATTCCAGGTGAGTTGGCCTGTATGGTCTTGTATTGGCTGGTATTGTCTGTGACTGTAGGACTGTTTGGGTGAGTTTGTTTACTGGATCTGCTAGTGTAGTTGATGACAATGCTGTTTGTGGTAGCATAGGCAAAGTAAAAGAGACAGCTGTCTTGGTGTGAGGAGCAGTGATGGCTGGCATTAGGGGTGTGACTCTGGTACACCAGTGATCACTGTCTAGCCTCCTGGAGGTGTCATAGGACCAACTAGACGAAACACTGGTGAAAGGAGGTTCCCACCTGATGACCCCAGAGACATGTTATCACTGCTCACTGGTCTGTATAGTTAATAGTTATCATAGGGATTAGGAGGTTCTTCATTGGGTGCTGATCCAGTATTAGAATTTTTGTGTTTAATTAAAAATACTTAGAGCCTGCATGAACGGGGCCTAAGTACATACTCAAGAAGTAGAAACAGTGTCATAGATTGAAATTTTACAGACTTATCGGTCATGTGACAATTAATGTCTCTTAGAGTTTTCATGTACTGGACCTAAGGTGATATTGATTTGTTCACTCATCTTTAGGGTACGAAGGGCAGGTCCCAAGATTGTTGTTAAGTTTGGGGAATTATTCACTGAGTCTGGTCCATTTTTTGTAGCACAAGTTTCTCGTGTTCACTTTGAATGTAGTTAGGATACATCAAAAGCAAACTTTAAATGTTGAAAAATGTACAGACAATCAAAAGAGAGAAAATTAGACGACCTAACCATTTGGGTAAGTGTCCAGTAACCCTTTGGGTGCAAATGAAGTGGATGTTTGAAAAATAAAGCAACACCACTATGAAATGTGATGAATAGAAAACAATTATATTTGACTCATCTGACCTAATCCTAACCCTCATCTGAATCAAGATATATTCATCATTAGTGATGTCTTTGATTTTAGTTGTTATGACATCATTGTCTGCAGCTGCATTTTGTAATATTGCAAAAGTCAGACATCTGTTGTTGGGTGTTACATGTGTAGACACTACTAGAATTCATTTTTATATAGTTTAAATTAACATTTATCATTTAATTAACATTTATACTTAATTTCTTTGTTTTCATAATTAGATACAGGACCACGTCCAGCTGGGAAAGATTCATGAAAGCATTACCAATACAGAGAATTTATATCATTTGTATTCATTTGTATTTCAAAAATATTTTTCAAAATTTTCCCTTGCTGCCTCTTACAGTATAGCTGTCATTTCAAGGACAAGCTTCTAAAACGTTCACATGAGGAGGAAGGAGCAGCTTCTGAAGCTGAGACAACAGTGTCTTTTTCATGCTGATTCCAACATGTCTTATATTTGACCCTTTATTCTGATTTTAATCCAGAATTGCTCAGATCCTTTACTGCACTGAATTACTGCACTGACTCTGTGCAAGACAAAGTAATACATGTTTGCATCCCAGGCTGACATCAATGTTTCAGCTTAAGCATATGATTCCAAATTGGTGACTGCTAAAAATGCCTGTACACATGGTGCTTTAAAAGGTGCTCAAACCATCCATTAAACTGCATGTTTACCTGTTGGTATTTAGATGTAAAACAGGCAAAACAGTCAAAGATTATCAGCATGTAAGTAGGTGTGAGAGAGTCCAAATGAAGAAGCAATACAGCATTATAAACTATTTTATCATGCATACTTTTAATGGCTGGATGCATGTGATTATTTACTCTGTGCTGGAATCAAGGTTTTTCTCTTATTGGATATTTTACATCCATTACTTTTGCCCTTTTCAAAATGACATCAGTGGAAAACACAGTTTTTAAAAATATATGGGAGAAAGCAACTATAACCCACTAGACGTAAATTTTAAAACATTTTTTTCTAATGCATTCCTGTGCGGTGCACCTCACCTCCAATCCTTTCATCTTGTTAACCCAGCTGGACCAACAGTTGTGCAATTGGCTGTAGGTTAGTTCAGCATAATTGGCCGTGTAATGATCCAATCACAAACCTCCTACACCCCACTAACTCCTCTAGGGAGAGCACAGTTAAGATGGCGGCGTGTTCTTAGTTCATGTTGAGGTTAAACATTTTTCTGTGATATGTTATTATGCAAATGCTACTGAGTGCTCTCAGGTGTGTTCAGTTCCTACCTCACATTGTGGATTGCATCAAAACCTGAACCAGCCTGGTGTTCAAGTGTGTGTGTTTGCCTCTGCTCACTTTCACCTTGCTTTGACCTTGCTACACCTGCTTGAGAATAAGCTTGGATCCGTGGAGGCTGACTCACCACAGTGTCCTGAGTTATGGATTATTTAACGGACAGGCAACATTGTGTCCATCTCCAGTGTGTCTGATATTTTAATTTATCTTATCTGACCATGTCTCTGGAGTGTGATATATTCTAAGGTATCCTCTACTGAACTTACCCTCCAACCTTTGTTTATGACACATAGCTTCTGATAAGTCCTACACCACCGCATATTAAACATCATCAGTGTAAAGATGTGAGTACACTGGTGAGCTTAGACACATCTATAACAAGTAAACACTGTATAAGTTACAGGACAGGAAAGTTACAGGTAAAATTTGAGATACAGATTTCAGAAGAGAGCTTTTTTGAATAGAATGCATAAAGTGAAACCCAGTTACAATAACAGGTAAAATCTCATTGGAGCTGCAGATTTTTGCATCCTCACAAAATAATAATTATTAAAAATTGTTAAAGTCATTGTTAAAGTTAAGAACCTCAAATCCTGCATACTGTAGTGGATGCCAATTTGTCAGTAGTAGTTTTTCACACAGAACAATGAAGAAAGAAGAGCTTAATGGGAGGATGTGTTCATTTAGACAATGATTTTAGCTCTTTTTAGGAAGTATATCTGACTCATTGTGAGACACTTTGTGCATGCAGTATTACCATTTTGTGGTAGAGTGCCATTATGCGTATTTCGGTTGTGACTCTTTTTCCTTTATGCTGTAACAACCAAATGGAAATCATAACTCAAAACATCATACAGAAAACTGTTTTGTGGGATACATAACACAGCCAGATTTGTGAATCAAGTCCTCTAATTTCCTGTAACTTCTCATCCCTACATTCACATGAGATGTGTCTTTTTTCAGATCTTCATCTTTGAAAGGATGAATATAAAAACTGAATCACTGAGAATGTGGAAGCTTTCCACAGATTTCGGGGTTTATTGAAGAGCAGAGAATTAAAGTGAAAAACATCCTACTAAAGACTCCTAGAATCCAGTGAAATCTGCTGATATTTTGCTTTTCTTTTAAGAAATATAGTCCTATTGACAGGCTTTGAATATACTTTATGATTGTGTGTGTGCATTTTTGTGTGTATGTGTGTGTGTGTGTGTGCAGTTACATAACATATATAAGTATGTTTGTGAGGAATTTAACAGTATATGTGTGTGTGGTGATGAAGGAGAGCAGGTGTCAGCAATCTCACCATGCTCCCCTACTTATCCCCTATTCATCCAGGCCGTTTCTATGGTAACAAATGAAAGGATTGCGACATGGATGATTGGTGCCAATCCTCCAGTCATTGGCCTCATAATGGACACCCTCTCAGGGAAATAATAGTAAATTAAGACTGAGCAAAGCTGTGCGTGTATGAACTGCATCACTGAGAGTTTTGAAACTTCTTAAACTCCAGTTTTTATAAGATTTTTTTTTACTTTAATTCGTTTTTGTAGTTGAAAGATCAGGACTAGAAGTGTTTACCTTAAGTTGTCAGTAAAAGCCTATTGCATATTCTTTCTGATAGTCACTAACATTTCCATGCAGAAATTATTTGTTTTTTCTCACAAGAATGTGAAGCTTTTTGAAAACCTTGTGCTGCTTTTCATCTTTTGCACTACTCACATTCATACATGTTTGATGCTCCTAAATGGAGTGCTATCATCTTCTTTTTAACTAGTTACAGTTTTACAAGATGTAATCCAGCTCTTCAAATCCAATGAGGCATTCATACACAACAGTAAACGGTGGCTGACAATAGCTACTCCCTAACTTTCTTACTTATTGACAGCACAGAATGCTTGTGAATGACTTTCAGCACCACAGTGAAGTGGACAGCTCCACCTCAGGAAAACCAGGGTTATATCAAGTGAAAAATATTAACTGTTTTAAAAAGGTAAAAATAAATAATTTTGATATTAATGCAGGGTTAATCATATTCCCATGCTGAATTTTTAAAGTGAGGAAATATGTTTATTCCTATTAGATCCTTCAGTAATTGTTATGGTAACTGTGGATGGATTTATCCCATGCAGTCTTAGTACCATGTGAGCTTCACATCTCATCAAGCCATTATTAAACATCAGTCTCCTGTGTAGCAGGCTCAATATTATGTTTGCATTTCCAGAGCTGTGGGGAAAATTATTAGCAAGCCAGCACAAAGGTATTTATGCGTTTACCAGCAGCGATGGAACAGTTTGAGTTATATAAAAAACTAATTCACAAATCCTTAATATCTTGACTGAGGGCCTCTTTCATGAGGTTAAGAGTGTATTTTGAATTTACTATGAGTGTATGAGACTGTGTTTTGTTTCCAGTGTAAAAAGATTCAATCTTTTCTTTGTGTTCTGCTCAGATTCAACATCATGTTTCCAGATCCATGTTTGCTGTCCTTGCGCTCTGTCCTTCACCACCAGACTTTCTTCTGCACTGATGAACACGTTCTTGTGCAACAGTCTATGATGAGTGCTTTGCTGATCGATTTAAGTGTTTGTCTGTATGACTTGCTGACAGCAACCAGTTGGTTGTAAATCAGGTCTGCAAGAGGTGGGAGTCTCATGGCTGCAGACAGAAAAGGCTTCACGAGAAAAATACCAGCATTAGTTGAAAGTGATTGACAGGAACACAAAGTCTCTTGTGACATTTTCCTGCTCCTACTCTAAAAGTTACTAACAAAGTTTTAGAATGACTGCTTTTATATATGAACCACCAGCAAGAAGAAACTTACTAATGAACTCAAGGGTAGCAGGTACTTTCTTTTCTCATTGGAGTTTCACTTGTTATAGCCAGTGTAGTGTGCAGTGTGCTAGATAAGCTAAAATGTATTTGTAATGGTGTTTGTTCTTCCTGAGCTGATTGCATATCCTTAATGGTTTGTAAATTTTAACGGTGAAACTGTTGTAAAGGAATCTGAATGTTTGAGAGAGATAAAACTGTTTAAAGTTTAAAAAAAAAAACACATTTTTTAAAACTTGCAAATAAATCCACTCTTTTGAGACAATAAATTACTTAGGAGTGTGTTTGGCATACATTAACCACTGTAGGACAGATAAATACTAATTTTCTCAAAACTCAAAACATATTTGAGACTTAAATGCAGAATGTTCAGTGAAAATGACCTGTTAACATCCAAGACACTGTTTTAACTTTATTTTGAACTGCCTTTAGGTCTTCAAAAGATGTTCAAAAAAAACATCATGTCAAAATTATGTCAGTCATTCAAAGTTGCAATGTTTGCAGGGATACTTCCAAGTTTGAAAGCATTTTTTTGCACTGGTACAGTATTGAGGCATGTAAGGACACAGCACACAGATCACAACATCTCTATTTAGGACAATAGACTGTCAGAGTCGCAGCTTTGCAGGAGGAAATCACTGTCCTTAGTGTGACAGCTTGTCTTTGTCAGCATATGTGACAATTAGAGTGTGTGGACAGATGGATGACTGATGACCATGTTAGGATGTCCATTAAGACAGAAACATATAATTTCCACAGTCCATCAACAGACCAGTCCACTTTTAATAAGTGGTCAAGAATGGAAGATGCTAATTACAGAGACAAAAAATGTTTATGATGGTGCAACAAGACGCCTCGGATATTGTGACTCTTCTGCCATAAGGCGACTTGTTTACGCTTTGAATGAAAGATACACAATGCAATCTGGCCCCCTTTCTTCTAACTTAATCAAATATTTGCTAAATATCCACTGTGTCATGCTAATGTGGGTGAAGCATTTGCACAAATACGTTCATGAAAACAGTCCCACTCTCAATAGTAATCAATCCTGCCACTAAGAAGGCTATGTGAGGCTGTTAAAGGCTGCATCGATCTTTTCTAGTGTGCTTAGTGTTTATTGTATGAATGCAGAGGTCAGGAGCTGTGCAGAGTTGTAATTATGGAGTGAGCAAGCTTTTTATCAATCCCTCATGACTTAATTTGAACAAGGAGATAAATGATTAATTCTGATTTCATAAGAAACAAATTAACCTTAAAAGCCACATTTGAATCCTACATTTGATAATAAGGAAGAAAGCAACTGCTGTATTAACATCAACAAGGACAACTTCACCTTCCCAGGTAAAAATATGCACATCATTTTTCCAGACTATTTCACTGAAGCATCTCACTGACCTGTGTGTTAATGCCTGCCTGCAAACCAAATATTCTTCAAGATAATTACAGTAGACATTATTATAAACATAATATCCAGGTATTTCCAGTTAGTTACTAAACTCGAAAATGAAAATAATTGTAACAAGCATTCATTTTCTATTTAGATTTTGTATTTGTGAGTCACAAATTGTAAGTTCAATCAGTTTGTTTCATCCATGTAAAGCAACACTGAGAGTAAAAATACACAGTAAAAAAGAAGGGACTTTTAATTTAAGTCAGATTTATTTCTATCAGTGATTTACTCTGAGTCTTTGATCAAAGATGATCATGCATTATAGCCTGGTGGCAAAGAAAGTTCACCCACTGATAAAGATTAATAGGCATGACAGTTGTTTCTTTGAACATCATCTGTCTCTATTTCAGTCTTTTGGATAATTTAAAACCCATTTATGGCTTTGAGCCCAAGCCAGACATGTTCTTACAGCACATACTAGTTGATTTATTCATTTCACAGAGAAAATTGAATGGCAAATGGTAAAAAAAAATCACCTGTTTTGGACACAAAAATAGAGTTTTATCATCTATTATAATGAGTTTCCTAAATTGTGTTGAGACCATTTTCATTATAGATATATCACAATGATTATTCCGACACATTCTGCATTCAGTTAAAAACAATATATATAACAATTCCTTCCTAGTATGTGCATACACACATAATGATCGCCAATCTTTTTTTAACTTACAATTAATCAAAGGAAACCCATCTGGCATCCTTTTATGTATTTATTTTTAGCAAATGGGCATGTTAACAATTCACCATCTTTATCATCATCACCAGATAAAGGAGCAGCGATCTTCCCTGAACAGTGACAGCTGCATTAGGGCACATTGTTGTCCTTTTGGCCGTCAGATGTTGAACTGTGTCACTCTTTCACCATCAGTTTAAAAAAGACAATCACACAATCTTTGTCGACACCAGTGAAATCTGTTCCCTTTTGCTCCAGTATCTTTTCGCTGTCTTTGCGAAAAGACAAGCATTTCTCCATATCAGTGCTCCTAAATAGACATTTAGTATGAGGAGCAGATGTGTTGTGACATGGCTCTCAGGATGGTTGTCTGTTTGGCTGACTTGTGATGTAGACTGACAAGTAAAAAGGTTCCAGCGGGTTTTTTCGTTGTTGAGCCACCTGCTGGAGCAGAACACACACAGGGGGCCAAGCTAACCTTGCCTGAAGATCCTACAGGCTTATGAAGGGGCGAAGCCTGATTAAGTATAATACACTGTGACACATTACAACACTGAGCCCCTTAAATTAATCTGAAACTAAGCAAGCTAACTTTAAGCGCTCTCAAATCAATAGTGACATAACAGTGCATAAACAGCTTGTCTTGTGACTGTCTGCTTGTATTAAGCTATCTGATAGGAATTAGTTATAACAGGTCTTATATGAACAACAAAAATGACCATTCTGACAGGAGTAATCTGAGATTAACAGCATGAGTCATTCTAAGCCCTGTTGTTGGTCTGTGTATGGTACAGACTATCTACACCTCTGCAGATGCTTGGAAGATATGTCCACATCTGACTCCTATTTGCTTTTACTGCATTATATCCACTATCTGTCTATAAATATGTGCACAGACACACCACACTATCTTCCATCTGCAGATGCAATGTGTATCTCCCTCAGAAATACCCACTATGGACCAAAGATATAATGTCCATAACATGAACATTAGCCTGCAGTGCTTTGCATTTGCTGCTGAGGAAACATTTTTCAGAAATGATGTAAATAATGATAATAAATATTAAAAATCACTTTTAGCATTCAATGTTGTGAAGCTCACCCTGTTTTGTATTTAGCAGAAAGAAGCATGCAGAAAAAAAGGCACAACTAATAAAGTAAACTCTAATAGAATGAAGTATTTCTACACAGCTACAAAACATGTCTTCAGCTTAAAGAGTGTGATTGGGGGGAGGGTGATTAAGGAGAGCAATTATCATGTTCATGTTCCTGTTTACTGGTTCATTACCACACATGATGCTGCATAGTCTCTGATCCAAACCTTAACAGTACAGAGGATATATGACTAAGTGCTCAGCAGCGCACTTTCAGTTTTTTTTTCTCAGTTCTGGTCTACTTATGTAATTGTTCGAAACTGAAAGAGATGTCTCTTCAGTGCTGGAGCCAAAACAATGTCCATTTACCCCCTGTGGTCCTCAGGACAGAGATGCAATGGTTAAGGAGAGAGAGAGACAGCAACATTATATGGAGAGATGAAAAGGGTTTATAAAACAAAAAAAGGCTCATGAAGAGAAACAAAGAGAAAACATAGGGTAACAGAGAACAGGAGGAAGGGTTGGAGGGGGGACAGCCAGTTGAGAATTAACAACAACCGGGCGCTGCTGCTGGCTTAACTATTGCATGTCTTCATCACTGAAAGGTTACCATGAGCTGTACTGACAGTTCTGCCTACCAGGCTCTGACTGGCATGCTTTACTCATAGCACAGGGAGGAGAAATGAAAACAAGGGAAACAGACAGAAGAAACAAGAAAGAAGACAGACATATAAAGGAGGGGTGGAAAGATGGAGGAGGAATGAAAAGGATAAGGAATAGGGAGGAAAAACAAAGAAGAGAGAGGAAAAATGAAGGGGGGAGTGGGAAGGGTAACACGGAGTCTTAAAATGAACACAGATGATTACTGACAATACTGAATCATTAGTCCTGCAGTAACAGCTCTCGTCACAGTGTCAGGGTAAGAAGAGGACAGTGGGACTAGATGATGACTGCATTAGTCTACACATACAGAAGCACAAAAAAAAGTTTTGCTTTCATACTGGGAGTTTGACATTAAAAGTAATGTACCCTTCAGGGCTGTTAACTGGGGAAAAATACAAACTATTAGCATTACCTAATTAGCTTGTCAGTGCTTCTCTGTCACAAGTGGCCAAAGCATTAATAATGCATGTGCTATATTTGCTACTGTTGATGGGCTGACAAACCCTCCTGTGTCAGTAGCCCCTAAACTTTCATCCACTGACTCATGCAATTAAGTTGCCTCATGCTCTACTGACAAACAAACAAATAAATACAAAATTAGACAAGTTGTCAGGGCCACCACATCAGATATTTTGTCCTTGTATCCACTGAAAAGCAACTGAACAAAATCACAAAGAGAACTGCAAAACTTCTGAAATTGTTCTGAGTGTATAAAGATAACTTGGAGATCCCCAAGGCTCTATTTTTGAACCTTTTCTTTTTATGCTCCCACTGAACAAACTGAGGGGCAAATGCGCAAAAATGTATAAATCAATAACACCAGTTGACTGTATGGTCCTGTTCAACCACTTTATAGGTGCACTGAACAAAAAACTGATTGGATGTGTTTATTATGTCCAGTTAAAGATTAGAAAAAACAGAAAAAAACAACAATGAGACACTGCAAAGGCAAACCGCCTGATTGACCGAGCAGAGCTAAACAACCATGCCACAAGGAAGTACAAAGACTTTATTTACACTTGCGAATGGGCTGATGCTTAAACATCACTGAACAATCCTACAAGTGGCCATGTTGTGGTATCTGTTGTACTAGTTGATGTTTTTGTACTTTCATTTTTTTAAATTGTTCTCTTCATAAATAAAAAGTACAATTGAGAATTTTGTTCTACATGCAAAAAGAAAGATATCTAAAAGATGCCATTAAAGAACCATTTAAAAGAAAAACTAATGGCCACAAAAGCAAAAGCTGTACTTAATTCACTAGTGGAAAGAAAATACCTATAAGAAATTGTTTCTGTACAGATAGTAACCTTAAAAAAATCAAACTTAATGAATTCATATGCAGACTTCATATGCAGGAGAATATTCTTCACTCTTTTCCCTCCTCTGAATAAAAAGTTAATCTGGAGCGTAGTCAACAAATTGCTGCTTGGAGCTACAGTGTAATGTAATTTCATCTTTAGTTGGCCTATAGCCTCCAGTGCTGCATTCATGATGCTATGAAAGGCCACAATCAATTCATATGTTGCCCGGTTTGACAGTGGATCAATTTCTCAATGCTAATTCGTACTAAGTGATTGACAGTGAATTGCTGCAGCTGGAACTTAAGATTGGGAATCGTTTCTTCTCTCTTTCACCATGAATTAATTTAAAAGTAATTATAGAATGATTTAAAAAAAAAATCAATTTTCATGCCTCACTTTGTCATGTGATGTATACTATGACTGAAAATGAATATTAAAGGTTTGACATTTACACTCAAATGGATTTTTACTAAGAAACAAAGCCAACTGTATGCTTTTGTAATGCATTTTTCTTAAGAAGGTTGAAGGTTACTTCAGTGCTTTGCTTATGTGTTTTTTAAAGAGTAAAGTCTTGAATGTTAAGTACAATTCAGTTCCATGTGGAGATTTTGTGTAAAATACAACAATAGATGTCAAAGACGTATCTGAGGATTTGATTTTCAAATATGTAACAGAATCAGCTGTGATGTAACAAAACTAAAAGTCAACAGCTTCAGTAGCAGCTCTTAGTTTGTGTTTGCAAGCTAACCTTGGCAGTTATTTGGTCATTAATCAGAGTTTTGACTTGGAGATTGGATGAGATCATTACAATTCACCCTGAAGAGAACAAAGATGTCTGCCTGAAAATTAATCCATTCAACAATTGTACAGTCATTTTTATCAAAAACACAGATGTCCACCATGTAGTGGAAACAAGTGGAAACCTTTGGGGCTAGTTACAACAAGGATGCCAACACAGAAGGGCAGTTTTCCAAATGGCCACTTGAGACTCGCTCAAACAGTAAGTTAATCTCCACAAAGCCTCATGTTAAAATGCCCAACATTACAGCTGGAAAAAAGTTCTCTATCGGTCATCTGCCTGTTTGTAACAACTGGACGGGGGCTGACTTTTTATATAACTCATTCATTTAAATTATATTTAGGCTTGAAGATATGCAGAATTAAGGGCATGGCCACTTTGACTGACAGAAGCCTCTAAGCTTCCTGCCAGGCATCACAGAGTCATTGGTAGTAATGTTTACACGCCCCAGCCCCATTCCTCCCGTCCAAATACGGTCCCTTCTGGCTCCAAAAAAAACAAAGGCCTCAATCTAAAAGTCAAGGCTTCAGAACAGAAGTCCACAAACTGATGGGTGACATCACACTGGTTTTATATAGTTTTCAATTTGTCATCTATGGGTGGCTCTTGAGGAAAAGACAGGAAAATATAAAAGTAATTAGGATTCTTTTTTTGGAAAATTTGCAGAAAGTGAAAAAAAACAAAGAAAAGAAAAGATGTACCTACTGTTTGACATGTGTCACAAAAAACATGAGGTAATATGTTACTGTATATTTTGATCTATGAAATACCTTACTGAATAGACAATACCTTGATAAAGACACTTCTCCTTACACAACCTCACCTCAAGCTACAGATAAGGCTTCCCAAAGGCAAAGCTAAGCTAAAGTCACACAGTCAAGGAGCAAGTTGTCCATACCGAGAGGAAATTTTGAGTTGCATGAACATACAGTAGCAGAGGATGTAGACAGCAGTATTTTGCGTCTTTTCATTCTAATGCACCATTGCATCTCCACAAATATGGAATAGCCTCAAGGAGGAGCGATTACTACAATAGCTGTCTCTGACTCTGACACTGTGTTAAGTCATTGTAGCATATTACAGTAAATATGGATAAAATCTTTCCGGATAGCAAAAAATACATCCTCCTGTCATCTTCTGCCAGGCCTGGTTATTTGAATATTGTGGCCGACGAATCTTGGCTTTATGTAACTGTCTCACACGTAAAAGATACATTTACACAAACTCACAAAACTACCAAGATTTTCTCCTTCAGTATTTATAATTTCCTAAAATCATCTTAATGATGAGCTTTGTTAATTTTGTCATTACATCATTCACTCGTGCATGTAGAAAGAAGCATGTTTCCAAATCATTGTAGTTCACTTTTTTGACTTTGATCACACAATAACAGTGATTGAACCCACTTTGCTTAACTCTTAATGATGTTTCACATTGCAGCGCAGTTAATGAAAATATGCATGTGAATGATTTTGCACACAGCATAATGAAATTAAATCACTGAAACAGAATTCCTTTTCTAATTTTTGACGCCATATGGTGGCTCCTCACTGTTCCTCAGGGATGGGTTAATGCAGAAAACCAATTTCACTGCATCGCACTGAGTATATCTGTATGTGACCTATAAAGAATTCTCATTCACGTCTGATACCGGTCCAACATGGAGATTTATAGTGAATGCCATGCTCCATCACTTTTAACAAAATTTCCTTATATATTGGTCATTATTAGTGCATGACTTTAAATCTATTGAGAGAACTGAACGACTAATCTTTAAATATTTGGTGTGACTCTTGAGCGTATCTTCCTTCCACTGCAATTAACCTTAAAAGATGACTCATATTGAGTCACATTGAGGTTAATGCAATGAAAATTGATGATTTAAGGAAGTTACAGTTGGCCTAAGCTGAATGAATCTATGCTGTGATTTTTCATTCAATCTCACATGAATGAGCATGCAACATATAACATTACATAAGAGAATCAGGAATAAAAGAAGTGACTTGCTGATAGTGTGCAGCAAAGTTAAGCAGAAACAATATCCTGTCCACATCTGACGTGTGCTGAGGAAATCTGAAAGGATGTGATGCTTGCACTGCATCCACGGGGTCTAAAATAGCTTTTCACCATATTTCGCTCTCAGGAGAGGAGAGGCACTTCATACATACAAGAACAAAACGGATAAGATCGCCTGGGGCATCGAATTAGGACCGAATTAGCCTCCTCTTCTCTCCCCCCCTCTCGTGTTATTTCCGTGCAACTGCTCATGGCATAGTAAACCAAATAATCCACTCGTTATCACAAAGCACATCATTATACGTTAATAGCCTATCCATGCTGACACACCATTAGGCATAGGGAATTTGGGTAATGTGCAATACCACCGTTTGCAGACTGCCCTTTTTCTCAAGGGACGTATGTGAAAGGGACTGAGAAAACGAGGAATGAGGAACTGAACTATACGCATAATGCCATTTTTTTAAATGGAGACTGTTGTTGAGGCTCTGCTGAAAATGACTACAAACCTTCATTATTCTGATTTGATGATAAAAGGTGAGTTGTAGTATGACAGGACTCTGCTAATGGAGTGAACTGCACCATGTGATTCACCATTATAAAAGACAAAACGTGGAAGAGGCAGAGAAAATAAAAAAAACAGAGTGAAAAACTGAAAGAAAGAAGGGAAAAAGGGGAGGGATTGAGTGGAGAAGAGGAGAGCAGATAGAAAGACAGAGTGAAGAGCAGTAAAATGAAGTGGATTAAGTGTAAAATGAACCTCTAGAGGGTGAGATGCTCCTCTAGCTTTGATGCTACTACTCAGGTCTGCTTCCTCTGACCAGGCAGACGGACATTTCCACACATCCAGTCCACAGCACTGAGACCAGAGGCACCTTTGACCCACTTCTTTTTTGAATTACATAACTTAAGTCAAACTCATTTTCAGGTGGAGAGGAAATAACTCAAAATTAAAACCTGAATCCAGTAAAAAGTTTAGTATCTTTGATGAGGAGGGTAAGGTGATTTTAAGTTCTTCTCTTTGGCATGACTTTCTTATGACACATACCTATGTTTTTGACAGAGTCAGTCATCAAAAAAAGCTTTAGCTTTTAATATGGAGCTGCCAAAATCCCCATTCTACAGTCTCTGATAGTGCTAAAGATAAAACACAGGATTGATTCAGTCATACCCATGAAAAATGTTATACCATACCCCACAGTTTGAGTGATCTTCAGAGTGTTTTACATATAAATACAGTCATGCAGACACTCTACTGTAGTTGTACTGTATGCATAATGATTTTATGGCTGCTGAGCACAACTGTGGGAGGCACTCCATCTTCAGGCTATCACTTCTCCCTCTTCCTCTCTCATGCAAACACACTCACACCATCTTGCCTTCTTTTTTATCAGATAATAGTTGGATTATGCACAGACTCTGTGGGTGAACAGAAAGCTTTTTATCTCCAGCTGGCTTCATTATTTTTTAGTGTTTCATCTCTTAAAGGCAGGATCAATACCCCTTAAAAAGCTTACTTAAAGTTCTTCATACAAGGAGGAGTTTTTCATTTGTTTCACACGATAAGTTGATTTTCAAGAAATGTGTTGGCTTATGAGTCCTTGAAAAAATGTCAGTGAAGCTCATTGCTTGTACAAGTGCTAAAATTGATTTGATCTTGTGTAAGGAAAAGCACATATCTGTTTTACTTTCATTTAGCTCTGTAGAAGAGCACTTCTCAGCAATATATGCATCAGACTTGAATATTTCCCTAAAATCCTAAAATTAGAGCTGTTCCTTATCAGATTGCCAGATGCTTTAGGGACCTATTCTCCTTGATATTAATTTGATTTCACACTTCATTCAAAGAGAGGGACAGAGGGATATAAATAGTGAGAAACAGAAAGGGAGAAAAGAGATAAAAATAGAATAAAAGAGAGTAAGAGAGAGGGATAGAAAAATAAACAGAGGGGAAGGAAAGGGAGAGGAAAATTGAAACGAATTACAGAAGAGGAGAGAAGGTGGATGTACAGTCCACCACAAAAAAGTTCACCCACAGTGAGATGGAGCTCATAAATCTGAGTCCTCAGTCATTAATGTCTCACCAGCTCAGGCAATGTTCTCTAGATTATTATTTTGACATTTTAGATTAATAAAACAAGGAAGAAAAAAAAATCTAATTTAAACTGCTCAGTTATAATTATTATTCTATCACAGATTTTGCTTTGTGCATGGTAACTTCTACCAAGAATATTAGGATATTGGCAGGAAATGTTCACTGTGCAGAAAAATGGCTAGTTAGCATGCAAAAGCTATATTTGGAAAGATCCTTCCTACTGTAGGTATTAGATCTGAAACCAAAGAAATGATTTAAGATGAAAAGTTAAGGGGAAACCAACATTGTTGCAGTTCATCCAATATGAAGTCTGTGCCATTTGTTTGTAACTGCAGTCAACAGTTGCTGAGACATTTAATACAAAGCCAAACAGGTCAACCTCATGGTGGCAGCAGATGAAAAGTCCAAGTCTGTATGATGCACCAAAGGCACCAAGACTTCCTTTACAAAATTGGATTGATGTTGGTTTATTTTACCAGATTAGTCAAAACCTAGATCTGCTGATAGTGTTTGGTAAAAAATCAG
>JAPZDY010000012.1:10381949-10403412 GCA_029783645.1 Ctenochaetus hawaiiensis | reverse complement strand
TGTAGTAATACATGTAAAACTTTCTGTTTTGGTATTTATGTTTCTTTTAGACATTAGTTTTGTAATATATGTAAAAATAATACAAAACTAATGTCTAAAAGAAACATAAATACCAAAACAGAAAGTTCTACCATCACTGGCTGCATGGGGACAACTACAGGACACAACTGTCCTTCATGACTATTGTGCTAATCTATGTGATATGATGTTTGCTGTCCTCGATGCTCCTGCTGCTCCTCATTTTGTGTCTGCAGTGGGACTCACGGCACAGATGCCCGGGGTCAAGATCATCCAGCACCACTTGATGAAGAAGACAGGTTTGTAGCCAATCATGTCCTCGATATTTAGGTAGAATCTGTCACTACCTGAAATGCAAATAAGTGTCACTTAGAGTTTCTGCATGTAGCGTCAAAATAATGAAGTGACTGATATATTTTGACAGTGTGTGGCCACATGAACAGAGCTGCTGACCGTGATGGGATGCGGTTAAAATGTTGTCTGAATTTTACTTTGAAGAGGGACAAATTCATTCTGCTTAGCTTTGCGAATGTCAAATATTATTTATTTAATTAATATAACTGGGCTTGTCATCTGCTTAAATGAGGCTGACAATGGTGTAATAATTAGTTAGTGTAATAATAATGTAATTAAGCTGAAACTTGAAAGCCACAGATTATTCCTCCTAAAATTAGGGCCTAAGTGTCCACTGCAGGTCAGTATATTATGTAAAAAATGACTGAGTTTGAATGACAACCGCAAACAATGCTGTAATAACATAACAGCTCAGTAAAAAGATTTATGTGCCTTGTATAACCCTTCATGTAAGGGAACGATGCATGTGTTTGAGCCCATTCTCCAGCAGAGGGCAGAGATGAAATATGATTGTAGCAAGGAGGGTAAAAGCATGTTACAGTGTTTGTGCATTGGCTTGTTTTTCTGTGTTCAATTGTGTGACGGCTGTTTAGTTGACAAAAGACAGACTCCTGTTACCTGAGGATAACAAGGATGAGCAATGAAACGCAAACATATCTTGGAGATCTCCAGTTATATTATCTTACCGTACACCCAGCCAATGCAGATGGACTCAAATATGGCCACAAACAGCAAACACATCCCGCTGGCAGCGTACGAGTCAAACAGCTGGAAGACGTACATCCCTCCCTGATAGGAAGAGACAGGTGTCAGTTTCCTGTCACAGCCTCTACATGAGCATCAGACTCAGTTAGATCACATGAGATATGAAATGATTCAGGTGTGCTTGACTTGTTTGTCAGGAACTGATGTCATAGTAAACAAATGTAAACAGAAACTCTGCAAAAAAAACATCTTATTCTTGGAAAATTAGGACCACAATTAATTGCCTCAAGAGGCGTTGAGATGTTGATATCAGCAAATGTGTGTTAAAAAGGAAGCTTTCATACCTGAAGTTTGGTTCATTTGGTCCGGACAAAAGAAAACAATTATACATTCTTGCATTACAGTTCTGGTTTGGCTTCTGTTTACACTTTCTTTTTACAAAAACAACAAGAGAATACTAAACATGAAGATACACAGACAGAGAGTTTATGTTGATTGGACAGTTTGTCATCCTGCATCATCAGGAACCACGTTAAAAATCAAATGACAGACAGAAGTTTACGCAACACTCTGAAGTTTATAATTATGTTCAATGCAGTCTGAAAGAGCTCACAGACAATATAAATGATCAGAAGAATTATTAGTATAATTTCACTGCAAATTGACTGCATGTCATGAACAATGTCTAACAGCTAGAGACAGAGGTAAATGAAGGTGTCACGTACAGTAATGAGCCGAGGCTTTTCAGCATGGGTCCCTGTCACACACTTTTTAATGGACTGGTAAAGTGCAGGGAGTAGGAAACATGCAGAGCAGTTTAACCAGATTTTGTCCTATTAATCATGGAAAAATACCCCCACTGATAATACCCTCAGCAGATAGATCTATTAGTAGGCTAATTTAGCCATAAAAATGAAGCAATATTCACATATCTGCTTTCTAAAAACCTTGTGATTAGTTTTTTTGCTTTCACACCAAAGTCCAGCTGTTTTGTCTGCACCAGAATTATGCCATACTTTTTGTTTCTAGGTGTGCATATATTCTCCACAGAAGGTTAATCAAACAGTGCCTGTGCTTTAGTGGCCTGCTGTGGTTCTTTTAAAAATGAAATACTGTGAGAGATAAACTTTAGCCACCCAATGCCCATTCCTGGATGATCAAGGAGAATTTAATTATTTTGGGAGTAACTCTAATATCTGTCAGTTCTATATAAAACTGGAGCCAGCAGCTGCTTAGCTTAGCTTAAAATAAACACTGGAGACAGGGGAAATCAGCTAGCTGGTCTCTGCCAAAGAAAAAAAAATAGTAAATGCTAGCCAGTATTTTAGGTTTAAAATATTTCACATTATATTTTGCTTCTTTTGTTCTATTGAACTTCATCAAGACTCAGTGATATTTCCCACTGATTCCATTCTGTGTGCTAAGTGACACTAACTAGCTGTTAGCTGCAGCTTTGAACAGAAAAGTATTAGAGTGGCGTCAACACTGGTGGAAACTAAGTACATGTAGTTTGTGCTGCACCTGAGTATAATTTTTAGGTATTTGCATGTTACTTGGGTAAATCCCATCATGCCATTTTCTATTTCTACTCTATCACTTCTGCGAGGGAAATGCTGTATGTTGTACTCCACTACATTTACCATGTGCAAACATTCTTTTATTGACATAAAATTTTGAATGCATGACTTGTACTAGGATTTTTCTTTTCTTTTCTTTTTTTTAATTTCTTTTACTTCTGTAAGAACTTTAGTACCTCTTCCTAAAATTTAAAACTTTTTTTCACAGGTTTCTATTTTTACAGTATCTGTGGTGGTGCTCACATTTTACAATCCACTCTACTTTCCCTCCACTTAAGACAACTCATCTGTTCTTTCTGTTTCCTCTAAAAGGGTCGTCATAAATAAAATCTCACATGAATCCGAGAGTGAGGTTACATCACTAAACTGCTCGTAAACAGTCGAGAGTATCATCAAAATGTCCCAGCGTCTTTATGTCTCACTTTCAGTTGGGTATTGAACTACACTCCCTCAGGACCTCTTGAACTGTATTTGAATCCCACTCTGAACTTCCTGTGACATTTTATTCATGACGGTTCTAAAGCAGCAGAGAGGACTTAAGTGTCTGGAGTGCAGGTAGAGCTGGGAGAGGATTTCACAGACGAGTTCACTATCAAAACCACCAGTCGACACGGTGCACTGTTGCAGACCAATGGATCATACGTGGTTTTAGCAATTTGCTGTAATAAAGCTGTGGCAATGCATCTACAGCTATCTGCAGATTTCCAGCTAAGGGAGTTGTAGGTTTATGTTCTCGTCATAATTGTCATGCAACACTGCAATGTGGGCGCTAAGGCAGCAGAAGCAAGAGCCAGGAGGAAACTGGCACAACGTCCCAATGCTCGACTAAATTCAACAGAGTGGAAAACTTCAAATAGCAATCATAAATTTGTCTGAACAATCATTTCCAATATATACAGTGCTAAAAAAACAGAAATTAAGGCAATTAGAGAAGGAAAAACTCCTGCTATTCCTGCAATAAAGACTTCACATACCCTTGAGGCACCTGCTGTTTCACCTCAGTTGGTCCTGCCTACATTAGTTAATCATTTACTGATTTTGTTTAAGACATTTTTCGTGATAATTGATCATTGTTGAGAAATTAAAAAAAGATTTATCTTCTGCAATTAATTGGTTATTCAACTACCTATTGAAAAAGGCTGATCATGACTTAAATGCAGCAGCCATGAAGTCCCAGTGATGACAAACAAACAGGTAAAGGTTATGGACACTGCAGCAGTCTATAACATACAAAAAGTAAGAAAGCACAGTACTTAAATATTGTATTCAAGTCCTTTTCCCCAGTTTGTGACCATTATGGACCACTAGAGAACAGTAAAGTAGATTTTACACTGAGGGTGAATGGACAGCAGTGCATAGGAACACATGAAAAGCTTTTAGTGGTTGAAAGACCTTGTTGACAGTGTGAGGAACCAGATTCTCTTCCATTATTACTGCATAAAGATGAAAGGTCTTAAAAGCAGAGCAGAGCTGCAGACATGAGCAGAGCTTCAGATGGATTCAGTGACCACAGACCAGAGTCAGCACAGACCTTTGGAGTCGGAAAACAAAGTGTCCGGTGGAACAGATCTCTGGCTCATTTCACAAACTGGTGATGATGGTGACAATGATGGTAATGATGATCATTATGATGATGATGATGGTGGAGCTGATAATGACAGCGATGAAGACATGTCTACATATTAAATAAAAACAGAAATAACACTGAGTAAACTTTGTCAGTGTACCTTTAAGAAAAACAGTTTTCTCTTTGTACTTTTAATTTGTCCAACTCTTGTCTATGTGGTTTGACTTGTTTATTTCATTGATCAAAGTAAAAATCGTGGCATTGCGAGAGCTCACAGCAATACGTTGCATTTGTTATTAACAGCTTTTGTTAGTTGGTGTAGTTTGGAAACCATTTTGCTTTCTGTTGCTATCTTCTTCTTGGTTTTAGTGTGTCTCTCTATTGACCTTTTTTTTAAAGGTTATCAACATTTAACTCTTAAAAAAGAACTTTTACAAGACAATTAATTTCAAAAAACAGAATTTAAACACTGGATGTGTGTTACCTTTAATGATGTAACTAAGGCTGAGTCTCACCTCAGTACACATGATGAGTCCTATCAAGAAGGAGACCACAGACATGCCCAGGATCAGCAGCTCTCTGCGGTAGCCCCTCCTGAAGGTCTCTGGGTACATGTCCACCACAGCTGTCACCAAACTCTCCACACACACAAACTGCAAAATGAAAATATTAAAAGAAAATGTTCCTTTTAAAAATGGAAAGATGTTTAATCACTGGGCCAATCACAAGCCTGGATTAGTTCAAACTAAATGACTAAATGAGTTAGTCTTCTCCTGATTTATTTTACTGGTTGCAAAAGTGAAACACTCTTTGTGATCTCAGTATCATCACTCCTCACCTGACTGTCCAGACCGAGGAAGATGAGCATCATGAAGAAGAGGCAGGCCCACAGTGGGGACAGAGGCATCATGGTGACAGCCTTGGGGTATGCAATGAACGCAAGACCAGGACCTGGATCACAAAAAATGATGAACAGGAGTTTTACTGGGGCGGGAGTGAAACTCAGCGATCAAAAGAAACTGGTCAAAACTGTGCGTCTTTATAGACTCATGGTCATCTGCGGTTTTGGCAGTGTGCAGTAATGAAACAGTGGTAGTGTGTCTGCAGCAGATGTGAATAGCTGTAGCTGACAAGTCATAGCTGTCAAGACCGACACTAACACTGTTTAGTGTGAAGTGCTACAAAGGCAGACATGCAGCAAGAGGGAGAGGGAGAGGGAGAAAGAAAAATGAACATCAACATCCCAGTGATGGACTATAATCAACAGTGAGAAAACACCTAACCAGAGCAGACATTATGTCATGTTAAATGAACAGAATTCACAATATTTAAAAGAGAAAGGCTCCAAAAGACAACGATTACTCAACTAGTCCACTTCTTTTTAGGAAAAGTCAATGACCTCTAAAAGGCAGCTTTCATTAATTACTGTTCTAGTTGAACCTCTTTCTGAGTTTTCTTTATTTTTTTCTTATTTTCTCTTTGCCAGTTTAATGGAGGTTTCTTAAGAATTAGGGCCTGCATTGATTGCTCTGTATCATTCAATGCAAGATTGTATCAAGTGCAGTATTACTCAATTTATTAACACATCACCAAAAAAACAACACAGATACTAGTAAACCTACAGTTTAGAAAGTTGTTATTTGCTGGCTTATTGGGTTAATTAAATGTCCTTAACAATAAGAACAAAAGCAAATAGACTTTAAACATAGAGTAAGTGTAGAGATGCAAAAATAGCACAATGTTTGGTCTTGGGGGCAACATGAATACAATGAGGCACTGTTGTGAAATAAGACTCATTTGTTCAAAATAAGAGGCGGCTTGCTGTTGCCATATTTAACACCAGCATGAGGTTACAGAAACACATTATTTAAAACATTCACCTCTGTCCTCACTACACACCGACACAAACACTTCAAATCTCTTGCTCTGTCACATCCACTAAATCATTCATACTGACTTGAATAAATCATAATGCGGTGGTCTAAGAGCCTAGGTGAAGAGCGTGGAGTTACATAACAGCTTATGTTTTATCCATTTTGGCACAATATGGTGGATAAGGGCAGAAAGATTCAGACAGACCGTCTTTGGTCTACAGTATCTGTTTTAGCGCATAGCCACATTGCAGATCTGTAAGTCAGAACTTACTCAGACTTCTATAGAAACATGGTTGTTGTTTTCTCACCAGATTCTGCCACGGCCTCGATGGGAACGTTTTGTTCGTAGGCCATGAAGCCGAGCACAGAGAAGATGGCAAAACCTGCTACGAAGCTGGTGCCGCTGTTCAGACAACACAGCATGATGCAGTCCCTGAGGAGCAAGACGGACACAAAGACATCACAATTAATGCAAGAGCTGTGACCAGACCTTAAACTGGAGGCTACAAAGACTTTCTGGCTCATACAGTGTCATGCATGGACATACTGATGATGAACCGAAACTGAAATCAATGTGCTAATCCTCAGGCATATTTCTGAGTCAGTATTTTGGATTTTTTAGATTTTGCATATGTGTTAACTTGTGTTTTTAAACTCATACCTCTGTTGATATTTCACATTTGCATTTTTCATTAATGTACTTTTTCCTTTTCTGCTCTGCAGCTGCTGCACAGTAATTTCCCCTGGGATAAATTCAGTTCTCTCTTATCTTACCTGTAGCAGTTATTGTTGTAGGCGTTGTAACTTCCCAGAGCGGTGAGACAGCCCAAGCAAATGGCATAGGAGAAGAAGATTTGGGTTCCTGCATCCACCCATACCTGAGGGGAAGTGGGCATAAACATTCAGTACATATATGGAGGAAGGAGAGATTGATCAAAAACACCAAAAAAAGCTTTAGTGAATTGTTTTCCAAGAAACAAGATTAAATCTGTCACTGCACTTAAGAAATGAACACCATCATGGAAATTATATTTTCTCATTTGGTCTTTCAATGATTGTCTCAAAGAGGGTTGTCTATCAAGTCACTCTAAAATCTTTAATCAAGGGAAACAGAAAACAGGGGAAAGAAAGAGGAGAAAGCGTGGCTCTGAATTTTCCCTCTGGGGAATGAAGGATTATTTTATGACACAAAGTTACGCGGCCAGGATCATATTAGGAACGTTGTGTTTATGTGGTAAGCAACTTCAACACTTACATATTAAGGTTTCTTCTTTAATTTGATTGTACACACTCACACATACACACATTTTATACAAGATACAAAATATTAAGAGGCTTTTAAGGGGCCTGATGATTCGTCAACGTAAAGTGTAATATTAACTTTATCAATGCTTCTCTACTAGTTTTCACTGACAATGTTGATTCTTTGTGAGATTTTTTTAAATTTCATTAAATCAGAGAATAACAATAAGTTGAAAAGGCTCTTATATTTTCAAGAGATTACTGTGATATTTCTTTTTCCCTGATGAAACCCCACATTTCCTTTGTTACCTCTCGTCTTCTTGAATTTCATCATCTGAGTGACTTTGTAATGAAATTACGGCTCAGCTCAACTGTTTTCTTTCCCCTCAGAGAGAAACAGAGCAGAGCAGCATGAATCATGAATTAACATCCTAAAAGTAGATACAACATCTTCCGGTGCCTAAATATTCATATTTCACTGCATTTCCGTCCACTGTTTGGCAGATATTAACAGAGAACAGCTGCAGTTAAATGCAGCATTTGGTAAAATACTCAATATTTTTCACCTCTCGAACTCTTCACATTATTAACAGTAACAGAACATATTTTGTTTTTTAGATAAGAGGAACAGTTGGTTCATAATCAACTGCTACAGTAAAACGTCTGCAGGTAAATTCCTGTGCAGGATTGTTGTTGCATAACTGACCTAAAAATCTTTGCAAAAAAGCAACTTCTCATAGGAACCATTTAAGATCATTCATAATGAAGTTTCTCTAACAGCTTAGTCCTCTTTAGGCTCATGCTTATTCCCATATACACTAGGCTGAAGGAAAACATCCTGGTAAGGTCTGTTTGAGTGTATAGCAAAGAAGTCTAACATCATAGGTCCTGTAAGTACCGGGGAAGTATAATGCAAGACCTGTATCGCCACTTTATCCTAAACAAATATATATACACACAGGTGTAATGTGGAAGAGAGTCACAGTTTTTTCTTTCATCGGGATTTACACATGTGAGAAATCCACTGAAACAAAAGTAAAATGTGCATCATGAAACTAGTTAGTAGTGCAGCACAGGACCCGAGAGCCCGCAGGATAGCATGGAGTGCTAGCGAATTCAAACTTAATGCAGCATGGCTCTTTGAAAACTCTCTCACATCACCATTCAGCCACTAATCTCATTTCCCCACCGAGAAACAATTAACAAACGCACGGTCTTTGCTCCCTCCTGGGAGTAACCACGGTAACTTCTGTGACCTCACAAACACAGGACTGTTCCTGTGGAAGAACAGGCCTTTCTCTCCTAATGTTCATTAATGTCCCCTTTGGTTCGCTCTCGGCTGATGGCCGCACAGCGCAGGGAAACCTTAAAGGCCCAAGCTCGGAGAGAATCACTTGTTGATGTTGTGCCTAATTTGGCCGGCCTGTGTTTGGTTATGTTGAGACTGTGGCTCCAGGAAACGTTTTCACTGTGTCAAAGCTGGACACCATTAGCTGTAAGATAATGTTCTTGTAATGTCGGTGCTTCCATGTCCATTGCTCCTCCATAAGTGTTAGATATTTATGTATGAAGAGCAGCATTAAGACATTTACTGGGCATTAATTGATTACATTGTACAGATGTTCCAGGCCACCAACAATGAGTCAATAAGGGATGAGCTTCACTTTATCCAAACAATCATATCAAGCAATAAGACTGAACCTTCGACTATCTTTCTTCATATTCACTCACCCAATCGTTATTAAAATGAGGCATTTAAGCCCACAACTTTACTGTTGTGATTCACTGCTCTTTAGCATATTTTTTGACAGAAAAAGCTTCAAACACCCACTGAACATTCACTGTTCAGCAACCAATGCCAGATAAAGTTTGAATCAGATGAACAGTGGGGCATTTAGTGGCTAAAGAGTCAGATATTTTTCAAAGTTTCTGGTTCAGACTGAAAACTGAGCTAAAAAAAAAGAGTGAATACTAAACTTACATAACTTTACATCCTGATCTTCAAATGAGCGCTAATGATCTCTTCTCAATGAGGTTATCTGATTAAAAAAAGTTAGTACATATTTGCAAAATGTGAACATTAAATAGCCAAGTTTTGCCCACACATTCATCATTTCATAGTACCTTTGTGAGATTTTAATAAGTCAGTTCTATTTCTCTTATGCCTACATGGAAAAGCATCAGTTATTGCAAGTTTTCAACAACAAAAATCCTGAAGGGACGACCTGTACCTTAATATGAATCACATATTATTGTCTTGCAGATGGCTGTCTTTTTTTTTTTTTTTTTTTTACAGAGAAGAGTATCACACAATAACATCCTCGCCTTGCTGCTTTGGACATCAAGGGAACAACATGCTCTGATGTTAGAAATAAGAAGGAATATGAAGGTTAGAGGGTAGGTTTGACTGGTGAAACAATAGCTTTGGAAATGGCCAGGAAAAAAGACACTGATAGCAACACATTTTTAGTTATACGCATGGACAGATAAGAAGAAAAGATGGAGACTATGAGAGTGTGAGAAGCATGGACAGCAGGGTTGATGCACAGTTGCAGAGTGGAGGGTAAGAAGGAGGGAGACTGCCAGGGAAAGAAAGGTATAGGAAGGAGCAGAATAGGGGAGGCATGATGAAGTTCAGGGGTGTAAAAAGAGCAGCTGACAGCCGCACACACACACTCCACACCGCCTGGTGAACAGAACAGAGGCCTGATTGTCCCTGAGGAAGCTAATTTAACATTGGTGTCAGAAGTAATGTCTTCCTTTGCCAAACAGCAGCGCTTCTTTATCGCCCTCCTTCACGCTCTCTGTGCCTCTGTTTGTGTCTTTGTCGGTCCATCCATTTTTCTCACTCATTTACCATCTGTCCATATCAATGTTTCTCTTTCTCTGACTTCGCTAAAATCACAGATGCAGAAATATCATCTCACTGGACAACAGCTGGGGGCCCATTAATTAAGAAAAACAACAAGAAAATAATAAAGCAAACATTATGTAACTGTCTTTTTTGTCTAGAAATATATAGTTATCAGTGTGAAGAAAGCAGGCAGCCTTTATTTTTTGCTTCATAAAGCCTTGATGCATCTGCAGTATGTCAAAGCCAGAATTATGGCAAGATACCAAATGTTTTCAACACCTTTTCTCAAACCGAGGAGCTTATATGATACAGACCAGCTTGTGTGTGTACATCGTAACAGAATATCTAAATTTCAACTGAAGGTATAACATTTCTGTCCATATTTGGAGGAGAAGATATTGGGAAGACAAGCATTGCTACTTATGTCTGTGTGAAGCCCAGCAGACAACTAGCAGCTGCTGTTACTCAAAGTGGCCTTTCCTCTTAATTATGCATAACTTTAAGCCTTTATATTATATAATATTAATGTATTTTATAAAAATTCATTCCCCTGTTGCCATGAACAGGTAAATTAGTTATTGAGACCAAAACTATATTTTGTACCAGGCTGCACACGTTTCTTTCTGCTGAAAAGTTTGGTGTTTACATATGAGGCTCAATGAGGATTGACTCAGTTTTGGAGGCAGCCTCAAGTGGCCATTCGAGGAACTGCAGTTTTTGGCACTTCATTTTTCAGCACCCGAGGTTGGTTTATCATCATGTTACATGAGTAAAAGGTGTTCAGACAGAGTGTGAGTCAGAAGTGTGTGAGGAGGAAATTATCAATTTGAAACCATTTTGCAACAACGAAAAATTTACACAGAAGAGAAATGGTTTGAAAACAGGCACTGAAGTAATGTGTTGGGTTACGTGAAGACAAATATAAATAAATACATGGTTAACTTTGTGAAGGCGCTGCAATTAGGATGGGATCACATACCAAAGCAACTTTGGCAGATTTTGAAAAGATCATTAATTTAGACATTTTAGGGCATTCATAAGTTAAGCAACACCAGTAATGCAAATGATCTATCTATCTATCTATCTATGTATCTATCTTTCTGTCTGTCTGTCTGTCTGTCTGTCTGTCCCTCCGTTCGTCTTGTCCTGTCTTTCTCTCGCCACTCTTCATTCGTCTCTCTTCAGGTTGTCATGACACCCCATCCACTGACATCTTGGAGTGCACTGTTGCTTAGCGACTCGAGCTATCTGCCTCTTCAGAAAGTCAAGGAGTCTGTCTCTGTGTGATTGTGTGTCTGTCCGCCTGTATAAGTTACATGACAACGTATCACCTCCATTAGCCTCGGTACTGATCTTTCAATCCCTCTGATATGGTAATAAAATGCAGCCAAATTAATAAAACTGTATTGAACAGCTGCGTTTTTAGTCTTTTCTACGAGAGAAGTATTATTTTGTGTTTGATGACCAGTTTATTACTAGAAAAATAGGGCAAACAAGCAGTTGTTTGGTCTCTGATCCTGTACTGTACCATTTAGTGTATCTGCAGTACAACATCATGCTCGAATAGGCGAAAAAAAGGACTGATTCCCCATCGCCTTACTGTAATAACAACACCACCTGTCCTCCTGGCAGCTACTCAGGTCCAGACAGGTGGGTGTGAGGCAGGGTTATGAATTCATTCCTGTGAGTCTCGTCCCTTTAACCCCTCCTGCTTCACCGTGTTGTCATCTTCCTTTATTACTAGGCAAGTTTTAGCACAATGCAACCAGACTAATTCAACTGCTTAAATTAACGTTTGCCTTCTTAGGCAATATTTTCAAGCTGATACTTCATCTAATATATGCAGTGTTTACCATGTCTTTATTCAGTTGTGGTACTGTAGAGTTAAGAAGAAAAACCCTTCCAGGAACATTGGATCTGGTTTCTGGATTTGCAGTTACAGTACAGCATGTGCTGCCAGCAGTAAGAAAAGTAAAAAGCATCCACAGTGTAGAGCTGTATCTGCAGACCTGATTTACGCCTTAAAGGCAATGATAGTTTCTGCAGCCTTCTCACCAGCAGCCAATAAGTGTTACAACTTCAGAACTTTTTTTTATACGTGCAAGGTGTGTGAATGTCTGAAGTTTTCCAATTTAAACTTCGAGTAAATTAAGGTTTTTGTAAACAGGCACAATTTTTCTGTTTAACACCAAGGGAAATGTACACTGCTATGAGTAAAAGCATGTGTATCCTCTGACCTCCATGACTGGTTGCTTTAAAAGGGGATGGAGTTGAGATCCTAACATACAAAGATAAGAGCAATTTCACTATTAAACCTCAGTTGTAACATCAATTGCCTGCAGGTGGCACAAGTGTTAAAAAAGCAACACCTAATGTAGTACTCTTTTTCTTTAAGGTGACGCCATATCAGTGGCTTCATCACTTTTTACCTAATTTGATGGAGACAGATTCTTTTTGACCTGTTTAACAGTAAAAAAGGGATAAAGTGGGTTCACACCTACCTGAGGGTCAGAGAGACGTGAAATGTCTGGGTAGAGGTAGAACTTGATGCCATCGAATGCTCCTGGCAGCGTCACTCCTCTGATCAGCAGAATCAGCAACATGACGTAAGGAAATGTAGCTGTCACATACACAACCTGCAGGTATAAACATACAGATTTGTAACATTGATCAATGCACAGATTACAGAATAACACGGTTGACATCAACTGTCAGACCGAAATGATGTGTACAAAATAAAGTCAAAGTATGTGTCAGCAAAAGTGACAATACTGAGCTCCAACCTACATGTCCCTCACCTCATTTTCCTTTTTTTAAAAGGCTTTAAAAGGAAGTGGATAAACTGAACTGGCACACTACTGAAGAGGAAAAGGTTGTAGATTCGTACAGTCCTACAAGATTAAATAAAATAATAAACCACTTTTCAGACTAAAGGTTGAACTCACACAAGCGTGAGAAGAACATGCAAACTCAAACAGAGAGGTCCTTTCCAAGCAGAGTACTTAATTTTTGTTGTATAATTATTACTTATTTTATTTAATAAATTATAACCCTGCAATTAAACTTAACCTCAGCCTTAATTATGCTCTATTATAATGCCCGTATTTACCTTAACTTTGGTCTAGCGTTAAAGTTGTTAATGGTCATGATTCATTAGTTGTAATAAGTGTAATTTGTCAAATAACAAGAATTTCCACATTGGAGTTCAAGAAGACATGTAAAACAAAAAAGCACACCACACTGAAGGTCACTCTTGGAGACAAAAGGGTGTAATAAATGGAGTATTGTTTTATCCACCACCACAATCTAGAAACATTTCACTTTTTAAACTGAATAACAACACTGAAGCGAAGGCAGGTCGACTGAAGTGACGACTAGTGCCACCAAGGAAAGTCGTCAGAGCTCACCTGCAGAGACAGCTGATCATGAGGAAATGGTGACTTGACTAAGCTGGTGTGTTATGTACACGCACACACACACACACACACACCTGTCTAGCTAGCAAATACTACAGCCATCCAGGGATGATTAGGACAAATTTTCACATCTAATGCAACACGTAGGGAGAGGCACTAGCTTACAAGTTTGATAGCCTGAAAGTTAGGATTAATCACAAGCCCAGGTTAGCACAGCATGTATACGTATTTATGTATATGTACATATAAAAACTGTGCATCTGGTAAAGGGATAAAGGGGTATCATGCAGACCATGGAGTCAACACCACAGTAATACTTTCAGTACAGTAGCTAGCACTCACTAAACCAACAATTTCCTCTTTTGAACCATTCAGGTTTTGCAGAATTGTGATCAACATCTCAAGACTCTTGGAAACCCCTCGAACAAAGACCCTGGCCTCTTGGAAGGCTGAGGCGGGAAACATACATCCCCTGGCTTGCTGGCATCCAGTCAAAGTCCAATTGAGGACAGAACAGGACAGAACAGAGCCGGGCCAGGAGACTGAAAAGAAAAGAAGGCTCCTCTGGCCCCTTCTCTTAAACAGGAGAAGCCCAGAGGAGTGATGCTGGCAGTGTGGGAAAATGTGCTTTTCTTTGAAGCACGAAGCATGAGTACACACACACATACTCTCACACACACACACACTCACTCACACACAGCCTCATTCACAATACTAAAATGGGTGTGCACATACTACAGATGCAGATAAAGTAGACCATTCATCAATGCATCATGCATACTCCAACTACCCATACACCCCTGCTCACATTACTTTGCAAGTGCAAGCAGCAGTTTCATGAATTAAAAGATGAAGGGAAGTCAAAAAAGTTTAGTTCAATGTAACAATGTGGGGACAATTTTTTCAGGTGAAGCTCAATTTCCTCCACCATCATTCAGAGAATGAGGATCTTCTTTACAGAGCATCCTGAGCATCATTTACCTTGTGAATTTAAGTGAAAAGTTAAAAAATAAATAAACCTCTGACTAAGAAAATGTTTGGATAGTGAGGATCCATGAGACTTATTGAGACCGTCCAATCTAAGCTCTACTAATCCTAGCGTAGCCTACAGGGAAAGTGTGGGAAAAGTTGTCTCCTGCCCAGCAGATCCCTCCTTCAATTTGTCAAATGAAACGATCACACATCCTAAACCTCCTCTCCCTCTTTCTCTCCATCTCTCCGGAGATGAAAAGGACAAAATTCGATCTCTCCATG
Source organism: Ctenochaetus hawaiiensis (assembly GCA_029783645.1). Classification (NCBI taxonomy): domain Eukaryota; kingdom Metazoa; phylum Chordata; class Actinopteri; order Acanthuriformes; family Acanthuridae; genus Ctenochaetus; species Ctenochaetus hawaiiensis. The sequence continues at coordinate 10,388,551 of JAPZDY010000012.1, read as the reverse complement.
AACTTTTGATGCTCCACATGCTCCTTCCAGCTCACCACGGGTAAACATTTAAGCCACCACAAATTTACTGGTCAGACTTGCCCCTGCCTCGCCGTAAATCTAACAGGAGGGCTTAAATGTGAGAATGGCTGGCAAACACGGCCAACAAAAGCAAACAGCTTAGCAGAGTCGGAACTGAATGGGCTGTAGGGTCTGTGGAGAAGAAAGCACCTCTCTCATGCAACAAGCGAGCTGTGGTTAATTTCTCATAGCAGGATAGAGAGAGAAAGAGAGAGAGGCGGCAGAGTCGGAGGCTGAGGATATACTCTGCATGCTCCTCATGAACGCTCTCCTTTCCTCCACTGAATACAGGAATCAATCTTGGACCGGCTGCTAAAGCCCGGCCACGAAGAAGCCTTCTCCCCTCTTACTTCACAGCCACACAAAAGACACTTCGGGGAGATATAGGCTTTGCCGCCTGGTTGTTTTTTTCCCTCCGTCATTTAGACTGTGAGCCCATTAATTTTTTCCACACACACACACACACACACACACCTCTCCTTCTTTTCTCTATACTCTCTTTCCTTCCTTTCCTTTTTTTCACTCTATCACTATCTCCCTACTCCTTCTGGTTCATTGAATCTGAGAGGAGTTTCTTAAGAGCTGCTGAGCACCAAGAGCAAGGTGCAGAGTCCTCACTGTCCTCCTCAAGGTTTGCTAGAAAAGCCTCAAGGAGGGCATTAAAATGGGAAGGGTGATGGGAGGAAAGGTAGAGGTGGGTGGTGCAGACACCCTTTTTGTCCCCTGTTTGCAGGGAGCATGCATGAGGCTTCCTGTAAGAGAGTTGTTTTGAGGACAAGAAGGGGAAAGAGCTTTCCATGGTTTCTTCAGTGACTATGTGCACAAAACATTCTTTATTTGCCTTTACTCTGAAAGAGACAAAATTCCTGCAAAGCTGTTTACATAGATAGTAAAAATTTTTAGTATGCCTGTTTACATGTAGCCATGCTTACTCTGATAAAATTAATACAAAAATACATAAATTAATTCTTTTAACTAGAATTTTGAAAAGGCTGGCATTAATCTCCAAAAACCTGTTGACACACAAGATTTTAATGTCTTTTCTTCTTCCGACCATAAATGTGGGTTTTTCCTTTATGCAAGCATCTGCAATCTGTAGCCTTGCAAACACACTGTAAACAAATAGTTCAAATAGTGCCCCTAAAAATGAATAATATCAGCATATCCCACCTGTCTTAATCACAAAGTGCTACATTATGAAGTAGCCTCTTTTGGAAAAGCAAAGCTAAATATAATGTTAACATGACTAACATGACTTTATGCACATGACTTTAAATTTAGATCACTGTCATATTTACAATAATACCAGAAAATTAGTGTGCGTGTTAACGTGTTAAATGTGTTTCATCATAACATTGTATGTACAAGTTTTGCTCCATCATGAGTTGGACGGTGTGATAACAACATTACACATGCAATTTTCAAATGTTCAATGTGTAAAAACATCATGTAGTACTTACATATGACACTCAGGCTTTCAGTATTTGTATTGCAATAAAAAGCACACAGACGTAAACACACACACACACACAAACACAATCACATGTTTTATCATCTCTCACCTTGCCAGTTGACTTGGGCCCCTTCCAGATGCAGAAGTAGCAGATGAACCAGGCCAGTGCCAGACACATGGCCAGCTCCCAGCGCATTCCCCCAATGTGCTCAATACCATCTGATATCTTCAGCACTCTGCGTCTGATTTGGCAAAGAGAACAGAGACGATTACTGATTTTATAATGTGATTTAGCTCTACACTCTTGTGTGACACAAGTAAAAGCATTAGTAAATGCTCTCTGGAAAAGAAAAAAACATAAAACAGCAGAGTCTCTGTAGACTTCCTGATGGACGCCTTAAATAACACTCTTACTCAGAGTAAATAAGTGTAAACTGTGATAAATAAATTACAACACAGAGAGGGGTGATAAAAAACTTAGTATTTGCTTGAGTTTGCTCACTATTAATTATAAAATAATTTTTACTGATTAACCAAAGTCGCTAGGAAAATTCATGCAACACTTTCATGCCAGTTAAAATGCTTTACATCCAATTTTAACAAAATACAATGTGCAAGCAAACCTGTGCTCTAGTTTACATGAGTTTTTAATGCTAAAAGCTTTTATAGACTTTTATTGGTTCATCTCCTTCCCTGATCCTCATCCTGCTGCCAGCCTGGACTTTGGCAGTGAAAGATGCAAGTAAAGACTGTAAATTCACAATCAGCGACTGTGGAATTGCTTCTGCATTGGCAGTCCTTAACAATATGAGGATGGCAACAGTCTTCCCTCTTGTGGCTCCACCGCCAACTCATCTGATAACTGGGAGTGAGAAAGGATGTGTTCTTCCAGCTACTGGACCTCCTCCTCCTCACTGCTGAGTCTCCTCTGCTCACCCCTTCAGTCAGCTTCCCATTGTTGTTAAAGCCGTGGAGGAACACATCATCCTCCTGATGCCTCAGCTCTGTCTTCAAACCATGTTCACAGCCCTCAGAGGGATCAGATTAGCTCAAGGAGGACACCAAGCAGAGGAGCATCTGTAACACTTTGAGCTGCTGTTGAGCATCAAGAATGCACAGATGAGCCAAAACATCTGCAGGGACGGGAAGAAGTCTAGTTTGCTCTTGGTTGTTCCAACGTTTTTGCCATGGGCAAGCAGAATCTTGAGCCCCTTAAGGCTCTTGATGCCAAAATGTTTTGTGCCAAAATAAAGTCCAGGGTGAGATCTTTAGCTGACAAATCAATCTCCAAAAACCAAACATCTTGAGTCAAATCTAGGCCTGGTTTTACAGAGCATCACTGAACTGCTTAATGCATTTATTACTTCATCTCCCCTCCCTGTTTTTCTGATAACCTGCAATGAGCAGCTGCTGGCAAAGCGGGCCACAGATGTGAACAAACTCCTCTGATCAATAAATTTAGGCAGATGGCAGCCATGTTTAAAGCTGGGTACCACATTAAAGAGGTTTGTGTAAGATGTTCTGTGTTGTCTTATCTTCTGCACTGTTGTTTGTGCTGTTTATTCGCTTTAAATCTGCACTTCTGAGTCTAAAACTTTTTTCCAAAATATGAAAATAAAAGTATATTTTGATCTTGAATTTGAAATTTTGGCTTGCAGGTCAACAATACAGCTTTATCAGGCAAAGACAATCTCATAGGTGACTTGTGGCCTGACAGCTGTAGTTTAGGCAACTAAACTACTGCTGTAGTTTAGGCAACTAAACTACTGATGTGTAGTCCACCTACAGGTGTAACAGTGTAGGTGCAAGATGCAGGGCATGTTATCAGCGATTATGACATCAAAGCTTGTCGGCGGCGGTGATTCAACAGTGTGTTTCCTGTTTGTTGAAGCATAGCCAGGCCACAGCATTGATGGAGGATGAGAAGCGAGATTCAGGGCCACAGAGCTACATGGTCCTGCCAAATCTTTGCCACCGAGTTCACCCCCGGAGCTCCTGACCAGCCATTGATCACGGTGACATGTTCTTGGTGGCCGGCCACAGGCTGGTCCAACACGGCCCCCCTGTCCTTTCCTGGTCAGCCGAAAGGGCAAGATGTGAACGCTAATGTGTGTCAATATACTTAAGTGTGTTCTTAAATACATGTCAGTTGGTTTTAAAATGGGGTGGATTATATCTCTGCAGCGTGGCTTATGTACATACTGTCAGATGTTATATAGAAGGTGCACAGGTCAATAAACTTAACACTAATATCTGGTGTTTCCTTGGTTTAAAGTGGAGTAAAGCAGATGAAGCGATCATCTACCTGGTAACAAAATCTCTGTAACCACATTGAAGCATTTTAAGGTTAGTCATCTTTGCCAAAGAAACACATTTAATTTTCCTTCATTTATTTGTTCAGTTTTAATCATGTATGGGAGAAGACATCTTGCATCTTGGTAAAAAATAATCCTAGAAGAGGATGACTCCATCTCTTCCTCAATTCCTGCATCCAGCATTGTGAATGCATTATTTTTTTGGCAAATATGTACAAAATAAATCAGATGTGTACATATCATGTGTTAATTTGTGAGTCTTCCGTTAAATCCTCTTTGGATGATATAAGCTTGGCTATTCCGAGTCTAAAAAATGAAGGAATTGTAAAACCATTTGTTTTGAAGTACCAATTTAAAAAATCTACAGATAGCAAATCACTTGTTGTTGAAATTACAGCTCAGATGTTTGTTTTTGCTGTATATACAGTACCAAACATGACAGTGTGTCTTGGCAAAGATTAATCAAAGCCTGGTTGGTTGCTATTTTTGCCAAGGGCATGGTGGTTGGCCCTTTGGCCATTTCCTTTGGGCATGTCTCTCTCTCTGGGGTTAGATCTATGCTGCTGGCTCGAATCTGATGTTCTCATCACTTTTATACAAATCATGTCGCTTCGTTTTGATTCAGATACAAAAACATTGATCCAAATTTTAATTTGACCATTCAAATGTCATATTTAGGTTAAAGAAATGAGATTTGACCCAGTATAAACACAGTCACTGGCAGCAAGACAGGAAGTGTGGTCAGCATTACACACTGACAAGGTCTGATCTGCTGCCACACACATGGCTCTAGCTGGGAGACAGCTGGCCTACCAGGGCCTGTTGACACACAAATATGAAAAGGGCTGACTAATTATTGGGGGAAAGGTTAGGGGGTCAGAAAAACAGTCTGGAGCTGTCAGAAGCTCAGATTTCCAAAATTACGTTAGAATGACGGACCGCCTGAAGCAGCGGAGCCTGGCATTAAGGGACGAACTACGAAACCATTAATATTTAATACGCAGAGAGATGAAAACCATCATCATGGTTTGCTCTCCAATAGGACTTTGCAAACATAAGAAGAGCTTGGAATCATATGCAAAGACTGATGGACAAGAAAAAAGAAGAATTTCAAAAATTGTACTTACTCCCAGAACTCAATCACTGGAGAAGTTGCGTTGGGGTTTGTGATGTTGGTGGCATTTTCTCCATAGTAGTCAACACAGTTTTCTGTGGAAACACAATGACATTTTATCATTTTTAAAAGCCTATTAGTGGTATATGTATAAATATAGCATTACAAGATTAAAACTCTAAGATTTTTTCTATTTCCTGTTCTCCAGAAGCAAAACAATGCACTCAATTATTTTTGCTTGCAACAATAATTCCCTCTCTTAGTCACTGCTCCCTCCTCCCACCTGTATTCCAGTAGTGCCCACAGCCGGCCCACGGCAGCTCAGTGGTGAAGCAGTTGAAGAGGTAGAAAATGGCCCAGGCAAGGATCACTACATAGTACACGTTTAGATGAGCTTCAATCACCTGCGTTGCATAGCCAATGCCTGAAAAAGATTCAGAAATGAAGGTGACTGGATTTTATTGCAACTAGCAGGTCGTCACAGCTGCACTGATCAATGACAGCAAGGCATCTACAGAGGTCAACGATCAAAAAGGTGCGGATGAAAAAAAAAAGCAAATTTTATTAGTGGAGGAATCCAGTTTTGTCAGCCCAACTTCTTTCCTCTGCATACTGTTATGTTCTTTAATAATTAAGATCCTAAGCACTTCTGATGAAAGATAAGAAGTGAAAAGTGTTTTCTCACCCTCAAAGAGCGGGCAGACTTTCCTCCAGCAGGTGATGCCTCCCTCGCTGGTGAACTGACCCAGGGCAGTCTCCAAGAAAAACACAGGGATACCGCAGCACACGAAGAAGATGACATACGGGACAAAGAACGCACCTTTATGCACACAAAAGAAAATACATAAAGACATTAATTCCACTTGATTAACACTGGAATAAAAAGTTAATCAGCATAATTACTCAACATGTATATTAACCCCAAAACACAAAATTTCTAATTCTTCTTAAACCCCGCTCTAAAGGAGTAATGAGTCATTCACAGCACTGAAATGAAAGCCCTCACTGTGACACCACACTCATCCGCAACATGACCTTTTCCCACTGTGCTGTCTGCAGGTGCTGGATGAGGAAACCCACCTCTTTTATTGACATGAATGTGCGTAATGAATTAAAAGTAGATGACATAATAATTAAATACTTGTGTTTATCTTTAAAAAATATCAAATTGACTTCCTCCTTTGGTCTTAACACTTGTATTTTTATGTCTTTAACAATCTTTCTCCATCCACTCTTCCTGGAAGTGAGCTTGTCTTCATCGCAGAACCCACCACATGGATTATACTTATACTTATACAGATAAGAGAAACTTCCTCACCTCCTCCATTCTTGTAGCAGAGGTATGGAAACCTCCACACGTTGCCCAGTCCAATGATCTCTCCGGCCACAGACAGGACAAACTCGATCTTGTTGTTCCAGTGGCCCCTCTCATTGTAGTCCCCGTTGTCCAAGCTGGAGCTGGACCCTTCCGGGTCCCTGCCTTCCTCTGGTTTACCGTTTATAACGGGCCCGCTCTTCTCAGCTGTCATGACGCTCCCGCAGCCCACTGAGAGAGAGAGAGCAAAAGCGCACGGACGGAAGATTTTAAAAAAGTGACCCCACAACCAAAACTTAAAAAAAAAAAAAAAACACTCGGTGACTTTTTTCATCTGTATTTTTC
>JAPZDY010000012.1:10333391-10381849 GCA_029783645.1 Ctenochaetus hawaiiensis | reverse complement strand
GTATTTTTCCAAGAACATCTGAATCTGAATGGGATTGTTCAATTAATGCAAAACCACGCCCACTGAACGGCCGGCACTTATGTATGTGAGGGTTCAAATCAAGTGAAAGCGATCCAATTAATTTTCACTTATTATGTAACATGGCCCTTTAATCAGCCACACAGAAGGAGCAGCAGTGGAGTTAAGTGCGACAACTTATTCCCAACCAGCGAATTCAGTTGAGGGATAACAACTCAAAGGACAGAAAACAGTGAAAAACACATTTTATTTTTCATGTTGTCCATACAGAATGGCGATGCTTTCCGTGGGAATAAAAAAACAAACATGCATTAATTGTTTACTTCTAAGGAAACAACTATATCCGCTGAGAGCATGTCTTTCCTTTCCCTCTGATATTACCGTAACATCACTGCAATACAGCACTTAAAAACAACTTGTTGAAATGCAGTTGCAGCGTACCTTATGTTAAAATCAGCGATATACTAAGAAGTTTAAATCGCTCAGTCAAGTAAAACAGCAAAAAAGCAGCAAATCAATAGTAAAAAATAAAAACATGAAAAGTACGAGACAGAGAGGATCATGCAAATACAAGATTAGACATGTAAAACACTGACTCTACTCACCAGTCTCCTATAGAACAGTGGCAAACCTCCTTTTGGCTCCCGCGATGATGCGCACTAACAATCGCCTTTACAAAACAAGGATGGTTTAGGCTGATCAGGGGGGTGAGGAAAAAAAACAGGAGAGAGGGGGCAAAAGAGGGGAAAAAAAGAGGGACAATGTGGGTCCGCGTTGAGTCAAGTGGTTTAGTTGAGTCTCTGGTTTGTAAAAAGGAAGATCCCAGGCGTCGTGGAGTGACGGTCGATCTTGCACCAGGCGATGGATAACCTGCGACTGCGCTCCCACTCTCCAAGCGGTCCACTCTCAAGCGCCTCGACTTGGATAAAAGCCATGTGGTAACCAATCTAGCTCTCTCATCAGCGTTACCACGGCGCGCAGAGAGCAGGGGGACATGAGCAGAAACACGAGACGAAAAGTTAGGCTGTTTGGAGTTTTACTAAAATTATCAACTAAAACGTTATTAAAGGCTTTATTGCATGCTTCTTTAAGTCGCCCCATTTGGTTTAAATATCTCTAAACTGATGGATGGGACGTAGCATACACAACCCACCTACAGACATACCAGTAGATGATTAAAAACGAAGTTAAACTGAGTTTAACGACGTCTGAACGCCACAACAAAATGTAGGCTGCCACTGCATAAGTATGTTTTAATCATGTGTTAAGCCCATATAAAGTTTTTTTCCCCATATTTTGCCATCAATTCCAGTTCATAAACTTAGTCTTTTGTTTTCCACTCACTGACTGGCTTTTTTTGTTTGCATATTGTTGATTTTTTTTTTTTAATTTAAATCCGACAAACAGGCAATATTTAACCACGAACAAAGAATTAATCTTCTGTGTGTCTCAGCAATTAATGCTTCATGCTAATATTCACAAAACTGATTATCAGTATCTTTCCATTTGATATCTAATAATGCACTTGACCAGATAATATGATACATACATTATATTTTTTAAGCTGTATTGTGTGCAGCTTAATCACAGATGTGACACTAATGGTAACATGTTGCAGGCCTTCATTTGTGGAGTTTCTCAGTCTGGGTTCTTATAATTTGGTCCATTCTGACTTTGGATCATAATAACATTTAATTAACAAAGACCTGCAGCCTCATATGTAAACAAACCCGTGTGTGCAGATGAATAGGCAGATGGTCTGGTCAGCTGGCATGTTGCAAGAGGGCAAGTAGGGCACCAAGCACAAAGCTAAAACATCAACTTCAGAATTTCTATGAAACAGATGGCAAGTTAGCAAAGTTAGCAAAGTTAGCAGGACCCATCATCAGAGTTTTCACAATTATCAGAATAAGACTTATGCTGAAAATTACTGGAATTAGTCTTTACAGGTTTACCTCCATTTCAACTTAGACTATACATATTTAGAACTAATGTCAGGAAAATCATATTTCTGTAAAAGTTCCAGCTGTAAGATTCCAGTCAAAACCATTTATCTACCCACTTTTTGTTAAATAAATGAACAAATTATCAGTTTAAAAAATATAGTAGGCACATACATCTACATGTCAGCACAGAAATGACAAAGATCAAAAAATCCTCCACACACACTGAAAGGTTAAAAAAAAAACTTTATTTATTTCATGTCACCTGAGGTGTTTGTTGAGGACTTGTGGGAAGTTAAGCCTCAGTGTTCAAGGAGGCGGTGACCCCGTTTGATTTATGAATTGATGTCAACAGTCTGGTCGTCTTTGTCAAAGCGGTTGCTCCTGGGGCTTTGCTCGCAGCATACCAACTCACACCTCTTTGTCCCCTCCAGAAGTCACTCTGCACACGAGCACACAATATGAATGATTTCCTCGTTTAAAAACACTGGGCTGTTGTTGTCACTGGCTAATGATGAATGATCAGCTTGTCATAAAGTCCTAATAACCCATGCTGCTTGAAGGACAATTATTCCTTAAGGGCTTAAAAAGGGATTTTGTAGGGTTTGTAAGGTTTGTTCATACACAAGTTGATTGCCTGGTTTCCAGGCGTGATAGACTTGGTGCACTAGGAACTCCCCTGACTCTAAAAGCCTGACCTAGTCTCTAAGAATCTCTTCACGCAAGGGTCACTCGTCATTAGAAGCCTAAAGGAAGTGCCCTGCATAAAAAGTATGGCCACCCAAAGCGGCTGGCAAACACTCGCTGTGCTTTTCAGGCAGAGTCAAGTCCTTTATTTACGTTGCCCTGTACAACATTATCAGAGGGGGAAGGCTTGACGAGGATAAAGGGGATCATTTCTTGCAGGTATAGGGCTGCTATAGAGGCTGATGGTCCTGGTTTCATGTTTTATAGGTCTATTCTTGGTAGGAAGTGGCAGATTTATTCCTCTAAAAAGTGCTGCATGTAGCTGTGTGTTGGTATGAACACACAAAAATAACTTCTGACCTTATCTAAAGCAGTGAGATTACATTTTTTTAAACTTTAGCAAAGTCAAGAGTGAGTTTGTGTCCACGCCATGAGAGAGTTTGTCTCCATAAGACTTGTTAAAAATAGTAAAGGTTCCTCTCCAGCGCAGGATGGTCTGTTGGCTGCAGGTCATTACAGATCTGGCTTACTGACTTCAGAACAAGCAAGAAGCTTCAAAGTGATTGGCTGGCTGACTCCAAAGAAATCTCCAACTTGTCGTTCGATTGGTTGTTGGAGTTGTGAGGAACAGAGTCACTTTAATGTCCAGTTAGGATACTCGAAAAAAGACTTGTTGCTAGGATACGAATCATCAGTCTATTCCAAGGTGCTGTGAGTGAAACAGGAAATAAAGGATCAGATAGGTGGACTTAAAAAACTGTATGTTAAAGGCAGAGGTGAAGGATAAGTGGTAAAAAACAAAACAAAACAAAACATGCATGATATAAAAGATATAAGGCAGGATTTAAACTGAAGAGAGGAGATTGAATGAGTAAATCTGATCAGCATCTCTTTCCATCATCTCACATGATGTTATGTAACTAATTTTTTTCACTAGTTTTTGAATGCTGCTCAATTTGTCTCTGAATCTCATTATAGCAAATATCTTTTCACTAAGGGCTGAAAAGTGCTTTTAATGGGTTCATACATTTGCTTTTCACAGAAAAAATGCTTCTTTTATTTTATAAAAAACTGTAAAAACAACTGAAGCAGCAGTATGTATTTTTTATATATTTTATCTTTCACATTCTTTCTCATTAGCAGGGACTGTGAAAAGTCACAAGAACAGATCATACTGACTTCTACAAAAACCCACAATTAGACATGAACTCACACAGAACCAGGTCCTGTTATATGTGTTAATAGGGTCAAATGTCCAGCTGTGGCAGCAGCATGTCCAACATAACCTCAGCATGCTTCATCCTACAGAGTGCAGCCATTAACAGGAATGAATTTTAGATGACGACAGAACTTTAGAGTTTGTGTGGATCATCTAAATATGGTACAAACCAAATTTAGTACGATGGGTTGAATACATGCCGACAGTGGCAAAACCATGAATGTATTAAGAAGAAACTGGGTACAATGTTGGAAGTGGGTCTTTTTTCCTTGATATGAAAGTTGCGTAGTTGCATATTACACCAAAAAAAGTTTGATTTTGACGCTCAAATGTATCCGATTAATTTAAGTTGCTTCTTTCACAGTTTAAGGTATCTCCCAGGAGGCTTAAGGAGGTATGATTTTAAATCCTGCAAACAACAGGAGGGTAACTGCACCATTAGCTGTACAGGAACATCAGCATCTGTTGAGATGGGCCCAGTAGATCGTTGGTTGAATAAAACCTGGAGTTTGAGGGATGAAGGTGGTTTGCTTTAATCACACACTGAAATAAAATCTGACAGCAGCAAAGGAAGAAACATATTTCAAACTTGATTTGTTGGAAGAGGAGTTAGCAAAGCATCTTCTGTTAGCTGTCTGAGTTTGAAGTGAATAGAAAAAACACAGATAAGCCATGAAAGTAGCCTCAAGTTTGAACTGCTGCTGAGCCTTATCTTATAAGAGGACTTCTGAATGGAATAGATCTTCCCCCCGAAAATCTGCTTTCGATATGTTTGACATGTTTGGAAAAGCATCCATTCAAGGACAATCCCAAAATTGACTGACAAAAGACGAAGTCATAACCTTGGCCAGGTCTGCCATTCAGTGCATTGCAATGCTGATGCTTTGCCAAGTGTATAAACCTGCAGCTCAATGGAGACACCACCACATATCTTCATATCAACAGCAATTTGTTTGAGCAATTCAACAAGACGCCCCTGGAACATTTCAACACGGGTCACTTCACTGAGAAAGCTTTAGACCGCATTGATGCACAATTTTCACCAACAACAAAAAGAAACTGCAAGGGAAAGTGAAGAGAAAAGAAGCTAGGGGAAATGCAAGACAAAGAGCCTCGCACAACAGATCCCAAACTCAGGTTCAACAAACTAGCTGCAGCCAATCCATTGCATCTATTCAGTCCATTTAAATTCAGTGTTTCTTTTATCCCCCTGCGACAATTAGTCTGGTGTCCGACAAAAGGTAGTATTTACATTCACAACAATAGCTTGACAGTATCAGATAATAGTATGAGGGTGTGATAATTAAGCTTTAGTCACAAACATACGCGTGGGCATGCACACACACACACATCCACACACACACACTCTGACCCCACCTTACTGCTTTTCTCTGAGAGTCTAACGGGTTTTTTTTTTTTTTTTTTTTTTTTTTGGCTTGGCAAGAGAAGAGTGTTGAGTAGCTACCAACCAGGCCACCCAGTAGTGAATGAGACCTGCTAGCAACATGCCAATAGAGCTGAGAGGCCTGATATTGGTTTCCTGAATATTAATACCAACTATTAAAGACTAATGCTTGTGTGACGGCATAAAGTTTATTAAAGTGACAACACGAGCAAACACAGCACCTAATAGCACCTCCTTTAAACAGCATACAAGTGTTAACTATGGTAAAAATGTGAAATAAGATGCATAAGTTATTGGGTTTAATACTAGTTTAAACTGGGGGATCAAATTTGTTTCTGATCAAAGAGAGCTTCTGACCCAAAACCTCTTTTTATTTCTTTAAATGGGTTACATGTGACATGTCTGCACCATTTACAGTACAATCCCTCTTTTCACTCTCCTGACTTTGTGTGCACATCATGAAAACCAGGCTGAGTTTATCTACTGGTATGAAAAGAGTCTTATGTGCTTCAGTCAACTTTCATCGTAGTTATATATTTGCTAATGATTCCAAAATAAAGTATAAACTAGATATCAACCTGTACCTACAGTAGACAGTGCTGATACGGCCTCTATACAGGAACTGTATTTTAATTGGTGCAAAAATATTACATATCTCCCCTTTAACCAAACTGTAACTTAACCACAGCAATGGAAGTTAAAAAAAAACAGTGATTCGAACCGTTTTGTAAAGGTCATATGTAGTTTAAAAGGAGCAGAAAAACTTTATAATTTCCTTAAATCAAGCACCAGATAGGAAAAGCTAACATGGGTCATTGACATTTAGTTACAAAATGTTCATATTTTACCGCTTTCATGAAAGGATTTAATGTTTCAACAAAGTTCTGAGTCCATTTTTTCTTTAGAAATGCCCACTGCAGACTGAAGTGCCAGTTTTTGATAACTGTCATTTTCACTCACAGTTGCTGGCTTGATGAGCACCAAGGTAATAATTGCATTCAAGCCCTCTACCCTGCAGATTTCTCATGGGAGACTGATAATATCAAACCTGATGTGCAATTATACATTCAGCTATTCTTAGTTCAATCTGTCTCACCTGCCAGACAGCCTTTCAATGCATGGGCTATTAGTACATCCTGAAGTGCATTGGACCATGAGTAATGAAGACAAACCAGAGATATCATACAAATAACGGCTGCTGGTGGTCTCTCTCTCTCTCTCTCTCACTGCCGTCCATCCATCCATCCTCCGCCTACTCTTCAGCTCATCCTTAACTCTTGATGAAATGCCGATCAGTCTGGGAAATGTGACAGCCCTGCATCTCCTTCTGAATTTGTCATTTCACTTATCGCTGGCTGACATCTCAGTATCAACATGATGAGTTGTGGAATGGAGATAAAATGCCTGTGAGGATTAGAGGTGGGACATAATCACACACCTGTCCATCTGCTGAGAACAGAGTTTGATGTGTCTCTGGCCATGAGAGACAGAACGGGAACATGCAAGCCAACATATCTGTGTATGAGTATGTGATGTGTATATTTGTGTGTGTGGGTGTGTGTGTGTGTGTTCCCAGGCTGGGCATCTTACTTCAGGGCAAAAAAAAGACTCCTGGAAATTAATCACAAAGAGTTAGGAAAAGAAACTTTTTCACTGGTGCTGTTTAAATCATCTTTCATCCAAGCCCACAGTGGATTTTCATTGCAATTAATGGATTCACTTGTATTCAATAATTAATTCCTTCCAGTCCACTTGAAAGTGGTACAATTACATGATAGTTGAAATGACGGACATTTATGAAGATTCACAATTTTTTTTAACAAGAGAATAGTATTAAAATCAACAAGTCCTACAAATTAAATAACAAAATTAGGTTGTTTGTCATTGTCCTCAAGAAAAACACATATGAGCATTTCAAACTGCAAACTGCTGCACTTGTGATAAAGGCCTGGTTCAGTTCAGGCATAAAAATGACCTGATTAAATTAAGGGAATGACTGTGGTTTGGTTTAGCCGGCACGGAGTTGAAAAAATGCATTGGAGTATAAATAGAGCAGCTGGATGGTTAGGTGATAGTTGCCGCCCTTAGAATAGCAGGTCATGAGTTCAAAAACACTCTCAGAAATGGACAGAATTCATATACAATGAGCATATGTGGCAAAATGGTAATGTCACTGCCCAACAATGGGTCAGGAGTTTTAAGCTCCAGTCAGGACAGATGTGGAATCAATAGAGTGCATACAAAGGTGTGTATGGGGAGAACAGCTGGAGGGCTTATTATTGCTGCCTTTGGAAAAGCAGATAGTGAATTCCAAGCTACAGTTAGGAAAGGTCTGGAATTTATGGAATATAAATGTAGAGAGCATTCGGTTGGCATGATGATAATGTTGAATCAGCACATCGTGAGTTCAAAACACCAGTCAGGACGGGCTACACGCTGCTTAAAACCAGCACCAGAACACCAGAACCATGGCACTGTAAAAATAATAAACTGAAAAAACAAAACATTAAGCTTCAACTTTTACGGGCCTCACAAAAAACGTACACTACAACATATATTCTGCTGGTTGGGTTGGTGTGACCCCAAAATAAGACGGGGGTGTCACAGTTAATGGCACTAGGAAGACAAAAACATTTTTTATTTACAAAAACATAAGTGTGATTCAGGAAAGTTTCCTCATTCCAGGCTTCTGAAGGTCCTTCACCAAACCCATCTGCAAAGAAATCACTCATTAGTACAACAGCTCACAATTTATGTGCACAGGAAGTCTGTAACATGTGACAAGAGGCTGCACATAGATACACATATGTTTATTTTGTTTTATTTTTATTTTATCACAAGTAAAAAAAAAGAAAAGAAAAACTGAGATTCAGTAGCAGGGTTGTTAGCATGAAGGCCTTTATGAGTATTATGCTATAGGTGACCTCTACTGGTCAGCACTCTTAACTGCAACATCCCTTCATCAAGCCCTTTAACGGGAATCTATTTGGTAAATTTTTCATCCCCTCTAAATGGCCATTAGTTTTAAATTTGTGAAACAAAACATCAACAAATGATCTAAAACTTAAAAACCATGAACGGACCCTTGTGATGAGCACATGACTCATCATCTGTTGTCTTATAGTTGTGTATTGTTTGTAAAGTTTCCCTCCTGCCAATAGGTGTCATATCTCGTTTGGCTAGTGTGCAGAGTTTTTGCAGCCCTGAAGTGTATTTGAGCGATAACAAGTCACCATGTATCACCTTTACTTTGAATCATCTGTAAGCTCAGTGTTCGTGCCATGAATGTGTGTGTGCGTGTGTGTGTGTGTTTCCCATGTCATTCCCAAAGTCCAACCCCCTCCAACAGGAACCATAGTCTCTCCTTATCCCATTAAGACAATTGTCAAGACTGGCATTCAACATGTGCACGTATGTGCGTGAGCGTGTTCGAACACACACAAAAACCCACATATACGGACGAATGCACACAAATATAGCAACCTATACACACACTGGGTAGAGAAAGAGTAATTTCAAAATCAATCCTTTTTGGAGAAAAAGAGTTGACAAAAAGAATGAGAGCCCCAAAACCTCCACCAGTGTTGGCTGATTGTAAAGGACTGTCAGTTACTGCAGCCTTCTATTGGGCCAAAGGGAAGCAGCAGGATTCAACTTGGGGCCCAATAAAGGGCTATTCTTCCTGGAAATCGGCCCTCGCACATGGACTTGAATGCACTTGAGCACTAATCTTCAGAGCTGTGGGAGCCCACTCTATATTCACAGCCTGTGCCACCCCAGCAGGCACGGCCACGCATGCTGATGCTAGTACAGACACTACCAGGCTAATGCTAAAGCTAACTGAGGGTTAATGGTATTGTAGCCCACTGAAATCTCTGGATTTCTGTTTCTGATTGTTCCCTCTCGTTTCTCTTCACACACAGCGTGTTTGAGATAGCGTTCATCTTATGTGTATTAGTACTTTGCAAAGACCTGCAACAGTAGCATTTCAGTTAAAAATGTTTGTATGCTGCAGGTAGATTTGTGCTTCTGTCTTATGACATCGGTTTACAGGGTCAGGTCATCCCATTTTTAAAAAACAACATGCTAATGCTAGAAGCCTCTAGGGAAGAACTACCAAACTTGAGTTTTTCTCTAAAATGCATTCTTGTTATATGTGATTACTATCAAATTAAGTGGCAGCCTTATAAAATAAAGCACGAGAAAAATACATATCTTCAGTTATTTTTCTGTGGTATCAGTCAGTGCAGATAGTTTATATTTCAGTTGTGCAGGATTTAAAACATCATTTCATGAACACTGTTCAGGTACAAAGGAGTCTCAGTGAAAGTATCAGGTTAAAACGATGATTCCTGATGAATCTTTAAACCGTCATTTTCCAAGTGGTGAGCAACACAAATAAAATCACATTTACCTCCATCGTCCTGAGGTGGAAGGGAAAATGTAGAGACAGAAATGAAAAAATATGTTTTCCTTGCCATTTGGATGAAGCTGCCCTTTGCAAAGTTTAAAGTGAGGCAACAGGAACGAAGTATCAGAATCTCAACCTCACAGACAGTGAACCACAGCACTCATTTCCTGCATTTAAAGTGATCTGATTCTCTCAGCATCTACAGAGGCCATGATGTCCCATTATATGTCAAGTGTGAGCAGACTGACTGTTCACTGAACTTCTCCTTTAACTGCTGCTGCTATGTTTGCAATATGCAGGCGATTTACAGCTTTAAATTTTTAGTAACTGTTGAAACACGATATTTTGAATTCAGATAAATGTAAACAAAAACAGTTTTTCATTTTGTTGGCTTAAAAAATGCTGCTGTCAGGTTTAAGACAAGCAAACATGCTCACATTTGCTGCTTGTGAGAGCAAACAAACACATTGCTCAGTCCATTTGTTAGACTTTGTTGTTTTAGGATAAAAAAAATAAGACATCATCCTCAACACTCTTTAAATGCAGAGTATCACTGCACAAGAGACTCATGCAAACCATTTCAACATGTTGAGAAATCCGAAGCTTGACAGCTTCACTGCCCTGAGTTACAGTCACCAAGCTATGATTGGACAATCACTGCTCAGGAGACGAATGTAGCAACCAGTCGATGAGTTAAAAAAAAAAAACCTAACAACTGGCCTTTTCTATTGTTTTACTATTCGTAAAAGCCCGTAGGTTTTTTAAAATCTGGCTCTATTTGTGTTATCACCAAAAATGGCAGAGGGACACTTTTCAATGGCGTTATCACAGTTTTCTGCAAACAAAAACTACTGTCATCACTGTAATTTTTAAAGATGCTGAATTCATAAATTAAATCAAAACAACACATTTAAATGGGCTTTAAATGGCCAAGTGAAAAGAGTGCAAACACACAAATCACAGGTTTTGGGGATGAGAGTTAATCAGGGAGGAAGAGGCAGGCAGTGCGATCTTTCAGCCGACAGACACATGGTTCAATATCACTGTTTTCACCGCCTCATTAACGATGTTCTGGATCGGCTTCTGCTCAGCGTGGGTTAAACCAGGTGAAGGGCTATTAATCTACATCTTATTTTGCTCTGATGGCATTGAGAATAAAAGCCCAGCATCTTAATTATTGCAACTGTGATCTCGATTGAAATTTGTCAGGCATCGATGTGTTTTTGGATGGATTTTAATTATCTAACTTTTTGTAAACTGAGTAAACTCTGAACACAAAGGTACGATTTTTACCTGTATTATAAATGATGGTTTTATGGTTTCCTCCATCACACTAAACGCATTCTCTTAACAGCAACACCTCAAGTAATGTAAAGAGAATCTAAGATCATTGTAAAAGCCTTGTCCTTCCTACTGTGAAAACAGAATTGAAGACTTGATAAATGATGCAATGATTTTATTTTCCTTTGAAATTAATAGTAAGGGGAGAGATAAGTGACACTGGACACTGAAACTGTAGATCTGAATTTGTACTCAAAGCTGCTCTACTCAATATTTTTACATCAGCAACTGTGTGTAATGAGTGCAAATGTGTAATGAGAAAAAAGTCGGTCACAGTTCAGTGCAGCATTTTAGCATCTTGCAGCTCTTTGTTTTGGTTTTCTCTCCTATTGTTTAGTTCAGCTGCTGTTTGCTGTCGTCTACAGAAAAGGGCTCTGACAGACTCACTAATTTATTACCAGCCAAGAAACATGTGGCTGTAAAAGATGTTAACCAGCTTGTGAATTTTATGTAAAATATAGCAGCAGAGTGCCAGATACTTCCCTCATGAGCAGGTGAAGGGCTAAGAAGAGAGACTGAGAATTGGATTAGCTGTTTGCTAACATGTTCTGCAAACAAGCTTTGCAGAGTGATACTGTGTTGATGCTCTCAGCTTGTTGTGCTGCTCCAAAGTGTCCACAAAAATCATTTTATGCAGGTTTAATCATTTAAAAATTGGCCTGTGAGGTTTTTAATCTGATCTCGACTTTTACTACATTCATCTAAACAAGAAGAACTCGAGCTTGTCATGAAGGGTAAAGCATGGGCACAGCGAGTGTAAAAGTTGACTCTAATCTAAAGTTCTGGAGTATGAAATGAAACCTTCAGAAAAGAAGACAAGTGAGCTGACAGGGCTCAGGATTTCTCTTTCCATCGCCTCTTCTGTTTTTTTCTTTGCAACACCCACAAAAATTTCAAGGTATCTGAGAGCTTTTCACTGCAGCACAAGAATGAGTCATGATGACCTTTGTCTTATTACTGAAGAACATTGATGCTGCAGAGACACTTTACAGGGTCTTTACATGGATAAACAGGAATGTAATGGTGACTGTAGTTATCCCTAGAGAAACACTGCCCTCCAGTGGACAATAATGTTGAGATAAAACATGCTCTATGAGCTTTTTATTTTAGAACAAGCCATATCTATTACTCAGATATCCAGTAATAATGCCTCCACTGGCAAAACTGGTTCAAGAGGAGTGTTTGTTTATCGAGCATAGACTGAAATTGTTCCTCACATGAGTCAACTCAACACAAGCAGCGGATTTGTGTTGTTCTCTTCCATTTCAAATTAGTCTACAATCTTACTAACAGTGGAAGAAATAGTACCATTTTAAATTAAATAGAGATTGCTGTGATGTTTTTTAAATGCCACCAACATCCCTGCTAAAACTAGATGACATTTTCAAGTGATGAGAGATAATTTGCCATGTAGACGTCTTTAACCTGAATACAGCTCTTAAGAAATTTACAGACAATTCTAAATATAGTATAAGTGAAGTATGTAAAAAATTAAGGGTTTAAATGGTCACAACACTTGTAAAAAAATCACTATATTAAAAATGTGCAGTTACTTATTAAAAGAACATGGTTGCTTAAGGCAGGAGTTCCCAGCATGGGAGTTAGATAAATTAGAGTTGGACAAGTGAAAGACATTTTTTTTTCCTTATTACTGCTGCTGAAGCACTTTTGGGCCAAGGCTCTTAATCCTTGAGTGCTGCCCAGCGGCCACAGATTAGATTGTGGTTGAACTGGGCAGCTTTAGGATGTAAATGTCTGTAACTGAGCGGGATATTCCTGAAAAAGACAGCATTGCCCCAGAAATACTTCCCTCAGTAAATAAAGGCATAGAAATATAAAAGTCAAATCTGAGGCGTTTAGAAAAGATTAAGAAGCCAAAAACGGGGGGAAAAAAAATAGATAAAATTATACATATATATTTTCCAATTTGCTTTTTTTGCCATGGTCTCACAAGCATTATCTCCACAGCACTGTGTCAGAGCTGGAGGTAGGGCTGTCTGCACCGATAATGGTTCTGTAATAGGGGAGTAAAATAGTAATAGGGTCCTGTAAACCAGTCACAATCATCTTAGGCAGCACCAAACCCATAATGCAGTGCCAGGAATTACAGGAATTAAGAAAAAAGTAACACACGGGTAGCAGAGCCTCAGCTGTGCAAAGATGATAGACATAGTTTTTAGGAAACCTGCTAAGCATCAATATTTATGTGATGTTAGCATGCAGCATTAGCAATTAGCTCAAAGCGTCATTTTGCATTTAAGTAGTGGATATTGGATAGGGTAACATCATCAGGCCTCTGTTCTACTCTTTTATCACAATGATATTTGACTTTTTTATGCAGGAACTGGAGAGAAGAAAGTACAGACAGAGAGGAAAAGAGGGAGAGAGATGGTGAAAGACATGCAACAAAATTCCTCAACTGGACAAAAACCAGGCATGTTGCAACTACTGCGCATGGTCTGCACCTTAAACCATCAGTATTCCTCAGTATTGCTCTGATTTAACAATTATGGGGTAAAAAAAAGCTGGGACCCACAGGTTGAACTAAGAGAGCTCCCCTGTTTAAACTGAAAATTCCAAACATTTGCTATGAGCAGAACCATCGGCAACAAATCAATGAAAATGGAAAAAAACAATCAAAGTCAAAGTGGACACTGGTAGGTGAAGCACAACGAATCAGAACAGGACATGTCACACGGGGCCAGGACACACCATGCTGGGTCATGCTGCTCTGGGAGATTTATTTAGTGATTTTTCGTTTTTTTGTTTTTTTTTTATTATGTTTTTCACTTGCGCTCCTGTCAGGAGTGTGGTAAATGGGACAGTCAAGCAGCAAGAGTCACAGTTCATTATCATCATCATTATCATCATCAGCATCATCACTGTTACCACCATTATCATCCTCCTCATGGTTATAATAATAATAATAATTTTCATCATCATTTTTCCTCAAGCTAGAAAATAATTTACATCACATGTTTTCACTGACTTTTGAGACCACAAACATTCCAGCAACACACTCTAGGATTAAGGGTGGGTAACAATCAGAAAAGCATGACTTTTTGCATAGTATTAAATGAACAAAGACATTGAGTTCTTTATTTACAATTATTGTATAGATAAAAAAAATATCATAAAAACAAGATGAACACTTAAATCACTTACCCATAAATGGCTAAGTATGCCAAAAAGTTATCTGTTGGCATTTCTCTTTTTCTTTGTTCCACAAACTGCATGCTGCTAAATACAGTACATCGAGGCAGGTGAGAGTATATTGCAAGAAGTATCATTGATATCATCATTATCATCAGCATTATCATCATCATCATCATCATCATCATTGTCGGTGTCATCGTCAACATAATTATTGGTTGTTACAACACGTGTTATCATTTGGATGTAATCACGATGTTTTGAAGTGTTTCTGACAGGAGCAGTGATTGATTACATACAGCCAAACAGCTGCGTCGGCAGTATGACTCATTGTGGTGCATGATGGTAGATGTAGTCAGGAAGAGTTCCTGTTTTTCACACCAGTCCGCATGGAGTGTCTGTCCTCAGTGGACTCATTGCTGTATTTACAAAGATTATTTTTAAACTTGTCGTCTTTGCATCCTCTTAAAGCTGAATGTCCTCCTGGATGTAAAAGTGGTTTGAGAATGTTGGCTTTAGTCTCTTTTTTTTTCATTATTGAAAACGCAGTTTGTTTATAGTTTTTAATTTTTTACAGACAAATAAACAAATAAATTGTCAAGTTTAAACATTGGAAAAGAAAAACAAACTAAATCAACAGCTTTTGAAGCATTTTTTTTTCCTTTCAACTTAAATAAGACAGATTTTATTCAAATGGTCCATGTTACTTTTTCAACACGCCTGAGCTGACTGATAAAGCTTGTGCACCCTCTCCAGATGGACAGATCGACTGGGAAAATGACAGAGGAGGAGGATATACAAAAGAAAAAAAGATGCCTGGATAATGATTGTATATGCTGTAGTAGTGTATAGGAGCTTTTTTAAAAGTAGAAAAACCGTCAATTTTTTTCAAGTTGCATAATGAGCCTATCACGTCATGCTTGCCAATGACTTCGGTTAGTAATAGAAATAACAATAGTACAGGCTAATTAAGTGGCCTTGTCCTTCTGAGTGCAATAAGACAGGGTAAGTGTGCATTCTTTATGTAACTTCTCTCTGGTAATGTCTGATTGGTCAAAGCACAATAAATAGTTTACAACTAGTGAGTACAGTTGAGATGCTAGAGTACTGTATATTCTGTGACGGCAGGAAGACAAGCTTGGTTAAAACACACAAAAGCACATCTAGTATTACACCACAGAAGTTTTCATTCATAACCAGATAGTGCAGAAAAGGATCGTCTTTTTTTATATATAGAAAAAGAGTCAAAGCAACATTCCATTTTTGTTGTAATTTGTCTTTTTTTGTCAGTTTTTCCTTTTTTTTTCTTTAAGATGTTAAAAATGCCAACAGCTTTATGGGGCTGCGTGTGTCCCTCTGCCAGGAAAAAAAAAAAGAAAAATCCTTTAAAACCAAAAAATTTAAATAAGAAATTAATAACACCATATATTTCAAAATTTCAACCAAAACAAAACTAAACCAAAAAAAAAGTCTGATTTCCGTGCGGCACAGATAAGCCAAATATAACTTTGTAGATTTCTAATATGACTTGATTGCAGCCTTTTTGATGGTCACACATATTTTTAAAACATCAAGTCCTTTGAACAAGCAGGTTTTATCTAGAAGACAGTTCACTGTAAAGGTCCTGATATCAGCCTTTGACTCGAGCCCTGACCCCAGGCCAGCGCTGAAGCACAGAAAAAAAAAAACACAATTTAAAAAAAAAGAGAAGAAGAAGTAGTGAAAAAAGAATAAATATTCCCCCTCTGTCACAAAAAGGAGGCCTCCATTTAGAAAAGGCAAGCCACTCCAACTTGATCCCAACAATCATATAGCGTAATACTAAGATTCCACATTTACTACGTATCCCATTATATTTTGTTTTCTTTTTGTTTGTCAATCCTCTAAAAATATCTACAATATTTGAAAAGATAGCAGGCAAATTCCAGCACATGGTTTTTCAGTAATAACACACCAACACAGCTCTGGTCCTTCTGAGCTCCAGCTTTGCCCCTCTCCTTCTACAAACCAGGAAGTTTATCTCTACGAGGTTGTAAACAAATTACATTCTCTTTAAGACATAAATAAGTCAAAGTATTTTGAGCCATTGAAG
Source organism: Ctenochaetus hawaiiensis (assembly GCA_029783645.1). NCBI lineage: Eukaryota > Metazoa > Chordata > Actinopteri > Acanthuriformes > Acanthuridae > Ctenochaetus > Ctenochaetus hawaiiensis. The sequence goes on along the minus strand of JAPZDY010000012.1, from coordinate 10,365,580 downwards.
CAGGAACAAGGCAACATGCCGACAAACAAAGATAAACTCTCTCTAAATATATTTATACGTATTTATAGTTATAGAATATATCCCATAAATGCTATCATCATCAATATTATTTTGCGTTCCTCTTTTCCGACAGGTGCAAAACTACTGTGCAAGTTGAGCCCTACCACCTCGTTTTTTGTTCATTTCTGTTTATGGATGAAATAGTTATTTTTTTTTTTTACAGTCGGGTACATGTTCATGCCACACAGAAGAGGGAACTTTGCAGGCCAGGAACTCAGAGAATCTGTATTTAAAGTAGTAGTCCGACGTGAGGCCTAGCCCATCACAATGAAAGAACTCCAATAAAATTAAAACCCTTTTAAATAAAACTTGGGTAATGTACATTCATGCAGGAGCAACAATAATAATAACAATAATAATCAGAATGAGAATCAGAATAATAACAATGTTTTTCAATTTTAATTTAAACTATTATCAGTATTGACAATGTTATAGTTGAGGAGAGGGAGTGTAAGGGGAGTTAAGCGTCTGTCCTGTTTTGTGATTTTTACTCCTCAGCAGTGTCTCCCTCCTCATCGTCCTCCTCCCGGTGCCACTAAAGACACAGTTCATACATAAGTGCAGTCAGCGGCGCGCTAATACAGTACATGCTCACACGCATATAGTCATACACAACCACCGCCACTGCCGCCACCGCCGCCGCCACCATACACATACAACCACAAAAGCAGGATGGCTGTGTAGGTTTTGTGGCTTTGTTGCGCTTTTTTGATTGTATGTTAAGTTTGTTTTTCTTTACACCTTGCCATATTACTTAAGATTTTCTCCATTTCGTGAGGAGCGGAGAGCTTTAAGAGCTCAAAGTTAAGGGGGAAGGATAGAGATTTTGCCACAGGACCTGTCCTGTGTAAGAGGTGAACGGGAGTTTAAGGGGGGGCTGAAGGGTTAAAATTAAGCTGGACTGGGTGAGATTTTATGAGGGTGACAAGGTGTAAGGTTGCAGTTAAAGGTCTGGAGGAATTTGAGGAGCTGCCCCCAGACTGCAAGGAAAATGACATTAGAGGTTAAGAGCTGAGGTGAGGATCAGGGTTAGAGGCTGGTCTCCAAACTGTGAAGAGGGCTGGCGGGGCTGGAGGAAGCGGCTGATTTACTGGTGTCGATGGTGAGATTGATGCCACTGTCGATGGCGTTGTTATTCTTGTTGGGGGACGAGGGCTGGCTGGAGTACTTCCCCCTCCTCCGAGCAGAGTCATCGTCTGTGTCGTCGATGAGGGGGATGTTGGGCGTGGAGTCTTCTATCCTAAACTCGGGGTGTGTCATGAAGTTGTGGATGGATGATCTGGAGTCTGGTTTTTCCAGTCCTTCATAGAGGGAGCTACGGAATGCATTCACAACGCGGATCTGTCGTAAAAAGGGAGGAAAGAGAGGAAAAATTCATGAGAGGTGAACTGGAGATGAAATGGAAGGGTTGGAAGAACCCTCGGGATGAGGGGAAAGAGGGACGTGGGAGAGAGAAGGGACAGCGGGGGAGGAGAGAACCTCTCAACTGAGGTGAGGAGGAGGAGGAGGAGGAGAAGGTGAAGGAGCATCAAGAGAAAAGGCAACTGCAGTCTGTGTTCTGCTTTCACACAAGATGACTACAGTTCACATGTCACTCAATTTTTGGCGTGCACTAAGAAAAGCAGTGAGGAACACAATCGTAAAAAAACAACAAAATCATACATTTTTAAGAAAAACAAATATCAAAGCAACACAAACGCTCGTTGTAAGTATACGCTTTAGTCCAATGTGCTGTATACCTAGAAACAAGCCACGTTAATAAATGGAATGCTCACAGATAAAATTAAAGGAGAATATCACATGCAAGTTTGAAGAAATCTGGTGGACGAGGTCAGTGAGAAGGAAGGAGGTTAGATCTGAGAGATCCAATCAGGTGGTTTAAAAACTTCTGGAGGTACCAGAGCACTGTCTGGGAAAATATCCACACAGACTCTGATGGGACACACGGATATAGCACAAGGTGGGTAAGCATGGTCCCAAACAGGGCAATGGAGACAGTCAAACTCGATGCATGAGGAAGTTGGTTCAACACAAGCATTGCAGTGTAAAAACTCACAACAGAACAACACATCCAAAGAAACCAAAAACAGTGGCATTAAGACAACGAGCCAACACAGCCGATTAAGATATTATGAACACAGGAAGTTAACAGAAACCACATGCAACAAGACAACAGGACTGTGAAGGAGTGGACACCGGCACACAGACTGCAGACACAAAACATGTGGAGGTGAATGATGAAAAAAGAAGTTTACTGTCAGAGCCCTGACGGTCAGAGCTGTTTTCAACTCCATGCACGTCTAAGTAAACACTCAAGTATAGGCACCATACAACTATAGAGGATAGAAGTATCTGTGGGTCAGTCAGGTCAGTTTGTGGATCATAGAAAAGTGTTGTTTTAATCCAAATCCTGTCTGCATGAACAACATCTGCTGAAATTAGGATCTACATGCATAATTTGCTAGCTCATAAGCTATGATTTGATGCTTTTATGTACGTCAACTTCTATCAGCGCACTCGAGTTTACTAAAAAAGAGCATTCCTTCATGGCTGCATCAGTAAAGACCCTGTTAGAGTCACAAAACTACATCTGCAGGATTATTGTGTAGGCCATCTCATCTTTGAAGATTTCTGTAAGCTGAAGCCATAAAAATACATTATTGTTTATAAAATTTAAATTAGTTTTTTGTTGTCATCTGCACAAAGAAAAAGACCATTACACAGTAAAATTAAATTCAATAACTGAAACACAATATCTGGCAGCATTTTATCTCAATGCTAATAAAATACACGTTCTAACAAATACTGAAATGTTGGTGAAAATGCTATTTCTGTCATCTTAAGTTTGGAAATAAAACAACTGTTACAATGGACCACAAATGCAAGAATATATGTAACATACAAAAATTTTACAAATATTCTAAGGCCTGCAGGTACTTACAACTTTCATCACGACAACTGACTCAATTACTAATAATTTTTTATAAAATTTTAACAAAAAATAAATGTAATGTCCTTAAATTGCTTAATAGGCCTAAAAATCAAAACAACAAAAGTAATAAATTTATACTAAAATTTAAAAAAAATAAAATGAAAATCTTAGCTGACCTCAAGTTTGTGCAGCATATCTTCCAATAATAAAATATCAAAAAATCCTAAAGTATAATTACTGCTTTTTATGGGAACTCAATAAATGCTACTTTGCACTTGTTTTATATACAATTAATAAATACTGATAAGTCATGCACCCCAGTGTATTAGTTTGCTTTAAAATTTAAAAACACATAATACTTTATATGAATTCTGTGTATAGTGTAAATACTGTAATATTGCTACTGTAGTAATTGTGGCAGAGTAAGGTAAAGGAGACAAAACAGACAAAGAAAAATAATAAGAGGAGCCTGTCTGGATGAGTGCATGTGACAGGATGTCTGACAAGTAACACTGATGGGGTGTCAGAAACGGGTGGGGGGTTGAATTTACGTTGCTGGTGCTGCAGAAGATCTACGTTCGTAACTATGGCAACATGACAGTCAACTACACCGACAGTATGAAGCGACAAGACAGGATGAGTTATTGGTGCAGTACTGCTTTAAGGTGATTCTCCTGTCCCCTCCATTCCTGTCCACATAGCCTGAGCAGAGGTTTGCATCAGATTTTTAGAAACTACAGACAGAAAGTGTGTGTGTGTGTGTAAAAGAGAGAGAAAGAAAATGGATACTGACAGTCCTCCCTTGTAGATAGACTTTTGTTGCACTAGTTATGATCTCCATTCCAAAGAACACTTAGATGTTGATATGAAGACATTTTTTTTTTTCAGCTAAACAAGCTGTAGCCTTCTTTGTGTTTTCTTTTTATTGCAGGCATTGTGTCAGCTGGAGAACATATGAAACAGTTAAAATTTGCTTCAGCTCAATCCAGCGTGATTTGCCTCATCAGCAAGCAAACTCACGGATAAAATAAGACAACGTTGCAAACTTATACTTGAATGTTTACCCAGTTCCTTGGTGAGTTGATTCGGGATTAGTTCATATTAATGTTTGTCAAGACATAAAAATGGGAGGGTTGGAGGATGGGGATGCTGGATGAGGGGAGGGGGGGGGCAATGAGCAGAGGGAGACAAACTCACAACCTGAAATGTCACGCCGTGGGTATCACCCTTAGTCCTGCGCTCCTAGCACTCTGAGGAAACAAACACACATTCACTAATGAGACGACAGTACACCCAAGCATGGGAGGAGATATCAAGATGAATTTGAAATCCAGTATGAACAGCAAAAAAAGACAGAAGAAAGAGAGGAAATGAAATAAGCAGATAGCAAGAAAGGAAAAAAAAGGAAGAATCTTCAGAGATGCCAAACTCAAAATGACTGTTTTCAGATTAACAGGCCAGAAAAATAAGTTTTTGTTCAGAACATGATGGCACCCCTGAAGCAAAGAGAGCAGAGAAGCAGACTGACAGAGATCTGACTCACGGCCAGTAGTGGGAGGAGCAGTAGCAGCAGTAGTGCTTGTAGGAGAGGAAAGGGCATTGGACAAGGACACGTGACTAGGACTAGAAACATTGGTTACATCCTGGGTCTGGCTGGTGGTGGATGATTGGCGTCTCAGAGCCCCCGCCCCCTGAAAGGAGGTGCCACTCTTGAAGGTGTTGACTACTTCAATCTGTGGGAGGAGAGCGGGACAGAAGAGGACAAATGGCTGCTCAGAGTGACAGAGACCAAATGGCAACACAGGTTGACTGGCTGGGTGACTTCGGTGGTAAAGGGAGCACAAAGTGTCTCAATCATATCATGATGTGGGAGGGGGGTCAAAAGGTCAGGGTGCAGTTTCCCCTCAACAAATTGCTGAATTTGATTCAAAGGGTCAGTTCACCCAAGTTACCAAAAACATTGTGTCTCTTACCTTCAGATTCCTGCCCATGCACAAATACAATGCAAGATGAATGGACTTTTAAGTGTAGTGAAATTTTTAGCTTCTTTTACAGAAAGAGTATTCTGCTTTCCTAAGAAAACAATGCTTTAAAAACTACTGACGGTATAATGAGTGGACTGGGACGTTGGATCTGGAAAGAGGTGTAATTTCATAATATTCACCAGCTTCTTTGTACTAAAAGGCTGAAAAGAGAAATCAGAGAATCTACAAAACTTAACCTGTTCACATCGACTGGATCAGAGGTGACTTATTATTGAGATTGACGTGTTTATGCTTGAGATTTTTTGATTTGTTTAGTTATCCACTGATAAATTCACTAATGCATATGTGTTTTTAGCCTAATAGTTTTCTGTTAAAAGCTTTTCCATTTAGCTTTTTCTAACAAGCCCAAAAAGGTAGGCGTTATAGAGTTAAACAAAATATTTCTGCACAGTTAAATAGCCTATTCCTAAGATGTAAGACAGAAAATGATTTCGCTAATTTGGGTGATCATACTCTTTAAAGTCGCTAGTTAATGTATAGCATACAGATGCAGCCTTTTACATTATTCAAGATATCCAATCATTTTACTTTAGGAATTTGAGAAAAACTACAGTCTAGCACAATTACAATAACCTGAACATTTGTGGTTAAATTTTATAACTTGCCTCTTCCAAATGAACCTGATTAACCTGAGGGCTCGTTTATAACCCTTTTAACCATTATAAGACCTCTTGCAAGTCACTCATTGGACCTTTGTTTTTAGGAAGTTTTGTCTGCTGAAAACCTGTATTTCTACTGTCTCTGACTGGGTTTGGCTGCGTCTGTAGGATGCTGGTCTGCAGTAACATGTCATGGGAAAACTCCAACCTGAGCCTTTAGAGACACATCAGTGAGATGAAATCAGATCCGACACAGGCAAAGCTGTCTTAAGTATCACAGTGATAACGGTGTGCAGAGTTGGTCACGGTAAGAACATTTCAGTGATGATGTTCAGTTGTATTTAACCCAGAGGTTTGACCGTCAATCTTCCACAGATCCACAGTGGTGAACACTTCGTTCCACTGATAGAAAGCTGCATCTTCATGGACCTAAATAAATCATCTTCAGGTAAAACAACTTCAAGGCTGTTACTGACTACTGAGCTGGTGCAAATGACAAAGACAGACACACAGAAAACACACAGGTGAAATTTAATCCTGTTGGAGTTAATTGCTTCTTAACTGACTAAACAAAACCTTCTATTTTCATGATGGAGGATGTTTATAATAGTAAACCAGTTTAAATCAAATTTTTACATATTTATTTATTCTTTGTTTTAGACAGAATCCATTCAGCAAAATGTCTCTGTGAAATAAAACGGCAAAATGCGTCATGGGAATTGATCATGTGTCGTTTCTGTGTCCTTACCTGAGTCTGAATGCGGTTCAGTCCTCTAAACCAGAGAATCTGTCCTCTCCTAAGCTCCCTCTCTGCATGGTCGATCTCTTCATTTTCTTCATTCACGTCCTCCTCTGGTAACTCATCCTTCTGAGTTAACTGGCCTGCCCTCCGCAGGAAGCGCAACCTGCTGTTAGGTATGGTGGCAATCACCTAAACCATAGAGAATACAGGCTTACTTTCCAGAAGAGTTACACAGAGGAAGAGTGAAACATGGTAAACCAGAATAAAAGCAAGAAAACAATCACAGTGGGAAAATAGAAAGACAGAAAAACAGGTGAGTTTGCATGTTACCTGTCCCCAGACAAGCTCTCCAAGCCCGAGGAAAACACACCACATCCACTTTTCCAGGTCCAGAGGTTGACAGCTGAATGGCTTCCCTCCAAACTGCACTATCACAATCTGCACAAAGCAAAGCACATGCCACAGGAAAATATGAAGGGAACGAGAATCTGACCAATTATTTTCTTTATTAATAACCAGTCAGATATAAATCATTAACAAAATCAAATGATAAGCTTCTGCTTACCTGCACAGCAAAGGTTCCAAAAACAATAGAGCAGAAGATGGGGTTCCTGAAGATTCCATCAAACACGTTCCTCTCTCCGTGGATTTTGCGGGCGTTTATCTCATTAAAGAGCTGCATCATGACAAAGGTGTTAAAGATGATGGTGTAGTGCTCAGATGGAGGAGAGTGGAGAGGAGCATTACGTCCACTGTCAATGTCAAAGATCTGCTCACCTACAAAGTAGAAAAAATAGACCATCAGTATGATGTGCTTATCTTTGGGACAGGTATCCACTGTATCACAGTTTAAAGTTGTGATCCGCACCAACAAAGAGCAGAGTGAAGATGATGATGAGCTGGTACGCTCCGTGTCCGAGGATGTTCTTCGTCATGGTGCTGGAGATGAGAGGCTTGTTGCGACCGTATGGCTTCCTCTTCAGCAGAGACTCAGTGGGAGGTTCGGTCGCCAGAGCCAGAGATGCAAAAGTATCCATGATCAGGTTCACCCACAACATCTGCACAGCCTTGAGGGGGGAGTCCTGGAGAGATGTAACAGAAGTGCAATTAAGAACCAACAACTGCAATGCAAACAAGGATGAAATATCACTAACAGCCAGTATTTGTAATTACTGTAACCTAAGGTTCTTTTACACATCTGTTTTTCTGTAAATAGGTCATCTTTTTAATGGTTTTAATAAATATTTGTTCGTTTTCATTTGCATTTGCTTAACAGTTTTGAAAAACAAAACATACTAAAGATTGCTAATATAACCTAATCGTGATGCGGGAACACCTTTTATACTGATTCTGGTTTTGAAAGACTTTTGTGGCTTTTGTGTGCTCTGTTAATCAGAACAGGTGTACCCCAACAAGCCGTGATATTTTCATGAAAACATATTCCAGCCACAGATGGACGTATCATCAATTAACACACACACACACGCAGATGTAGATCTCTAACCTGTGTGATGCATGCACCAGTGAAAGCCACTATGACTGCCACAACGTTGACGGTAAGCTGGAACTGAAGAAACTTGGAGATGCTGTCATAAACGTTTCGGCCCCACATTACAGCCTTGACGATGCTGCTGAAGTTATCGTCGGTCAGAATGATATCTGACGCCTCCTTGGCCACATCTGTACCAGCAATACCCTGTAGGGGTGCAGAGAAGGTGCAGTAAGAAAAAAAAGTGGGCGTGTTGGCACACAACTATGTTTATTAAAGGTTCATGGATCATCCTCAACCAAATACATTAAAAAAAAGAAAGAAATCCGCATAAATCGACTCTGAATCCACTGGACAAAATTGGACTACAATGTTAACTCATTAAAAGGTATAATAACTTTAATTATGGGCGTTGTTACAGAACAAGTGGCAGGGTTCAAATTCAACCTTTTCTACAATAATACTAGTAGAAAAACATGCAACGTATGAGGAGATATCCATGAGTGTGTTCTATTCATTTAATCAACAAGGTTTTTTTGGGTAGGTCTATAATATCAGCCTGAGGCATTGCCCACAGAGTAGATGCAAATAGATGCAAAATTTCACCAAATTTACAAAAAAAATGGCTAAGCATCCGCAATTTCCTGACTATGTTTGGAATTAACCACATTAATCAATTTAATGGTGCTAACCAACAACCAATCCGTGTAAAAATGGTAACATGTGAAAGAATACAGAGAATGTTAATGAAGTGACACATGAGCTCATCTGAGAGGGTTTAGGTTCAATGACAATACAAGCTGGAAACAACTGCCTTGCGTAACTGGACCGAGGAAAAATAAACGGCACTCTGGATGACAAAAACAAATACAAGGCTGAGTTACAAGGAAAAACAGTATCAGTACTGACTGTTTTTTGCTTTCATTAGTCTGATGTCTGAGAATTAAATAGCACTGCAGAGAAATTATATGAGGTCAGATATCCAGTAGGGGGAGCTCCTTATCTACACAGCCAGAGGCAGAGTGCCTGAGAAGAAACCCTAAATACTGCAGAGGTGATGGAGGTGTCTGCAGATGTTGGGAGAGATCATTTTCAAAGGAAAGCAGGACAGAAGGGATTTAAAAAAAAAACAGAAAAAACAGAAAAAGACTAAAATCAAGAGGGGTTTGCTCACCATAGCGAAGCCGACATCAGCTTTTTTCAGTGCAGGTCCATCATTGGTCCCATCTCCTGTCACAGCCACCACCTGCCTCTGGTCCACCATAGTACTGTCAATAATGCCTGTCAACATGCAAACACACAAATACTGCATTTCTGAAACTCTGACAACTTATACGTTTAGTAAAACGTATGTGTTGGTACAATCACAAACAGACTTATAATAGGGTCAGTTTCATCTAAATCAGCAGTAGTATATCAGAAACAGTGTAACTAGTTCACCTTTGACTAGTGTGTGTTTGTCAGTGGGGGACGATCTGGCCAGAACTCGCAGTTTAGGCCAAACCTTGTCAATACGCTCCTGCTCCACCTAGAAAAACACAAACCAAAACATGTACAAACAGGACAGGCGGTTGTGATTAAGGTTTAAGGAGCTCAGCCTCCATCGCTCTGTGTGACCTCTGACAGGAGTTACTGTACCTCTCCTTTCTCATTGCGGATCCTCCTGTTGAACTCTTTGCCATCGATGCAGAGGAAGTCCTCTCCCGGGTGGATGATCCCACACTTGATGGCGATGGCCCTGGCTGTGTTTATGTTGTCTCCTGTCACCATGCGCACGGTGATGCCGGCACGCTGGCACTTCTGGATAGCATCAGGCACCTATGAAGTGATACATGAACACGAGCAAAATGATTTGGTACAGTAGAAATATTTAAAGGAACATATTCAAGAGGTGATTCATGGCCTAAGGTAGAACACATCTTTAAAAAATGTAGTTCTATTTTTCAGCATAGTCCCCTCCTACATTTGCACTCTTAGTCCAGTGGACATAAAGTGTATGGATCCCTTCTTTGTGGAAGTTGACACAGTGGAGCTTCAGAAATGAGTTCCTTATTTATCTTGGCAAAGAGGTGACAGCCTGTGGGTGCCACAAGCGGCGGGTGTTGGACAAGTTCAAATCCACATTTCTGGATGACTGCATGAGGTGAAAACCTGCCTGGACAGTGCTTGCTTACAATTTTTAATTACTCACGATCACTTACACAAAAGTCATTTATTTCAATATTTCTGCATAATCACTCAAAGAAATGAACTGCAAGTACATGTAAGGAGAGCTGCATAAGACATCTCCTTCTACCTCAGTTTGTGTACTTCAATCACCTCTTGGCTACAAAAATTATGTAAACCTAAAACTGGTTACTTTTCGCCTTTTGGGGGCAGCACTGCAAATAAATATTATCACTCTTTAAGCTGATTTGGTGAGCTTGTAAACAAACAGCTGCTAATGTGCACATCCAGCACATCTGGAGCAACATTTTCAGTATTGTGTCGTTGTGTTTCTTGCCGCCTGATTAATGTGAGTCAAATATTGACTCTTTTTTGAGCCCATTAAATGCTTCACTATATTTACCAGCTAGCTACTAACTTCATCTCTCTCTCTCTTTGAGCATCGTCTTTCTCTTACAAGAAGTCACTGATTAAATGATACTAAAAAATGGTAATTTTAAGAACACATCAGGAAGAACAAGACTGCTCTCTTTGACAGATAAAAAACACATCATTATACTAATTTTATCGGAACAGTAATCAAATATAATTTTAGAGCAGCGTAACTGGGAGATTTAACTGTATAGAGATTGATCTGCAGTGAAATCAGCCAGGGAAAGCAGAGTATTAATTCAGAAACACATCTTCTTCCTGACAAAGGTCAGTGTGGGCGAGCACTGCTCTCCAAACCCACACATAAACAAATGTGTGCGCACATACAGTAACAGCAACTCGTATCCATTTGCAAACACACGCAGGCCCAGAACTCCATCTTCTTCTCTCTGACAACCACGGAGGCAGAATTATGTACTTTTTTGTAGTTCGGCTAGCACACACTTGGGCATGTTGCACATACACACAGGAGCGTGCCTGTACTCACAAACACGCACGCAAAGTACAACATGGAATGGAAGACCAAATGAATCAACTATAACAATGTCAAAAAATGAAAATTAGCCATCAAATTTTAAAATCAAGCTGCTGATACATGTAAAGCATAGCAACACACAGTAAACTTGTGCAGTAGAGAAGTGCTGGAGGTTTATCAAGCAAAAACATATAATATCTTCCTACTTAATGAGTTCCACATCTTATAATTCTGTTGTCTAGATGTTATTGCCCCTAAAAAGCAAATCAATGCACTGTGCAGAGTAACTTTTGCTCGACAGCTGCCACACAAAAAAATAATGATGTAGTGCTTAATACTAAAACCTTTTATAGCAGTGCAGTGATGGAGCAAATTGAGAGTCTTAAAGTCAGTAAGCTGACTGAGTGATGGCCTCAATACAGCAGCATCTTAAGTTTGCTGACATTAACCACCACAAACTATCAGTTGTACCTGACCAAATACGGTCCAGGCAGCAAACCTGGATGTATTTACTTGAGTATTTTATTTGTGCTTTATTGCTTCTGAATTCAATAATATTTACCGATATACACTTATTATCCATATATATAAATATAAGCTGAGCTGGTCATGTATTAAAATAGTAAGAACTAACAAAGACAGCGCACAAGCTGCATCAATTTCTTACTCAGTTGGATTTAAATATCATCTAACAAAATAAAGAAGCTCGACCAGTAAAAATTGCAGCAAGTGAAGCAAGTCATTACATCCTGCTCACACCAAGTCATTGTTATCAAGATATCAAGTTCCCGTCTGCCTATCTGTCATCCCTGCTGTCTGTTTCACCGTCCTCTCCTTTGGATTCCCACTGCTATGGTTGACTGGTCACCCCAAAGAGGAGGTGGTGAGAGGAGCAGAGTGGAGGCTTATTAAAAATACAATCTGGCCTGACAGAGGACGAGGGTAGGAGGCTAGTGGGTGAAACTGAAAATCAAGCCTCTTGGATCTGGTTACACTCTCGTTTTCCTCCAGTTTCTCTCCTTACCCGTCTTCCTTCTCCTGCAGTCCATCATTCCTTTGACATGAATCTGATTCAGAATCTGTTATTTTTTCTGTCTTTCCCTTTTCCTTTTTCTTTCCTTCTCTTCTCCCTTGTCTTTATGGAGGCAACCCTGTAGAGCAGCCAGCTACTCAAAGAACAGCACATTCTGGAGGAAGAAATTGGAGACTAATAAACAAACCAAAAACATGTTTACAACTCTGTGTGACCTTTTAAGCAGAACGGAAAGTCATCTCATTTCCAATATTAGCCAGTCTTACTAACAGACCTGGGAAGATGATACTAAAGCACAGCTGTGTTCAGGGCACTGCATTCCTGCACCAAGTTATTAAAAATGTCAGATGTTAAGTGAGTTCTGCAGGTTTTTATTTCTTTTCTACATTTATTTTTAGGGCTACTGAAGTTTAAACATACAAACTTAATGAACACTTTGATACATAATTGGTTTCTCGTTAGCTCCTCTAGTTATTTCTAAGATTCTTTGCCTCTTTATTTTGAGCAGGATGGCTTCTCTTTATTCTTATTTATTTTATCTCGGTCTGTTCAGCTGCTTACATAACTCGGCTCCAGACTTGAAGAGAGAGAGAAAAGCAGGTGCAGAGAAAGTCAAAAGAAAAATAGAGAAAACAGAGAAAGGAGGAGAGTTAAACCCAATATGGAGAGGTGGAAATGAGAAAACATGACAGGGAGAGGTTGAATGAGACACTGTGTCAGAGAGTGAGGAGGGGGATGGAAAAAAGATGAAAGGAGGAAGTTGAATAATGCAGTAGTCAGTTAGCTTCCTGCTTCCCTGCACCTGCACAGGAGCTGTCAAGTGAGGTCAGTTTTCCTGCTGTACACGGATACCTCTTTCAAGCAGACTCTCGTCCTTCCAAATACATATTTCTGCTTTTCTTCAAATGAAATTCATCATAAAAGAAATGTTTTGATGCAACCCTTCTTTTCAATGAATTGTTTGTTTTGCCTTCAACAGAGCTGAAAGAAGTAAAAAATAAGCCATAAGACAAAGACAAAGACAAACTCCATTACAAAAAAAAAATTCTGCAAAAAAACATATTATGGTATTGGAAAAAAAATATAAAAGAGAATAAGTAAACATGTCTTAGAAGAAACTAGGAATGATTGTAAAGAATGATACGTTATTGGTCTAAGTGAAGTCTTACTACTGCAGGTTTGCTGTAATGAAGCGTGAACAATGCATCACATTCTCACTGATGGTTGTAAATCATGCATCATGTCCTCAAATTCAGTAATTCAGGTTTTCTCCTCCTCTGCAGGTTGAGTGTTTGTTTAAGCCTCCTACTTTTTTCAAAACTGTCTTTTATCGTTCCTTAAATCAGACATTTTGGAACTTTATATCCAATAACAGGGATATATTGTTTTAGTTAAAGCTGGATGCAAAATTTTTAGCAACAACATGAATAGTATAAACAGCTGTCAGATGAATTTGGAAATTTAAATGTCCCCTTAAAACAGAAATATTTAAGTAAGTAACAGCACTGGCATGCAGGTACAGTAAATGTTTGATCAGAAAAGTCCCATGTCTCAGTATCTTGATGTCTGCAGTCATTTTCTAGAGCTGTGTCACACACAGAAATTGGAAATTAGAGGGACCATTATAATGAAATATTATATTACAATATTAACAGAGCAATAAAGTAAATATTCACAGGTTTTAACATCATCACTACAACACATATAACCTCACATTAAAAACACTAGTACCTGATATTAGCATTATCAGCTTAGCTCAAGCATGTCTGCCCAGTCTTAAGTGTGCATTTCATGAGTCAATAATAATCAGTGAAGCAATTGATCACACATCCTAATGCCAAGACTCCCAATGACACATGATCCCTTTCAGTTCACCTTGCAGGCTGCTATTGTCACCAGTGTCGTGTTGCTTTGTTCAATCTCTGTCCTCACAGCCACAGTTTGATATAATCACAGCGCTGATTTCATGGAAGTGATCACAGGAGCTGCTCTGATGTAACAAAATCCATGAAACTGTTTGTGTGTCTGTATCTTTGTCTGGGCTTACTAGAAAAAAACAATACAAACTGCAGACAGGCTAATTAGCATTCACAGGATTTAAAAACAAGAAAAACGGCATTAAATAAGTAATTTAGGGTTGGTCCACAATCACATAAAGAAAACTTCCTCTGAACAAAGCTAAACACAGTTAACATCCATCCATCTATCAGCCCATTCATCAATCCATCCATTGATCCATCCCCATTTTATACCTCACATTTATATTATATTCAACAGTTGTCACCAGAAGTCAAGACACACAGGTTATACAGCATTTAAGTGAGTTTGCTGTCATGTCTCTTAAATAAGTCTCATATATTATAGAACTGTATGTAGAAAAGCCCAACTATTAGCGATAAAGTAGAAATGAAAACTGTAACACTGTTTAGAGAGTTGGGAAAGTAAATTGACAGAAGACTGATGGTGGATATATGAAACTTGATTCATTCCTGGGGCAAGGTACACAATTCAAAATCTTAAAAGGCTAGAAATGATTACATTCCATTACGCGTTAAAAGGACTAAAAAGATCTAACTAAAGATGCCTTAAGTTAAAGTTATGTTAAGGACACACCATCAGACATCAAGCTGCTGGTGCTGTGATGTGCATTTACAGCCCATCTAACATCCACTACTGTCAGTCTAAATATATCCCACTCTGTCCTACCTCTGGCCTGACAGGGTCCTCGATCCCAACTACACAGATGGCTGTGAGGTCATTGAGGATGCCGTTCTCATCGTCCCAGTTGGGTTCAGGATCACCAGGGAAGTCACGGTATCCCACACAGATGGTTCTCAGGCCGTCGCATGCCATGGGCTCAATCACCTTCTTCACCATCTCATCCTTGTCCCGCGGACGGAAAACCCTTGGCTCACCCACCTCGTTCAGGATATGGCTGCATCTGTTATTAAGGTTGGAGTGGTGGGTTGGGGTATTTTAAATCATGTATTATGACTGTGGTTTTGTCAAAATGACCCAACAGATAAAACCAAAAGTACTGTGGAAGTAACCTGCTCTGTGCATCAACTTCAGATGGTTAAAAATATGAACAAGTAAAAAAAATAACATTAAGTAGGAGAAACAAAAACACAAATAGCAGGATAGAATTCACTTGTAAGCCACTTAAAAAGCAAATAAACTGTCAATTATGTAGATAAAATAAGTTTTTCTCAAACATCCCTCCTAATTGTACACATACACCGTCTCACACACCACAGAGGTGAGACCGCAGGATCACCTGCTAAAGCAGACTTCTGCAGAGATGGTGGACACTGTGCATGTGATACCAGCCACCCTTCAATCATCAGCTTACATCTGCAGTACATCCTTACTGGCAAGCTTCTACCTCTAGGCTGTCCTGCCTTAAGTAGGTGGAGGAGTCTTAGTAACAGCTGCTGTTGTGCTGTCACTGTACCGTAAAGTTTAATAATCGTATGACCTTCCATTGGAATTCCAGCCCACTTTTAATGCATGCTATAATAGGATATACCCTTGAGTACATTATGCACTCAGTATGGATTTGCTGT
Organism: Ctenochaetus hawaiiensis; assembly: GCA_029783645.1. NCBI lineage: Eukaryota > Metazoa > Chordata > Actinopteri > Acanthuriformes > Acanthuridae > Ctenochaetus > Ctenochaetus hawaiiensis. The sequence continues at coordinate 10,350,041 of JAPZDY010000012.1, read as the reverse complement.
ACCTTTGGAAAAAAAATCAGTACTTGATTATATCACATTACTATACAACAAGGTCACGGGCTGCAATTATTACTGGAATCATCAAATTTTTATCACAAAACCAGACTCACTTTTTGAGGACAATCTCAGAGGCTCCCTTGCTGTACATGCGGAAGCTCCCATCAGACAATTTGATGACAGTGCTCATTGACTTCCTGACAGAGTTGAAGGTGTAGACTTTATAAAGCTTCTCCTCTGGGATCTGGTTTCTTATTGGCTGGTAATCCCGCTTCAGGTCCAAAACCAATCCCAGCAGGCCGCACTCTGTCTTGTTGCCCACCTGCTTCGGCAGACCGCCTTCCTTATCTGGGGGCTGGAAAGAGGCAGAGGAAGAGATGTTATAGTGCAATATCTGCTGCAATATGTGCTCTTTTTTTTTAACCTATGGCTGTCTTTTGCTCATTTCTCACTGTAGGTTTTGATGATTTAAAGTGAACAGTTTGTGCCATTTATTCTTTGCTCTGTTCAATCAATGAGATTTTCTTGTCTTCAGTACATTGTTAATTAACCAGCTAGCAGGTGAAGGGGTGAATCTGTGTGGGAGGGTTGAAGATGAGATAGATGGAATCAGATTTGAGGCTCTTATTTCAGGCATACGGCTCAACCCATCGCAATCTGGACATTTGTTAAATTTGGACATTTAATTGTACACTTGGAACCGTGTTTTTCTCCGGTCCAGTGAACATCTCACTATCCACATTTCTACATGACTGCATGGACTAAAAGAGTGTGAAAAAGAGACACAGCCTGTGCTGTATTTGCTGTTCTTGTACACAAACTGTGTAGTATGTGGATCTGATATGTTCATCTGAATTTTTATTGCTAATTAATATGCAGACTGATCAAATGATTCTTGTTTGGTCTATTAATATCAGAAAATTGTGGAAAAAAGGCCCATCATAGCCTTACAGAGTCTAAAGAAGCATCTTTAAATTTCGTGTTTTGTGCAACTTGGAACCAAAAACTTAAATACATCCAATTTTCTGCTATAAACCTTCACAAAAAGCACAAAATCTTCACTCCAAAAAGCAGGATCCAGATAATATTTGTCATTTTTGCTTAAAAATACAATCACCAATTTTTCAGCATTGTTGCTGATTAAATTGCTGATGATCAGTTAATGTGCTTAGCAGAAGGAAAATGTCATACAGTTTGTGGTGTCTCTGCCACTCAAACTTGAAGTGTGTTTTTCTTTATCTGTATAACCTTTTACTGTATTTTACGTGTGTCTCTTCAAACTTGTGCACGAGGCTGTGCAGGTGCTACAGTATACTTGTGAAACTGCACACACACACTTACTGTATGTGCAAGTGTGTGAGTGCGCATGTGGTCGGCTTGTGGAAGGCTCAGCGTTGCCATGGTAACACTGGGCAAAGCATACTTGGAAGCAGAAAGACTCAGGGAGGGAAAGAGAGGGTGCTCTCTCCGCCACTTGGGGATTCTTACTCTTTGGCAAGCTTCTTTTCACACATGTCCTCGAATTTTTCTGTGTTTCCCCCTTTTCATCTTTTTCTCAGTCCATATATATTAGCATTTTTCCAAGCTGAGCTCTCTTTTCTTACTCTCCCTCAATCGTTAGATCACACAGAAATACAAGAAGTAAAGCATATAGTGTGCCTGTTCTCATTTCTTTGAAAGCACACTGTTTTTGTTTTAAGCTCTTGTCATAGAACAAATCTCATTATCGTCAATATTCTACGGAAACTCACATACACACACACACTGACCATCGCATTGACACTGATGCTCATATGTCCTGACACTTTTGAGAGTGTGCAATCCCTACTGTCATTACTCATAACATGGCTCTTCACTGGTATTCATTTTAGTTTGATTAAAAGAAATAAGCCATTTTAAGCAACATAAATCAAATGTGTCGTAAAACTGAATGACAGCAATAAATTCTTTTTGTATGTTGTTCATCAGTGTTGTGCAACGCAATCCTGCCTGGTTACACTTTCATTTGGATCCCTATTAGCTGCCTTTGAGCAAAAAAGCTAGTCTCCCTGGGGTCTTGCTATATACAACAGCACACTTGACACCTACACTCAAAGCTAAAGAACAGCCTGTCAGGTACACTGTGTTTCTCTAGAACACACACACACACACACACACACATTTACACACACAACACAACATGTCAAAAGCACACTCAAGATAATGCTTCTGACTCGCTGCAAAGAAGACACCTTCAGTCTGTGCTTTTTTGCCCCCAAAATAGACTGACTGCAGGCTTGCTGTTCTGCGTCTAAACAAGCCTCCAGCCAGGATTAGATTTAAAAGGGTAGCTTGACATTTTGACGTTTTTGAATTTTACTTTCTTCTTCTTCTTTTTTTTTTTTCACTCAAGCACTTGGTGAAATGTGTTGAGAGAGATTCTGCATCGGCAGTGTAGTTAATCACATTAATGGCTTACAGGAATTGGTGCACTCACATTCTCCATCTAGTAAACAGCTCTTGTCCACCTGCTAACGAGGTTTTGATAGATAACGCTAATAAATTGTTTAATATGCCTTTCTGAAGGGACTGACAAAGGCTAGAATAAATTTCAGAGCAGCTAGAAAATACTGCAGTACCTTTAACATTGTCGTATATTTCTCCATTGTGTGATTTTTTAACGTTGTTTTTTCTGTCGCTGTGCATTACAGATTTCTCAGGCTCTGAGGATGGAGGCTAATGTACTGTATGCTGCATGGAGTGAAAACAATTTTGAGTAACCTTAAACTTTTATAAAAGCTTAATTCATCCGTCTAGTGACTGATTTATCTGCGTTTGACTTTTGCTTAAGCAGCTCAATACTGTGGAACAACAATTTCTTGAGAAACAATAACTATTGATTCCTTCAGACATATTTTTACACATCTGTGTAGCTTTAGCTGTTATGCGCCAGGTGTTCCAGATGAGAGGATTAGAGAGAAACTCAGATAAAATCTCATTAATCATTAAAACCCAATCAGACTGCTGGCCCATGTTTACCTAGTAATTGGACATATCTGGTTAATGTTCAGCTGTGTGTGTCGCAGACACAGACCACAGCATAAATACTTTATACAGAGTTTGTGGTAAATAACAGAATTAATGCCTTTTCCTAATGACCAATGATTACATCAGGAAGACACTGCCTGTCATTGGCTAATGAGGGGATGGAACAAATGGTCTCATCTGCGCTGTCTGCTAAGTGTTTGGGAGAATTGGCTCCCAGCAACAGAAAAACACCACACTGAAGAAGTAAATGTACATGAGTCACCAAAACCCGATAGGATGCACTGAAGTTACATTTGAAACTTTAGTCAAAAAATCTTTAGTTAATAAGAGGTGTTCTTTCCTAAAAATATCAAAAGACGATACTATTTTTGCTTTATGATTTGTTTTCAAACTACTGCAGAGGCCTAATTCATATGGTCATATATTTGGCGCCACTGAGGCCATATTTATTCCTAAAAGAGGACTTTTAATCACTTAAAGTATGTAAGCAATTCTTCTTCTTAACCATGTTGTTTCCTTTACTTTATGACTTCATGTTTACAAAACTCTGTATGAATTTTGTGTTCTTCATTTGATTTTGTCTGCTCTGAATTTGAACAATGATTTGTTTCTGAAATATGTTACCCTGTACTTGTGTTTGCTGTCTGAAATTATGTTTTTAATTTCAACAATTTGAATCCCATATGGAATTGAAACATTGTTTCAGCAGAAATGTATTTTAAAATAAATTTTATTTTCTGGAAATCTGATTTGTGAGCCCATCATACATAAAGGATATAAATTACATTATCCATTTCTCTGTCTCTGACTGGCAATGTTTCTCTCCCTAGAGCAGCAGTAGTAATTAAGGAAATTAGTATTTAAATCTAAATGTAATTTTATGGCTGCTTTCCATGTGGGTTTGGGATTATAAACTAAATGAAAGGGTCATGCAAAGTGGAACAAAATCAAAGAAAGGTTGACAAAAACTGTGTGCTTACTTGTTTTAGCTAACTATGTTTTGGAATTGTGGTTATTTGCCATACTGTATTGAAAATGCATTCAGAAAGTCTTTTTTTTAGGGTTAAACTGGTGGTGTTGAAGGGGTTTCTCGTTATGATCAGAGTGATCTTTTATTTGGGCTATTTGGGATGGTGCTTCTAAAGCCACATCTTCTCAGCATGGATTAAACTGTGAGGTGTTTTTTGTTGGGAGTGAATTTCTTAATTTTGAAAACAAACAAACAAGCAAATTCTAATTTCAGTTTTTTTCAAGTTTACAAATAAATATGGAGAACATATCCAGGTATTAAACTCCCAAACAAAACACAGAATTTACAGAATTTATATTCGCTCAACTCAGAAAACAGATTTTGAATGAGGAACGCTTGACTGAAATGCAGGTGGCACAACTTCTGCCACTTTATGCTGTCGCAAAAACATATCAAGGAGGGAAAAACAGCAACGAGTATAGAGGAGATAAACAAAAGGCAGACAGCAGCACTGATGCCTTTTTATTCTCAGAGATTCCATGGAGCCTTAGCTTGACGTGGGTTGCTACGCACAAGGACAGTTGCTGGCATTCGGTGCCCCATGTTGGCATGATTGGGCTTCGGTTGGCACGTCCTGGCCTGGACGTGGCTAAGGACCAGCTGCCCTCTCCCTGGTCCTTGGGTGCTCCCGCAGGCAAGGACATATGCCAGAGGGAGAGCTGGCAACTTTACTTCCTATTCCACCTGGGGCTCTCCTTAATCCATCCCTCCTGTTCCTTCTTTTTCTCTTTCATTTTCTTCCTCTTCTCTTCAAAACTCAACCCCACCCTTTTGCTCCTCTGTCATTCTGTTATTTTGTCCAAAATTTTATACTCATATCCTGTCTTTATCTCTCTCTCAGGTCCTTCCTTCCCTTTCCTCCTTCCTTTAGCTTGATGACTTTCTTCTCTTCCACACTGTCAGAGTCCCCAGTGACGCCCCCACTTCCCCCTACGCCTGCGCCTCCTTTCTCGTTCCCTCTTCGCATGTAGGAGTGGATGATATTCTTGCTCTCAACATGACTGTACCAGCCAACTGGGCTAAAGCCTGGAGGCATGCTGATGGGCAGTAATACAGTCCTCCAGTCCGTGATGAGGACACTTGTCACGCGAGTGTAGCTCCTCTCTTCTCTTCTTGTATAATTTTCCCATCTTCTTTCATCATTTTTTTGGATATGCTTTGCTTCCCTTTCCCTCCTTACTACATTTTTGCTTTTGAGTTAAATTTTTGACCTATTATTTCCTTTATCTCCACCTGTGAAATCTGCTCTTCTACTGCAGACGTGATTTTTCAAAACAAGACAAGATATGTCTAAAACTAAAAATTCAAACCAAATCAGATCCTTTTGAAACACCTACGTTCTCTATGAATATGTTTTCAGTAATGTCTTCTAACAGTGACAATACTGACAAAGCCTTCCTTGCAAACCTGTTTTTAGTTATCAGTAAATATTAATAACGTATACGTTATTTAATAAAATCTGTGCCTGTCTGAAATGCTATTTCTTCTGAAATGAAGAATGTTTCAATATAGATCAGATATCTAAACCCTGGACGGTTACATTAGAAAGCTACAGGAATCTGTATCTACAAAGATTTTAGTTGTGTTGCTGCTCTTGCCACCAATGAAGCTTCCCTGCCTTTAACAATAACTTCATCATCTTTACTTTTTGGTTTCAAACTGTGTTAAGTGCATGTAAATTGAAAAATGTCTTTTTAGTCCTTTTAGATCACATCGCTGGTTATATTGTTTCTTTACTTGAAGATGTCAGTCAAAAAAATTACTTAAAAAAATGCTCTTAATTTTTATATCAAAGTTCATTCCCATTTACCTTCTGGTAAAAAAAATTATATGACTTTCGTCATCTTTTGACCAATAGTACAATTGTACTATTATATAGTAATAATATCATTATATTCACCTGTCAATCAATCTGCTGTTATCAACACTGACAGAAAGTAGTAGCATCTGTCGTAGTCGTATCTTAAACACTGGATTTTTCCATGATTGCTATGAACCACTTTTCAATGGCTCAATCAAATCGCTCCAAACATTTGGTCCCCCTAACACATCCTGTTTTCAAATACAGAATCCTGCTCTACCTTTGGTGTTGCTTCTGATGAGGGATTGACAGGTTATTAATCAGTTACTGTAAGAAGAACAGTGATTGTTATGGTAGATTTCTAACCTGTTATCGTCAGCATTCAGCACGACTGTGGTACATTCTGCAGACTTGATAGCTGTAATATTTCAGTTACTTTCAAAGCTGTACACCATCTTTTAGCCATTTCCACACTGACCTCCAGCCACATGCATTTATCAGTGTGTTTGAGGTTGTTTGCACTATTAATAGTATCTGGCCTTCAATATTTTATTTATATCCAAAAGGAACTTCTGCTCCATACTGACACCTGAGCAGCTGAATTATTTAAAAACAAGGACACTAACTTCCACACTACTTCACAACACCATCAAATTCTATCTGTTGTTACTGTTTGATTTAGAGACTCCTCACAGCAGAAATGACATATTTTTTTTAATTTAAATGAAAAATAGGACTTAATAACTAAAACAGTTTGGTAAAATTATTTTACAGTTAATTAGTCTTATCACCAATTCACATTCTCTGAATAAATCTTTTTATGTATTTAACTGACATTGGTTTAGAATAAAATAGAAACGCAGCCACTGTAAGCATGAAATCATTCATGTCATGTGTGAGGGAAACCCATTAAGCTTTGTGCCTCTGAAACATCAAAGCATTGTCATCCTAATGTGATGACAACTTCTCTTTTACTGCCCTCTCAGCAACACTGTCAAGTCTGTAAGCAATTGCTGAACACAGAATAAGAGAACAAGAGAAGAGAAGGATGTAATTCTCTGCCTCCTTCGCTGATTCTCCATCTCTTTCTTCTTTGCAGTGTCCAAAATTATTCCATGGGGATGCTGGGTGCTTCAAGCTAAAGACATCCAAGACACTTTAATCTTTTCTCCATGTTGTGCAAACAAGCACGAAATGTCCAAATGACAAAAGCACTGTAAGCCACAGCCAATTATATGAGGGCATCACCTCAACGGAGACGGGATAGTTCATTTTAATTACAAATCCATTTGTCTCCCAATTTAGAGCAGCAAATGGATTTTTTTTCATCATCAACTTGAACTGAATCTTTTGTTATTTGTATTTCCGCCTCCTCAAGCACCCATTCCTTACAATTATAACCATCTGTGTGTGCATAGGTGTGTTGGTGTGTGTATATTATCTACCCCTCCTATCCCTGATCAGCATAATGACCTGAGCAGGTGGTTGAAGCAGCGTGAGACTGAGCTCCCAGGACACTCACACAGCCATGCTAAACACACACCCCTGTGCTGTGAGAACATACTTGCGATGTGACTACCTCCTACAGTGTGAGTATGCCTGGCATGACAGATGTGTGTATTTGTGTGCAACTGCAACTTTCTAATTTTACACCAACAGCCTTCTTGAAGACAATGTTGAAATTTCACCAACATAATGAATAAAAAAGTAAGACGGTGAAGTAAAAGTATTGGGAAAAATACATTAATTAAAATTAGGGCTAATTTAATGGGTCAACTTGAGCCTCTTGCCACTGGCAATGACGCATGCTTCTTTGACATGGCGTCAGTATATTGACGTCACTGGTGCTGTTCACAAACTGCTGTATAGCACGCCTGAGTTGCCTGCCAGAGACATCCAAGGCAAACTTGTGTGTTAAGAATCTACTTGTGTGCTTATTTGTATGCATGTGTGCAGGCATTCTTCTTCTGTTTCTTCTGTTCTTCATATGAATAAGTGCACATGTGAACATGGATACGGTTACTATGGGCATGTGCATGTGCAGTATGTGTGCGTATACAGTACTGTGCGAGTGCATGATTTCATTGTGTAAACGTAAGAAAACTTGTCCCTTGAGGATGAGGCTTCTTCACTTTACATGTGCTTACAGAAGAAGTAAAGCCATACCACTGGCTGTATTATGAAGCCAGAGAGGCAGTAGTGGGACTGATATGGGTATCAAAGCCTGCCTCTTTGCCTTTGTGCCTTTGTGTGGTGGCCATCAAAGACTTCCATAGCCATCCTGGCATCCCACAGGATTGGCCTCTTATATAAGAACACACCAGCCAGCATACTGCAGGGCTGGAGTGGTGCTGAGGGAGTGGGGGTGGCTGGGGGAGGGAGAGAGGACTAAATATTCCTCAGAAATTTCCCTTTCACATCCTGCTTTCTGTTTTCTGAGTCTTTCATGTGTTCCTTTCCTTCATTCTAATAAGATCCCTCAGTCAATAAATACATGCCGATATGCACAGTATTATCTACTATTTTTATTCCTGTATGTAGTGTGTTCTTATGCATGCATTCATTAATGAACTGACGTATGTTTGTAAGGATGTATGTATGTGAATGCAAGTCGTCAGTTGGGGGGCTGAGTGGTTTGTAAGCTGCAGTGCACATATGCTGTATACAATAACTGTTGATAGAAGGCAACAACAGTACAAACTAATATTATCTAAAGTTCACCCCAAGTTTAACTTCTTCTGCTGTGGTGCATGAGGTAACTATTTCTATGAATGAGGAAATTATAAAATGGACTAAATGTGCCCTTTTAATCCACCAAGTCTAAGCTGCACACTGCCGGTGCTTAATTCTGTTGAGCAAAGCAGCTATGGAGGTACAATAGTCTGATGTAATGCTGCAATGCATTCCTCCAGGTTTTTCTAAACATAACATCTAGTAAATGTAGCAAGTCTTGGTAAACCAATGATGTAGCAGAAAAGAAAGTGAAACTGAGGCAACCTCATACTGTAAGTCCATCAGTGATTAAGGCACAATTAAGAGGAAAGATGCTAATGTAAGATATACTAAGCAAATGAAAGTTCACCATTTGTTTTTTGATAACAAATAAAAACTGTAAAATGCGTAATCTAAGGTCAGAATTGACCTCACAGTGAAAATAATTTTCTCTTATACAGGAGAATTATCTGTGGAGAAACATCTATGCTAAAGGTCCTATTTTAGTAATCACAAGGAAAATGGGAATAAATACATGGTAATAAATGTAGTGTGTACACTGCTGAGGAATTAAATTAACTTCGTTTTGTTTTATATTAATTATATTACATGTATTAAGTCTTTTGTGAACATTAAAAAAAACAATGTGTTACCTGGCCCGAGAAACACAATTATGCTTCTTGTGCCCCAAACGTAACACTTCAAGTGTTTTAAGAAAGCCTAGCTAACTAGAACTAACAAACTAGAACGAACTAGCTAGAAATAGAGAAGTGACAAGTGTGTGACTCTCCATCTTTGCTCTGTTTTTAAAAGTGCCTTGAGCTATAGGAAGTGAAATCAGTGGGATCCTTTTATCACAGATGTCCCGCCTGCTCGGCTCATTTCTTCATGCAAGTTCCATAAGGGCATTTGTCAGCTGGTCAGCCATCAATGAATGGACTCAACAGGGGTTTACAAGGATAGTGACACATAGACAGGCACAAATGGTGTGTGCATGTGTGTGCACAGGTGAGAAAACGTGGTCATGCCAGGAAAATTATTACTCAGGCATGTTGCTCTAACAGTCTGAAGACATCCTGATCTTGGCAATCTTTGCTTTCAGGATATTTTTATTCTATGTGTCAGACCTTCAGATTCTGTTATTAGAGCATGTATCAGTCTGTCCATTTATTTATACATCTAACCACCTAAATATGCATTTCTTATCACATACAGGTCTAAGTTGCTTAGAGAAAATCTCTCTTTCCTACATTAACAGTAAACAAGAGATCATCTCAAGCACTTAGACAGATTGGATTCAATTACAGTCTGCTATGCTCTGAATATCAGATAAAACAAAATTACACAACCGATCAAAAGGTGACAAGTTGAGTGAATGCCTGATGAATCCAAAGCAGCAGCCAAGAATACAGACTGCCAGCTTTGCCAAGAAAAAAACTCTGCAGAACTGTTCATGGTTTCAGGACTGCTCATATGCTTTCAGTGTCATACAGTGAGAGCTTAACTCTATACAGCTAACTCAACGTATTTAAGGCTTAATTAAATAGGCTGAAGTATAAAAGAATCTTAAAGTTGTCGAAAAGGTTCATAGAGAGTGCACATGTGCTACAGAATGGAAGGGATGGGTTTTTTTTAATCACGTAAAGCTTCGGTTAAGGTTTAAGAACAAAGATTCCAAAGTATCGTCATTGAATTTGATGTCATCACAAACACCAAATATGATACCTGAACTTGTATTAAAAAAAATCATTATATTTTAACATCTACATACAACTAACCCTGTATAGATATTATTTTATTTATTTATCACAAGTCACCTGCTGTTTATGAATATTGGCTACTTGGGCAGTAAAAATTCTGTTAAAGTTGCATTTAGGTGTACAAGATGCTGCTGGGATTTAGCAGAATCTGGTTTCTGATGAAAAAATACATTACATAATAATGGATGACTGTACAGGCTCATATATTCATCAATTCATCAATACCACATCTGGCATTTTAGGTAGGACCTCTTGATAAGTTGTCATGATGTTATGACACAAATGATGTTATGATTACATCATCATTTGATGTCAGTTATGTTTTTCAGACATGAAAGCTGCAGTGAGAAAAGAGAGGAGGGAAGAGAAAAGCTCCTCAAATTAGATTCTTTCAGCTTTTTATTTAAACAGTTGACAGCCCACAGACAAACCCCCCTCCCAGCAGTGATGCAGCAGTTCAGCTGGCATCAGCATCGAGACCGTCCTCAGTGTTGTGTCAGCAACGCCTTGCAGCGTGCGCACCATCACAACTTACACCACTGAATGTAACTTGTCAGTTTTGTCTACATTAATACAGATAAATATACTTTCTGGTCTGTATGAAGAGTTGATCAGTGTGCCTTTCTCAGCTTAATTTATGTCCCACCCACAGCACTATCAGGCTAACTATATGTCACAAGAAACAGCCAATCAAATCTAAACAATAAAGTCATAAAATCTGTGGATTTAGAATTTGAATGTCTACATGATGAAAAAAGCCTCAAGAAGTTCATTACAGTCCTACTTTGTGATGATTAAAATTCCATATGCAAGACTTGATAAGGATTTTGTCATTACATTACGCAACTACATACTATTCAACCAAGAAATGCTCTGTACAGTGACTTCTACAATGTCTACATTACAAGTAGCTTACCAGTATCTTGGTGGTATAGGCGCTGTTGATGGAGATGGCGTTGACCAGTAACTCCAGTGACTTGGGTGGCAGAGCTCCAGGATCTGGGATTTCTTTGTAGTGCACATCTCCAACGTAACACTGCACAGCCGTCATGCGGTTGGTGGTTAACGTGCCTGTCTTGTCGGAGCAGATGGCTGTGGCATTACCCATTGTTTCACAGGCATCCAGGTGGCGCACCAGGTTGTTGTCTTTCATCATTTTCTGTTGGTAAAAAAAAAAAAGTGATTATCAGGATGGGTTGCAATGCAAGAGAGAAAATGGCTTAAAATATCTGAATTTTTGAGTGAAGCTCTAAATTAACTTATCAGGAAACAAGCTCTTTATACTTGGTCTTTGCCAGAATTGGTTTCTTTGTTATCTGATTTGAATCAAAATGAACACAGTGTAAACTTTAACTACAATTTACTTAAACCACCTCTCCTTTGTTGGAGTTCACTAGCACAGTCTTATGAAAACAACAAAAACTGCACACAGAAGTAATGCTTTCATAAGACATTTTTACCAGTCTTAATAAAACACTCACATTGCTTAAACATACAATGAAATGCATTGAAAAGAGACTGCAAAAGCAGATTTTTGATTTAAGTGAGAATTTTTTGCTGGTTATATTATGGTTAGAAAAAACAAAAATACAATGTGTAAAAGAACAGCCCTTATACTAGAAGGAGAGAACGGCCTACAAGTATGCACTTTGTGTGTTTGTTCTTTCTTACCTTAACAGAGTAGGCCAGGGAGATGGTGACAGCCAGCGGCAGCCCCTCTGGCACCGCCACCACCAACACGGTCACACCAATGATGAAGAATTTGACAAAGTACTGGATGTAGATGGGAGTGCACTCTGGCAACCAAGGGAGTTTCTGCATCACAAAGTTATCGATGGCAAAGTACAGGACCAGGATGATGACTGTGATGGCCGACATGATCAAACCTGAAAAAAGATGTCAAAGGGAAATTGCGTGTAATGAAAACAGGTTTAAAACGTGATCTGTTGCCACTTCAAAATACTGAGTATGTTGTACCAGTGTTAAGGGTTTTGTGCATGGTGGCTCACTTTGATCACATACTGACACACCTTTTGCTTTTGGTCAATATTTTCTTGAACGAAAGTCAAATCAAATGAATTTGAGGGTAAAACAAACTTATGTTTTGTTAAAGAACAATTTCTCTGCTCGAACTGGTGAAAATGAGTCTGTGTTGTCAAACCTCATTCTAAAAGGTTGCAGATGGCGAAAAGATTTCTGTCCCAACTCCCCTGGCTCTGTCTGTGTATCTACACACAGTAGACACAGTGACACTTGCTACTTTAATAACAGGACTGATGCTTTAAGATGCATAGTGTTTACAAGTTGCAGTTCATTAAACTATACAAGTTTCATGCTTCTATTATACTAGAGGTCTTGTCAGAGTGTATAAAGTCGATTAGCTAAAGTAAAGTAAAAAACAGACACCATACGGGGTCACAGGCCCTTAAGTGTTTTAAGTCAAAAAATTTTCTGTCAGACCTGCAGGAAGGCCATATGATCTTTAAGTGCAGCTTGTATGCTAATCCATCCACAGTATTTCATTGTTCTGACACCTCGTCCTCATTCCATCACTCAGACTAACAGTCTGATGTAACAGCACACTGTTTAAACAGAGACCCTCAGAGATTGAGAACCCATTAACTTTTACTAAGACAAAAAAAAAGACAACCCCTAAATGAAGAAGGATTTTTATGATTCTGGTTTTAAAGAATCCCATTTTCTCCAGACTGGTACAGAAAGCGCTGCATTTTCACATGAAGTATTTTAGGTTTGTAATTTCCATGGCTATGACTTGTTCAGCAGTAATCCTACTATGCTGCTGCCGCGAGGACACCCACAGTGTGGGCATACTGGCATGTGGGCATCTGTTACTAAAAATGCTTGCTGGTTCAGACCCAGTGCAAGTGTTTCAGATAGCAACTCCTCAATGCCATAAATTGTTTTAAATTATATTGCAAACAACTGATTATGGTGTGGTTTGTGCACACTTACTGTAAGCTGCTTTGGACAAGAGTGTCAGTCAAATAAACATGACATAATGATTGTGAAACAGCAAAACTGAACAAAATGAATAATGCAGTCTCAGTTGTTCCTATACAATGATTCAGCAAGTCTATGGAAGGCAGTTCATTTAGGAAATGAGATAAAAAGGCTCTACTTCATAATTAAGCCACTTTAAAATTCTTCTGCACTGTTCTGCTCTCTTAAAGCAGCCATAAGTGACTCTTACCAGAGCAACATTTACTTTGATGGACAGGATGATGGTTCAGTACCTTGTTGTCCCTGATTTAACTGCCTAACTGAGTGATGAACTTGTCAGTGTGCAATTTGCTGTACCTGCTTTGCCAATCTGGACAGCCAGTTTTGTCAGCTTCCCTTGCAGCACAGACTTCTCTTTCTTCGGAACAGACACCCTCTTCCTCTCTTTCTCATCGGCCTCTCCACCCTCAGCACTCTTCAGAGGCTGCATCTCCATGGCAGCTGCCCCATCCTGCTTCTTTACTGTAAACACCACAAAAAAAACAGACAGCAGCAGGGTTAGAAATATAGATTAGAAAAAGGGAGAGAAGAGGGGCGGGGAGCAAGGCTTCAACAGGCAGGTGTCACATCAGCTCCACCACATTCAGTATGGACAGGCAGTTTAGATTTAGAACCAAGACAAGGTAAATTGACATCCCACGACAAATGGGAGCTAATTGGTGGAAAGTTTTGATGTACCATATTGATTTCTTGTGTTTGTCCCTGCATTGTCTTCGTGGCAAAATCAAAGAGGCTGTGAACCTTGTTTCTGTGTAGAATAAAAACACTAAAACTCATGATACTGAAGGTCCTCTTTTTCTGTACAACAGGAAAAACTATGTTTCTTGTTGTTTACACTATCTACCTTGAACACAAACACATATTTTTCAGGAAGACATGAATAAGTCAGTGGTCCTTTTCATCCAAGGTCATTTTCGTAGGTAATTTAAAAACGTGCTAAATATTTGCAGCAGGGAGGAAAACTTAAACACAGTTAAACACATATTTCACACACAAAACTGACTGTGCTTCAGAAAAAAATACAACAAAGCAAAGAAAGTTAAAGAGATTTAAAATGGATAAAAAGGAAAATTGCATTACTATAAACAACAAAGATAAAATGTAAAATACCTTAAAGTGGAGAATACATAGAATTTCAATCCAAAATAGAGTTTCAAATGTAGTAGGGGTTTGTTACAATTACACTCCCATTAACAAAAGCATAGATGTTTTGTCGTTTAGATAGTTGTTTTAATTCTTTAAACACTTTACAGATCAGTCTTAAATGATTTTTAGGGAGTGCAGAAGATTTACATTCTAAGAAAACGCTTAAAATATATCCTAGCTGTAATTTGTTAAATAATGCACAATATAGATAACAACAGTAATCTAAAATCAGATATATACCAACACTGGAATACGGTGCAAAGATCCTTTGTGAATAAAAACTTGTATTCTAACAGAAATATAATCACAGAGCTACATGAAAAATTGCCAGCGGGAAAAAATTAACATTGTGAAAGGCAAGTCTCTTATAATATATATTGACAGGAACTCCCAAAATACTGCAGTGAAACCCTGTATATTAATGTGATTACACATTTCACTGAAACAGACATCTCAGAGAGGAACTGGAACAAACCAAACACAATAACTGTAAAATGCATTTGTAAGGAATTTGAATTTGTCTTGCTCAAAACTAGATTCAATCAAAAAAGCTGCTTTCACAAGGGAAACATTCCAAATGCAAATAGTTGTTAATGATTATCTGCTGCAAAACATAAAGATCTATGAATGTTACAAATATGTAATCAATCTTCACACATTGAAAAATACTGATAGTAAACCTTCTTTTATATAGGAGATTGTTTATAGTGTATCAAAAACAAGATTTCATTTTTTCTGTAATAAAAATACTGTTCAGATCATAAAACCAATCATCATTTTCCTCACTCTGTCTCCATCTATTTCCCTCACTCACACACACACATGCACACACACACTTCTTTGTTAATGCAACCCACTGCCAAGAATCATTTTAGCCCAGTTTCCCAATAACAATGAGGCATGTGTTTGATGCTTACGGAAAAACCTATTAATGATGAACATTTGTCATGCTGTCTGGTTGTGCATTTTGTTTTTCCACCCCCATGACTCAACACCAAAAGTGTCTGTTTCCAACTGTATGCAGCAGAAGATACAGATCAAACACTGGATGTAATACACGAGCGGGACAAAAGTTCATCTTCTGAAGCTGCATCTTCTTCTATATTCTAGCACTGCTGATGTAGACTGTGATCAATATACCAAGGTGGATGGAGTCTTTGTTTACCCTCCTGCCCCTTTGCTTTGGGAAACTGACTTTTTCAGCTTCTGTCTGTTATTAAGTCTCACCATGCTTTTGTTTCAAGAAACTAAAAGATATTTTGACCGAATGATGAGTGTCGAATTTCGTTTGAATATAAAAATAATGGAAAAAATATATGCTGCAATCTATTCATGAGGCAAGCACCTGGTAATAAGGCAATATTCAATTAACCAATGCAAGTAAAAGAACATCAAACTTTTGTTTACAACAGGTTCTGACATTTGTATATACATTACATTACAATATAACAACCAAAGTTACATAGTTATCTTCTGTCAATCACATTTGAATTTTAAACACTTAAATCCTATAAACCCTCTAAAGGCAACACTTTTTTAACCTGAAATGAGCACTTTTTCATTACATATTTACTTTTGGTAAACTCAATTTATAGGTTAGCAGTGGTTAAGGTCGGCATTACTGTGAATAAACCATCAAAACCATCAAAGTGTTGCTTTAAAACTTGACAATCAGATTGTGTGGGGTACATTAAATCAAACAGTGGCAGGGAAGAACTAGAGAGTGTTTCAGAGCTAAAGGAGAGGACCAGGAGGGCAGTTTTGTGTGTTTTGGGTGAAAAAGGGCAGCCTGAGTGTGGTAGATACAGTGGTTAAGGGACAGGTTTCTGTTCTCCTATAGAGAACGAGACAGGTCAACAACACAACAAGAACAACAACAGAACAAAAGACCAGGGACGACACATCAGTGACAGACAGAGTGGAGAGGTGGGTTTTTTTTACCCTGATATGACTGCAGGTGAAACTTGGGTCAAAAATTTACATGGTCTAGGATTTCCATATTTAGTGGCAGACTTTGTCACAATCTCTTAACTAAATTAGCGCTGCACAAAACATTTAGGGACAATGATTTGGAATATA
Source organism: Ctenochaetus hawaiiensis (assembly GCA_029783645.1). Taxonomy (NCBI): domain Eukaryota; kingdom Metazoa; phylum Chordata; class Actinopteri; order Acanthuriformes; family Acanthuridae; genus Ctenochaetus; species Ctenochaetus hawaiiensis. Next base: position 10,333,468 of record JAPZDY010000012.1, on the reverse strand, counting down.
ATCTAGGCTGAACTAAAACAAGCAGTGGAGGATTTTCCACATGCATTTGACCCAGAGTTTGAACTGCACATCACAGA
>JAPZDY010000012.1:10309236-10331146 GCA_029783645.1 Ctenochaetus hawaiiensis | reverse complement strand
ATAGAGAGAGAGAGAGAGAGAGAGAGAGAGAGAGAGCCTGAAGGAAAAACCTCCCACATGGTGAGGTTACATAAGAACGACTGGAGGAAAATCGAAATGCAAGTTCGGAGAGAGTGAATTTATTATGCTGCTGGATTGTGCTTACACAAGGACTAAATTTAATTTAAATGTGCTTTTCAATCAAACAACAATTAAGATTAAAGAATCAAGTTGCTTGTGAATTCAGTATATAACATTTGCGAGCTGCTGAAACAAACCTACAAGTTAGAAAAGACTTTTTGCTCTCAAACCTCAACTCTTACGAAAGAAGACATCATAATTAAGAAAGCATTAATCATATACTGCAATATTCATCCCATCATGTAGCCAGGCTATAATTATAGAGATATGCACTGCTTGTCTCAGTGGTAGGCAGACTAGAAATTACAATAAAAAAACTGCCTTCACTGTTTTGTACTGAGCTAAATGACTCAGGTAGAGCTGGGAGACTAAATTCTCAGAATCTCTGGCAAGTATGCAGAGAATAAATGGTTCGCTTCACCTCCACTTCCACATTAGCTGGTTCCCTGGAGTCACAATAAAGCTGAAGATGACAAATTGCTCTGCTCCAGCCCAGGACAGCGCAAGGTCATCATTACAGTGCAAATCACGCCCCCATCTGCTTTGAGTACAAACATTTTGTGGCTGCTCTCCAAGGAGACAGAATAAGACAAACCCAGCGCGACAATACATGTGTTTAATCTTTTGCATTTTGTCCAACAAACACAGAAATTGAGGATTTGCACTAAGTGATCTCAAAGGACACTCAAGACGATGGCCTTACAGTATGAATGTGAAACCTTTCTTCAGTTAGAGTCTTACCTACTGTCAGAATTTGATAAAACATTTATCTTACAACACAAGAGCGACAGGAACCATTTGAAGAAGCAATTCTACGTTTTGGGAGAGATTTTTTTTACCTCTTTAGCAAGAACTAAATGAACATTGATACCAATGTTACATTGATACTCATGTCTGTATGGCAAAGACGTGTCTACCACCAGCAGCGTGTTAGCATTGTTTAATAAAAAAACTTGAAACAAGGAAAACAACTGGTCTGGCCTTCTGTGCTAGAAACAAAATTCACTTACTGACACCTCCTATATTGATCAGTATTGAAACCAAAATCTAAAATTTACACTTTTTGGGGATTATGTTTCAGCCTTTCTCAACTAATTTTGGCAAAAATAAGAGTAAGATTATTTTACCCACTTTGAGATTTTAAAAATGTTAAATTCACTGTCCTTCACAAAATCTTTTTTAATGTTTACTGCTTTTTGTATCACAGAGTTAATAAGTTTTATTTATTTTAGCTTTCACCTAAAAACAACGTAAAAAAATTACTGGCCATGACAAATTTGTCCACAAAAGCTATGTAATATGTATTCACAAGATAAAAGATAGCATAAAGAGAAGAAAAGGAAACACAAGACTACTTTCTACAAGTACAAGGACATGCATTTACATCATGGATACAAAGGGTCTGACACAACCAAAAAGAAAAGGTGGAGCAGAAGGTGAGCACCCATGATGGGAGGCAGTTGGAGGATGGAGAAGGTAGGCGGAGTCAAAAGTCACAACAGGAAGAGGTCAGAGATCAGAGGTTTTGTCAACCTACCATTAATTAGGCTGGCACTGCCAGGGGCATTAATGCCTGCAGCCCCATCCGTGGCTATAGTTGCGATGGGGTGGATAGGGGGATGGGAGCAGTCTAGCCAGTTACAATGAAGGCCAAAAATGAATAAACAAAAAACACACGCGCACACACACGCGCCCAGGCATAAACACATACACACAGGCACGTGCACACACAAGACATTGAACAGAAATAACATGGTTATAGCACATTTAAGAGATTAAGCAAATGTAGACTGTAAGTGAAGACTTAAGTCCAGTTTGTAAAACATTTCTATTGTATATGAACTTTCATGTATGTAATTACAGTCATTTACTAAATGTTAGATCAATAAAATGAACAAGTGTAACATTGGACAGACATGAAACATAAAATCTGAACATAACATATATGGGAATATAAGAAATTGTGAAACCAGACCTACAAATTGACAAACTAACTCTAAGTTTATTTTACAAATATTTGTTACAATAGACTGAATGTACTAGGTTGTATAAAATCACGCATGTATGCTGAGCAGCAGTAAATATATCATACCATTTTATTTGTTGGTTGATTCACTGCTTTTGTCGTCATTTTTGTCTTTGTTAAATTGTTGCCATGGGAGTTGTTTTAAACCATGTTATTCATGTAACATTTTAGCATCACAAAACCATAATTTAAGCAGAAAATTGGAAACAAATTAGCTAAAAGGTGTTGCACAGCCAATCTGAAATTAAACTTTCCTGCAAAGTAAATAAGCCAGGGAACAACCACATGTGCTGACCAGGTAAGTGATGGGGTTGATGAACTAATAATAGACTGGTGTGAAAATGGGCAGTTCTTTAATGAGTTTTTTAAAAATTATTATTTAAAATGGATCCTGTATTTTTCATGTTGTTTGGAAGCAGTCAAAAAAACTGTGAAAGCTGGAGAAAGGAAATTCAGTTGATGGTCGTGAATTGCTTTTCACTGTTTTCTTGTTTGGGTGTCAGTAGTTCATGGATAGTAAAACAACTATAAACTATAATAGTTTAGAAGCTTTTACACATTTATATACTTTATGTACCATATTGGTGAGTTAGCAATTAGTTTCTTCAATCACACAGCAGCAATGTAAACTTTCTGCAAAATACTAATGACTTTGCGATAATGAACAGTGTTTTAGCAGCAAATCCATCTAAATAAAAATGTATTTATAACCAGGCTCAAGTCAGTTGATTTGAAATGCTGTCTGTTAATAAATATAAACAATATTTTTGTGATAAGTAATGTAATCTGTAGGATCCCGAGAAAAAAAATGTCTTTTGGATTACTTTTGGATAAATCTGAGATCTAACCCTAACTCAGAAAAAATCCAGAAAAAATATTGCACTTTATACTAATAAACTATGTTCAGCAGCCAAAACTTGTGTTCCACAAATATTATCAGCTGTCCACCTGCAGACACTTAAGAACGATACTGCAGTGACAATGGCTGATAAAAACTCAGTATCCCAAGCTGAAACTTCATATTTTCTGTGACATTAGCATTTATGTTTATAAAGTGTTAATACGCCTTTAAATGAACTTAGGTTGTACCAGTCAGGTCAGCTGAGTAATTAGTGCATGATATATGATTCCTTTTGAAATATATTAACAACTTGTGAAATTTTAGGAGCGCTTTGATGCATCAGTGACCAGATTATGTGTTATGCTGTACAGTTTGTTGTTGGTTGACCAGATATGGATTATTGTGTTTCTGGTTTGATAAATCTGATGAGTTTGATTAAACCTGGGAAAAATAATGTACCATCAAATCAAGTATGTACATAGTATCTGTTAGAGTTAAGATCACAGAAAGAAAGTATTGTCAACAGGAGATGACATGTATACTATTACATTGTTCAATGTGACTATTCTGAAGCAAAATGCCTCAAAGCATATAGCATGCTATTCATGCAAGCTACAAGAGGAGCCTTTTCAGTGAAACTACAGAGCTGTCAGAGGAGGCAAAGCTAACAGCGGCAAACATTAATGATGTTAAAATATGTATATGTACATATGTGAGATGTTCTTACAGCTTACAGAAGCTTAGACTGTCTGCTGTACTCTCAACTGCTGGTACATGTGCTACGCAGCTGCAAGTCTGTCGCTCTCATGTCATTGTTGTGCACGACAGAAATGAGATGAGTCTGACAGCTTTGTTTATTCATGGCATTCAATACGTCTATGAAACAGGACCGTTGAATGCTAGCTAGTTAGTTTAATGAGTGCAGTGCCTGTTATAAGGGGAGAGTATTATGCTTTTTGTGAAATGTGTCATCCGTCAGCACTTAAAAAGATGCAGTGTTGTGATGATGAGGCTTCTCTTTTTAAGTGAGGAATTAAAAAGGGGCAAGGGTGCTCGGCTACAGAAGAGGGTTGAAGAGTAACGGTGGTCTATTGGGGATCATTCAGGGTTAAAGGTCAGAAGGATCAGTAACCACTCTCAGGGGTCAGAGAAAGGTGATACTCTACCTGTGTTCTGGTGTCCGTCTTCTACTGCCCCTCCTTCGAGGTGAATTTGTAAGGATAAGAGAGTAAGGACAATAATGCACCTGAACCCACAAACCTGGGTACTGCAGCTCACAAGTGTACCACCAGTACTCATTTCATACAGTTTATATACACATACAGCAAAGAGAGCTGTACTACAAATACTTGAGCATGTGTTTTATGTTAATAACCCTCTGATAACAAGGAGAGTTAAAAAACTGATATTATGCAGTGAGTGTACACAGTTAGATTTTCAGGACAATCAACAGAAGTTATTTCCATGGTACATTACTGAGCAACACTTACAAAACAAACTAATGTCTCTGTACTCCTGAAACAACTACAGGACAGTCTTATAGAGCATATTGATAAAAATAGTTTTTTAAAAAAAAATAAAATCATCTGACCTTTCTTTTCCTTCTTCTCCTCTTCCTCTGCCCCGGCCCCCAGCAGGGTGAAGATGATGCCAGTCTGAGAGTTGACACCCACAGCAGTGACCACCATGCGCCCTGAGCCCTCCATCACGTGGGTCCCTAGAGAAAGAGGCAGCAAAGTGTTATTGGAAATTACGGAGAGTAACATGTAAAGTGCAGTGTATTTAATTTTAAATCGCAGTAAAATGAGTTTATGAACAACATAACATTTATTCTGTTGCTATGCATCTTTCTGCTATGCAGGAATTCCTTCTTTTCGCACATTTCCTGACAACTCCGGTCAGCAAAGCTGTTGAGATGCATCTGAGAGTTGCATCAAGGTTAGGATGGTTTACAGGAGCTGTTTCTACATCTGGACGGGCTCTTTTTGTGGGGCAGTGTGCCCTTAACATCTGAGTGTTGTTTCTGATTGATTCTCTTGTTTAAATTTGCAGCTCTCTCATCTGACGATCAAATGAATGCACATTGCCCCAGGCAACCTGACTCTGCCATGCCTACATCAGCCAACCACAAGGCAGATGGTCGTGTCAATGGACAAACAAGAACAGCTTTCAGTTCTGGAAATTTAACAATTTTTCCCTTGTGAAATCATGAAAGAGCTCAAACATGAGTGTACACAGTAAATCTTGTTAACCAGCAGAGAATATGCTGTATCATCAAAATGCTTTATGTCAAACCTGAATGAAAAAGACACATGATGTTAAGACAATCGCGATGGATCACATAAAATAAAGTTTTAAATTCCAATTTGCCTGCAAAAATGTAAAGAAGTTATTAAATTTAAAAATTACTTTGATAAGTTTACTTACATTTTGACAGAATAACTAGTAATCCCTAATCTATTACAATTTAAAGGTAACCTTCTAAACACTGGTTATAAGATATTCTAGCTTTCTTTTCACTGACTCTGATAGGTCTGGTTTTATAGTGAGATTAATAAATTCAGCTGCTTGGCTCAGGGTGACCTGCTTGGTTTTCATTTTCTAAATACAAACTAAACTCATCATTTCTTTGCAGAAAAGTCAAATAACACAAGATGCCAACTTTCCTTTTCGGTTATTAGTTTTCCTAAAATTATATTTGAAGAGTGTGACAGTGTGTACTGGCAACGACTTACAGTCTTTTCCTATTTCATACTTTGGTACAAGTATACTATTCTCTAAATTTTGGGTTTAGGAAAAGCTATTGGTTGCTTTAGTTTTATTTGGGTCTATTTTTATGATCCCCGTTGTGCTGCACTGACCAAACATGTGTCAAAAGGGCTACAACTTCAACATTTCACCTTTTAGAGAAAGTAACTTTAATACTATTAAAGTAAAAAATCTGACATTTTTTTTCATGTTGGCATTTTTATATTAAATCCATTATGAAATGGTGAGCCAAAAGTAGATAAATGTGTCACTCAAATGTGTGAAGACTGCACAACAGTTTTGTGCATGTGTATATGTACAGTTATGCTCTACACTTACAGAACATCATTAACCTTTAGGGAGAGTAAGCTTACGTGGGTGAGTATGAGGCTAATTAGAGAAGGCAGCCAAAAGACACACAGTTAATTATTCACAGGAAAAAAGCACTAAGATGTGAGATAAGATTAACCCACGTTTCTCTTATCCGTGATATTTTTCACTTGTAAATCCTACAGCTGCAAATTCACATCTCTGCTACAACAAAACTAAAGCAACAGAGGGAAAACAGATAAAAAAAACAGGGTCCTCTGGGACTGTTGTTACTGTCTTCTGTATTGATATTCATATTCTGATTATATTTTAAAGGTCATGCCATGACCGTGACTTATAATTCATTACATACTTTTCACAACAGACCTCAACACTAGCTAGGTGGAACAAACCAGAGCCTATTTCTATGAGACTTGCATGTGGTCATCATCATCATCACATGGTTGGTTCTGAAATAATAATAAAAAGTGATGCTTGTTATGTGAAAAATTTGCATTTTTATTTCCTGCTATTTATCTGAAGACAATGGATGGAAAACAGGCTGTGACATTTGGCTAGCTGGTGTAACGAATCGACTCACTAAAATATTTCAGGTTGAGTTCTGGCCAACTGAGATAAATAAATCGATCACGTAATAGTGTGCTTGTTTAAGACATTCATTTTTGCTTTCAATTTTGTAAAGATTAAGAAGAAACTGATATCTATGGCCAAAGATGTACAGAAATACATAAAAACATTTCTGAGAGTTTCGAAGGGACAAACTTAAACTTAACAGTGATCCTTTTTGAAAGAGGTGGTGAACATTACTCTCTGAGAGGTGACCAATGGTGCTTCAGGTAAGTCTGCTTTTCATTTTTTAAATTTTTATCTCTTTCTCCTTCACACAACAGTATGAGCCTGAACACACAGCTGTGACATGCAGTACACATTCATCCATCAAGTGGCAACATACCAGACAGCAGCATGGGGTCCTTGTCTGCAGACTTCCTGACGTGGTCGGACTCTCCGGTCAGAGATGACTCATCAATCTTCATGTCATTGCCCTGGATCAACACTCCATCAGCAGGAAGCAGATCACCTGTAACAGAAGCAAAGGCAGACTTGATATATTGAGAGGATTTACTTAATTTTTTGAAATTGATTGACACAACAAAAAAGTCCAAATAACTTCCAAGATTCATTAGAGTTTAACATACTTTTGAGTAATTGATCACTGTAGTATATTCTTAGTACAAGAAAGCTGTGCATGTGTTTCTCTGTGTACACCTCTGTCCACAGTTAATTAATTTTTCACAATTAACATACCGTAGCTTGAATATATTTAATTGCTTAAGGTGGCCTTCATAACTTTAATCCCCCTTTGGAATTGAGGTTAAAGTCTATTTTCAGCTACTGAACCATGGAAATTACTTTCCACAGAACAATGGACAAGCCAATGAAGGCAGTGAGTGGGCACATCCAGTCACATCAAACTTCATCATCAAAAATGTGCTGGAAAGTTTGGTCGATTTTGGTCCTTAAGCACATCATTTATTTTAATCTAGGCCATGAATGAAATTAAAAATTAGCTGATAAAAAGGCTTTGTAGCAGCAAAAACAGTTAATCTGGATTTATGTCAAAATGTCAAAAATCACTCAACAAAATAATCCGATTTAAACAGAGAATTAACATGATGGCAAAATGATGTGATATCATGTGTTAGAAAAGATGTTACTGATAATATTTGTCTGTGTTTCTCTCAGTACAGTATTTGTTGACAAATAGAGACAGGATGTGATGATCAAAGCATCTTTCAGCTCGCATTTCCAACTTTTTATGAAATTTCTTTCAAAGCTCTGTGAGCTATACATTTGAACAAGAAGACATTTACCATTAAGTTCACACCACCTACTGTTTATCATAAATTAAGCGAACTCTAAGACATACACACACCCACACACAAAACTATTTGACAATCTCCTCACACCTACCGTATTTGACCTGCGCAATATCCCCCACCACTATGTCGGCCACAGGCAGCTGAATGACCTGGCTACCACGGACAACCTGGAATTTCTGCTCCTGCTCGATGCGGCTCTGCAGCCCACGGAACTGCTTCTCCTTCGACCAGTCATTGAAGGCCGTCACCAGCACCACACACACCACAGACAACAGGATAGCTGCTCCCTCGATCCAGCCGGCATCAGCCTCGCCCTCGTCTTCTACCCCACCTGCCGCCACGCCACATGCTACAGTTTGGTAACGGAGACAGGAGGGAGAAGAGAGAAATTATATAGAGGTTAGACATTTGCAACACTGTGTTTTCATACATGCCCAAAGACTGAAGTATTCTGTCAAAACACACAAACACACCGGAGACTGTCTCACAGATTTAATACAAAGGTATGTATGCTTCTCACTTCATAAAGTATCAACACTTCATAATAAGAGAGAAACTAAGGGAGGCAATCATATTAAAACTGGGGACTGAAAAGCTGCAGGCAGTAACAGCTGCCATATGTGTGCAATAAGTGAGTATGCCGGTACAGTATAAATGTGTGCATATGTTCAAACTCTCTGCCGGTGCACCATGTGAGCAAATGGAAAGAAAACTCTGAAATAAAAAGAACTCTGATTAAAATGACCTTCAGAGAATTCGCTTCTCCTCGCCTCTTCATTCATTTGCTCCACTTCAAATGAATGCCCTGCAGTCTACTGGCTGTTCACTCACAGACTGGGATATATTTGGGAATGAAACAAGGCCTATTCCCAGTCCTCCTTGTGCTGCTTCATATAATACTCTTGGAGCCATTGTGCCTGGCACTCCTGGCTAGCCAGCTTCAAAAGCCCCTGGTGGGGTGATTTGCTTTGGACTATAAAACACTTGTGGCTCACAAGGGAACTAGCGCAGACTTCATATTAGAGACATTACATATGAAGAGTCTGGTTTAACCAAGAACTAGACGCACAGGAACTAGAAGCCACGTGGACTTACAGAGGGGTTCAAATCAATATCATATTCTTTTAGTGGATGCACTAAATACAGAAACAGAATGTACTATTTTACACTTCAAGTATCACTGCACATATACAGTAGGTAATCATGCATTCATGCTAGTTATAGCTGAAAAAAGAAACTATTCAAATTAACATCTACATTTAATGTTTTTGTTTCATAAAATGTATATAAACTGTTTGTTTCTTTGTGTTTATATATTGTCCTACAAAGAAAAGTCATGGGGCATTTTCTTCAGTTAATCATGTCTGTTGGTGAAAGCTTGATACTTCGAGATTTAGAACTAATCTATATCCTAAAAGATTATGCAACAGAATATTCAGACTTGAATGTGTAAAGAGAAGAAATGGTCAAACTGTGTTCTGGACTCTCTTACAGAAAGACAGACACAATCATGCAGTGATTATGTAGCTGTCCATGGTGCTGAAGTATCAACATGCTGCAGTCAGACGAAGTAAAAGAAAAAAACTATAACTGATGCAGTTAACTGAAAAACTTTTAAAAATGGGAGGCATATGAACGAATAGATAAATGTCTATAAGCTCCAGAGGCAAACTGATATTTTTGGTTTGGACACTTTGCCAAACAATGTTGGTTTCGATGTCTACTTATAGTATTTTCTCTGTATATTTCAGGGTTTTGTGTGGTTGATACAGACTCAATTAAGAGCCCCCTCATTCAACTGCAGCCAGGCTGTTTCATATGTAAATGAGATTTAAGTCCTCCTACATCCTTCTATTTCTGGACCGCTGATCTTTTTTCTACCTATTAATAAACATAACAGTGTGGACGCTGCGACATTCCAGTACATACATGCTGTATAGGTTTTCCTACCAGTTGCACTGGTTTGTGTTTGAAATTTTTATTTGGCATGAAATTGCAATATTTTTTGGCATTACATTAACATTTTCTTTTTAAGTTTTTTTTAGTTTGATTTATTATCATTTAGTCAAATACAGCATATCAAGGAAACCCTCTGAGATGTGGCATCTCATTTTCTAGAGTGTCCCAAGACCTTTAAGTAATCTGGAAAAAGTCAATGTTGTAGAGGGATAATTATAAAGAATGTTTGACAATGAAAAAAAATTTTAAGGAAAAGAACAGTCGGTCAACATATCAATCTTTCCTTTCACTCTTGAGTGCATTTAAAATACATTTCTTACATCCCTTTGGATTTACATCCATCTCTTCTCTGTTACACACATATAAATGTACATTTGCAGTTTTTTTTTTTTATCTAAATAGGTCATTTAAAGTGGTGTGTAGACTTATCTCTTTGAATCACTTACTCATATCTATTCATATTAACTCATGTCATCAAATTGTTGAAGGAATCCGCAGATTGGTGCATATTTCCCTTAACTTAGAGGAGAGCTTGATAATGACTCTGCAGATATCTGTAGTTAATAACATAATGGTTCCTTTTGCTTGTTTTTTTGCTTTATTGCTTTATTTGGACTGGGTGGTGCAAAGAGCAACATTAAAAGATAATCAAGCTCAAAAGAGGAAAGAAAGGTAGCAAAATATGAAGGGAAAGTACTAGCCAATGGACTAATATATGAACTTTTTTTTTTTACTAACTAATGAATCCTCTCTAAATCTTATCAAACCAACTAAAAATACATTGACTCCTAATTAATGATTAACTACCCATGTACGTAAAGCAGTAACTTCTTTTTTTCTTGTATTTCTACCTTTTTGAAGCCTTAAAATGATAACTGGTCCCTCTGGCAGCGAGGCTGAATTCCATTACTGTAATAATGCTGGGAGCAATGACTGATGTTCCTGACTCAGCACCTCGTTATGCTCTCTGTCTTCATTTCCTGTTTCACGGCTCACATGGCTGATGTATGGGCACTGGGAGCTCAAGGTTATTTCTCCGCTCACCACTTCATTAACCTTCCCGGTACCTTTTATGCGCACATTTAACACGTTCATGAAGTGCATGCGCTTGCACGCGCAAAAAAATTGTCACTATGATTCCTGAGTCACTTGATCTTTTGCAGCAGGTCACAAACCAAGTGTGACCTGCCTCACCAATTAAAAAGTGTGTGTGCAGAAATGTTGGCTTGAGTGTGTCAGCAAATGCCAGTGATGTCAGTGGGCCATTGCCATTATAGCCCTCTGCTTCCTTCAGCAGAAGTGGAGATATCAGAGACAACTGTTGATGTGTGTGTGTGTGTGTTTGTGGTTGTGTGTGTGTTTCCAGACAAGATGACAAGAGAGGATTTTGTAGGAAGTGATGTCAGACGAGCCGCGTCACTTACACTCTCCTCCACTCTCTCCGGGAGGGTGGTAGAAGGAGAGGCCTAGGGAGATCAGGGCAGCGATCTCGAGGATGATGAGGGTGACGTCCTGCAGGGCCTCCCATACCAGCTGCAGGAAGGTTTTTGGCTTCTTTGGAGGTATCAGGTTTTTACCGTAGAGTTCTTTTCTCTTGTCTAGGTCAGTCTGGACACCTGCAAGACCTGAGAGAGGAAGACACGGAAAGAGGAGACGAGACAGAGAAAGAGTTAGATCACACCGGCATACTATGAGATCGTGGAGGATGCTCTCACTGACAGTTTTCCAGTTCACATTACAGTAACAAACAAAGGTCTGCGTTATTTGTACAATTAATCCGAGAAAATTACCATTCTTACAAAGCCTTCACTGGAATAGGTGGAACTATTTTCCATTTATTGTCTTTAGGATATTTTTATTGTCTAAGGTGGTAATCTTCAGCTAGCTTTGTGATCAATTTCTTTTTCTTTTTTTCTTCTTCCCTCTTCCTCACTCTCACACCACACACAAACCATGTCTAATTACCAGTTTGAGTCACGCTGAGCCATATTTCTGTGTTCCTTATATAATTCTGCTCAAGAGATGAGGGCCTCGTGCTTTGACCTCATCCACCTCCTCATCCACCATGAACTACTGTATGCAAATATCTTTGGCTCTTTTATCTGAAGAACTTCATACTGGCTCGAGGCACAATTTACTTTTAGAATATTGTCCAGAAAATTATTTTCATGCAGTAGCTGGTATGATATGGCTAAAAGGGTAAATTACATCATATGCAGTGCTTAAACAACAGGCTGAACTTTCTATTACAGCATTACCAAAAATAAGCAGCATTTTTGAGTGCAATTGTCTTTTTCAATTTTTGTTTTTTAAATAGAAATTATGTAAATGCTTCATTATAAAGAAAGAAACACGCACTTCACAGTTTTCTAGTGTCTGAGATGACATATTTAAATTGTTTCTGTTTTATGACTGAAATCCAAAATCTTATTATTGTATTATTAAATGTTTATATGTTAATTTGTTTGCAATTAGCCACAATAAGAATGTTTGCCTTGTATCTTCAGTTAAAAGAAAAAATATCTAATCTTAAAAAGCAAGTTATGGGTTTCTATCCGGCTTCTTTTTAGTATGGCACCATTATCTACACAGTAAGTGCACACACAAGCACAGTGTGCGTTCACCGTCTCTTTCTCTCAGACTCTCTCCCTCACAACCACAGACATTACCACAGCATTATGTCATGCATGGTGCGTCACTGGGTCTCCCAGGAGGGGCCCTGGATTGCACCTGATAACATCACTGCTGCATGACACTGTTTCACATGTGAGATGACTTATTAACATCTGCAGGAAATATTCAATGATTCATCTACATCTGGCCTAAAAAAAGAACAAAGAAAAAGAAAAATAGAGCTGTGTGAAAAACAAATGTTTGGCTGATGAAGAAAAAATAGATGGGGGAAACAGATCAGTTTCATTTGCTTGTACAAAAAAAGGAGAGGAACTGGGAGGAAAAGGAAGGGACAGAAGGAGGGCAGGCTGAAAAGAGAACAATTCCCAGCTCCTACGTAGGAGAATGCCCTGGTTACAAATAGATCACTCTATAAATAGCCTCATTATTCATTCACTTTTAATTGTCTCTGTGAGAGGACCTAGCATGCTCTCCCATTGATCTTCACAGCACCTTGCATCACATCACACACAAGCATGTCTGAGTGTGCACGTGTGTGTATCCATCGGTCTGTGAGTCGTGACCACTTGCACGTGCCTTGTTTGTGAGTGTGTGTGTGCTTTTGTGTGTGTGTGTGTGTGTGTAGTAAGGCTGGGCCAGCATGCCTGTGGTTGCTTGCACTATCACAGTGTAAAACCAGAGCTCAAATAATCAGGCATTAGCCAGTTCTAGTTGGTTAGGCACATGCATGTAAAGGCACACACACACATACAGGCACACACAAGCGCAGATGTACATATTTATATATAACCAGTCAGCCTAGAACTCCCTCTGTCTTTTTTCTAGGTCAGTTGCACATCAAAAATGACTCTTCATTCAGTTTTCCAACTAAAATTGCATCCAGAGAAATTATAGAAACAATAAACATTTACCAGTTCTTCTACTCGACACTCCTTGCATTTACCCAGAGGCATCATTTCACATGGAAATATAATATAATGCAAACACTTAGCCTTTGCTGCCACATGATAGGCACCTCCGTACCTCTACGAGACAGTGCAGCAGTTCAGCCTGACATTTAACCTTGTTAAATGTTGTATTCTCCTTCAATGCCCTTGAGATGTGACCATGGCTGTTATCAATCTCCAAAATCATTAAATAGTCACTCCTCCCTGGAAAATCCTTCCCTACATTATCACTCCTTCCTAGATCGCTGATTGCAAGGCTGCTTAAAATTTATTTGTCAGATTATGAAATATTGTAGGCTAAATACTGTCAGCCCACCTACCTACTCTGGCAGAAGATTTTGAGGAGGCAGAAAGAGGTCAGGAAAACTGTGGCGATGCACAGATGAGTCACAACAATCTCATAGAGGATTAAGGATGATTGCGAAGAAGTCTTGGTGTTAGAGTTTCTAACTTAGTGGTGAAGCTTAAACAGAGAGTAATATACAAACAGCTACATACAAAATGTACATGAGCAGTAGGTGGGAATGGGGAGAGCACTCCTGACACAGTATAATGACTAATTTATTTTACCAAAGCTGATTGCACTTATTGTAATAGCAGGTTCAGATGGTAAAAGTCTTTTGGAAAGGTAATTTGAGTCCAGCAATGAAAAATGAGGAATGAGATGAGATGCTGCACTAACATTAGCATTGGATTGCTGTTCCTTTTAAGATCATCAGCTGATGGACTTCAAACAAACAGTGGGCACCCCAGTGACTCAGCAGATTAAGTAAAAGCCTTTTACTGCGCCAGAAATGTATCCTGTGCTTTAATCCAATTTATGATTTTGATTGCATGCCATCAAATCACTCTTCTATATTTTTCACCACTCTCCACTGGTTTCTGGCAAATTAAGCAGACAGGCTTAATAATAAACCACATGTGGACAAACTTGATTGTGAGCATTAGATGGATACAACTAGAATTTCCGACTACCATTAGAAAACTTATGATTATGGCATTAATCATGGAAAGGACTGTGAACTCAAGTGATCAGTATGGCTTTTGGGTTCAGGGCCAAGAAAAGCTCCTCCTGCTTCTGCAATTTACCAGACAAAGTGACTCTGTAATGAGCCTCTCTACTCACTTTAAAGATCAGACTATGAAGCTTGGAATTGTGACAAACACTAATGTAATGATAATAAGATCTTGTATCATAACAGAGCACAGTGGTAAGACCAGGGCTGCATCTAACCATTGTTTTCTATCAATTAATTTGTTTCCGAGATATCTGACTTTTGAGTACATTACAGGATTGTTATTTTTTAACCACCAAAGAATTATTGTCATTCTTTAAAACTTGATGCACATAAAACTTTGATTTTCTCTCCTCCTCTTTACTGTTCTTACTCTAATAATTTATGACTAGAGTTGCACTGATCTGTCAAACATGGCAGGATCTGTGATTCAAAATGCTTTGACAAATGGAACCTGACATCCTGTTTCCAAATAGCAGGAACATATAAAAGAGAAAAAAAACTTTATGCCATCCTTTCTGCTTAAGAGGAAATGGGATTTTTTCAGTCAAAGGGAACATGATGGCATATTTTAACAGTTGGCCCTTTTTTGTCTGTGCCTAAAAATAGATCTCCATGGAAACACTATGCATCCCACTCATGGAGTGGAAATACCCAGGACTATGAACCTTGGAGAATGTGAGAATAAGTAAGAGAGTGTGTGTACATGTGTTTTATACGTGTGTCCATGTTTGCATGTGTGTATGTGTGGACAGGTTTATTCTTCCAACAAAGAAAAGGAATGAAATTACATGATGACCTTCAGATGTCCTTGAAGAATACACGGGCTATAGAGAAACATGGAATAAATTATGTTAAGATTAATATATCAATAAAATTTTTCAACTACTGGGGACGAAAATGTTTCTACCATGTCTTGCTAAGCCCAAGCAATATCTTCCCCCCATCCCCCTCTCCATTTTACATCTTCCCGCTTGTCGATCTGAACTTTTCCCCCCTTCACGATCCTGTGTGCCAGAGTGTCCAAAACAAGTCACCATGGCAACAGGGCTCTACAATAATGATGATTATCATCATCATAAAGATGCAAAAATATTGATGCTTTTTTCCTGCAGCGAATCAATAGCTCCTACATGTATTCTCAGCTTTCACCATTTTGAAAAGAGAGAAAGAGAGAGAGTGAAGGAGGAAGACGGAGGGGGTTCAAGTGTGACTCAGAGAGCACAAGAGAGTGAGAACAAGACAGAGGGAGAGAAGTGGACCGAAAGAAGAAAAGAATGACAGCACGCTGGATGTAGAGTAACTCTATGAATAATAACCCATCAGCGGCTAAAAGGTGGATAATTATCGCGCTCCTATTAGAAGATGGAGTGATGAAGAAATGTGTCACAGTGTCCTCTAGCATGACCTCCATAATAATGACACCATTTTATTCCATAAAGATTTGGAAATTTGTTACTGTGCACACAAAGGCAGACTACAGTAAAAATAGCTTCAAGAAAGCAGATCTTCTAAAAGATGGTGTCAAAAAAATAATGTACCATGATGTGTGAAAGTAAATGACGTAGACAGGATGGAGCGGGATAGAGTGAGAGAAAAGGTTTAGATAACAACTAGAAGGCTCCAAACCACAGGCAATAACTGGGAAATAAAAAGATAATATGAGAATAACAGTATAAGGTGGAGTTCTCTTCTGTTAACATTTGTCTCCAGCAGTGGAGAGCAGCCTCTCTGCTGCACCGTTAGCTTTTTTGAGGAGAAACAGACAGAGCAGAGTTGTTTTCTTTACCTCGATGCCGGTTTAAGTTTTTATTTAATGCTGCAGTTCGAGTGGGTCAGCTGGGATTATTTGTTATTGCTGATCTGCTTCATTAAAGTTTCTCTCTGAATGACGATTTAGAGAGCTCACAATTTACATCAACTTTGTCTAGCAAAGGTAATTATATCCTTCTTATATCAAAATGGCTTTAAGGATATAAAAAATGTTGAGATTCACGATTACTTTAGCCTGTACACACGGTCAACTGTTCGGCTTCTGCACGGCTCTCACAGTTGAGTTTTAACTTTTTAACTCCCATCAACATTAGGTCACTCACCAGCCTTTAGAAAATTGATTTTTGACATTTATGAATCAATCTTGATTCGTATAAGTAAAGAATTGTACTGTATTCATTTGCTGATTATTACTTTCACTTAATTCCTTTATAATGCAACCACAATAGCACAATGTCAATGCTTCGACATCTCCGCAGACAGAACAAAATAACATTAACATTAATAATTAAAATGATTATAATTTCTAGTTGTTATAAAAGATAGAAAAAAGTGGGATCTAACTGTGTGAACTTCTGTTTCAGTTCTATGATCAATTTGTTTATGCCTTCAACATGACGCCACAATGCCTGACTACAAAATGGCACTTAAACGCAGTGAATGGGTTTATTTTGGATGGACAATGTCATTAGTTAAAGCAATAACAATATTGATTCGAAGTTCATTTTAAGGGAACTTCCTTTATTTGTCTATTACTCAATTACTACTGCTCTTTGATACAGAAAACTATATCGGATTACTTGATGAAACAATGTAACAATCTGCAGAATATTCAATTACTAAACGATTTAGTGACTGCAGCCCAATTTGTTGTTTGTCGTTAATTTCACTTTAAAGAGGAATGTCTCTGACAGCTAACAGTGTCATCTTGCGTGTTTATTCACTGCACGGAGTGAAAGCACAAGAGGGCATGAAGCATGCTCTTGCTGTGAGGACGAGCTGATGTGACATCAGTGAAGCAAAACAGGCAAGCAGACATACTGCACTGTATGTAAACAAACAACTGAGAAGATACATTCTCTCATTTCACAAGGAGTCACAGGGTCACGCTAACGCTACTGCATGCTCACACGCATAAACACACACACAAAGATCTATGATTCATTTCCCTACGGACAGACCCATCTAAAAGGTAATGGACTGGAAAGTGACACCGAGCAATTTTTGACACCATGCCTTTCCCGTCACACGTGTGCTGTACTTGTGTGCGTGCATGTTAATATGTATGAAATACCACACCACAACTTTTCATGCTTTCTCTTTGTGCCAACAAAATATCAGAACAGTCTCATGTTAAAAATGTATTTTGCTAAATCAAAGAGAAAAAAACTCTGTGGATCATGGGCAGATTTTCATGTTTATCAGGCCACAGAGCGCCTGCAGGAGTTCCAGCCACAGTTGCTGCTATGCTATTACAGGGAAACGATCTAAAGGAGGAGTTCAACATTTTGGGATTGAGGTTGTTTGCGTTGTTGCTGAGAATTAAGGGAAGAGATTAATAGCACTCACTGCGTGTGGGGGGTCAGTATTTCTTAGGAGGGAGTAGTTGCCAGGCAACCAGCAGAGACTCAAGGAAGTTACTGGTAGTGGCCAACAAATAGTCTGGCACATAACCCCCCCACCACTGCACAGCAAATTGTTTTACAAGTCAGACATAGTGTGTTTATTAGAAAGCTTTGGAGGAGTTGCATGATAATTTTGTCACCTTTGGATTTTGAACACATTTCCCATAACTTCATTATGTTTAATTTTAAAAAGGTTACAAGCTGACTACTTGAAACAACTTTTGGTCTTTGTGTTGCAGATTCTTCCTTATTTAAGAAAATTTGTCCTTGATGCTCGGTTATTTATTTATGTTACATTGTGCTTATTATAAAAGGGCTCTACCATCCAAATTAGATATAGAAATTAATGGAGAAATATATATATACATATATATAAAATTGTGTGTGTGTGTGAGTGCGTTTGTGGGGGCAGCTGTACAAGTGGGTGAGTTTTGCTGTCATGCACTGTGCTCTATGAGTCAGACTTATATGAGAGAGTGGAGTGAGAGAACACAGCTCACAGCTCTCTCTATCTCTCACAAGCATACATGCACAGAAACACACATGCCACTCACTTCACAGAATACCTGATTGTTACTTAGCATTCCTAATTTTAATTTCATATTTAATAAACATATATATTGGCAAGAATGGTGTGGAAAAATTTATACAGAGATGGATGGATGATGACAGTTGTATAAATGAAGTCTGCAGGTCAAAAAGACTGAATGATGCATCCCACAATAATTTTATAAGCTATTATGTTCTGAACCAAAGTACACATGCTCTTTTGTTTCTATGACAATACATCTTGCAGTTTTAAAAAAAATGATTATGTAATGTTATGCAAGGAACAAACAAAAAGGAATAAAACCCATGGATGTGGCTGCAGTGTGCTGCTCATATCACAGATTTTTTAATATCTGAAGGTTTAATTTGCACCTCTTAGAAATCTTTTTTTAAGATTGAAATGCAGCACATGAAGAGCAGCACAGAGGAAACAGGAACAAGCTGACACTGATTCATGTGGGAGGAAGCCTTCGGTGCAAGGAATGGTTTATTATTATGTTATGCATCCACGTGTCTGTGCCATCCAGCGTGCATGTGACGCATGTGTATATGTATGTGTGTATCATGAGTATGTGCTTTAGAGTTGCACGATTAATCAGAAAGTGATCACACCTCTATGTATCGGCAGGGAGATGCATTGCATCAAATGAAGCCAATGGGTGTCATTTTTACAAATTAATGTAATGAAAAAATTAGAAATTCATGTCATGATTATAATGCAATAAAAAAAAACATTTTGTACATAATGCAGCCCCTCTTAAATCATTTTCACTTATTTCTGTTCTAGCTTTAAAGTTCTTGCTTTATTGTCAGTGGCAGCAATGTGTCACCTACAATGTAACAGAAACATTCACTAAATGTAATTGTTTTTTCATATGTTTTTATACAGTTATGGTTACAGACTCGTTCTCCGCTTCTTTGTCAGTCAGATTTTGAGTGTAACTCATTTGCCCAAAAAACACACAAGAAACAACGCTTCTACGATAATCATATGGTGAAAATGACATGACAGTGCTGAACCAACCACTCTCATTTTCCCCTCTTGTCATCCTAACAATCAAATATCCATAGTGGGAACCTCAAAAGAGATGGTGTCTATTTAAAAGGGTGTCTCTTAGAATTGTGTGGGAATAATTTGAGGAAAACAAATGTGATCCTCATTTTGACCAGAACCGTGCTGACCTGGCGTGTGTTCCCATCAATGTGTGTACAAATGTGCTTATTTAACCTCCTGCAAGTGGTCATAAGTAAAAAACAATGGAAAAAAATGTGACTCTCCTACTGAATTTATGAGTCATTTAGTGTATCTGTTCCACCATCTGAGCCTCAAACACTGTAATGTTAGCTGGCCCGACTGCCCTGGATGTGGACGCAACATTAATGAGACATCTGTTTACAGCCTCTGTGTGTGGGGAGCTGTGTTTGTGTGTGTCTGTGGGTGTGTGCGTGCGTGTGTGTGTGTGTGTGTGTGTGTGTGTGTGCATGTCAAAAAAAGAGATAGTGAGAGCTGTGAGCATGTTCAGACACAACTGCTTGGTGATAACAGCAAAGTGTAAAGAGGTCAGTGACCTCACCTTGTAATTCCAGACTGTTCAACCATTCATTCAATCAGTCAGTCTAGCCATACATCCCTTCATCCTTCCATTCATCCATCAACACTGTCTTTCATTTATAAATAAATATAAATGCAGCAAATTCCAATTGATCTTTTTTTATTTTGTTTAAGTCAATCTTCCTATTTATTGATGAAACATCATTGATATTCATTTTTCCTCCTTATCGACACATGATAAATAATAAAAAGCTGTAGCTCTCCAGTAGCTGTACCTGCCATTTTTTTTTTGTTTGTTTATCTCTCACTTTCTCTTTTACACATAAATGCCTACAGGAAGGAAACACACCTGTTCCCTAGTTTTCTCATGCTTGACTGTTAGCAGGTTTACGTAGGGACTAATGTGGGCGAGACTGCAGGAGCACAAACATTTTGATAGTTTTACTGCTGCTAAAAATTTAGAACATACAATTTTGTAAATACAACAAAATTGCTTTGTTCTAACCAATTCACAGAAATGAACTGTGAATGAACTATGAACTGCATTAAAAAAATCGAGTTTTAATTTAATATTTGCTCCATGACTTTTACCAGCCATACAGATTAGGAGCATTTGTATTTTCCCTCATGCCCACACATAGACACACACATAAACACGCATTTCTAACTGCACGGTGGATGCACACTCACACAAATCAGCAAACCCTCCCCTCTTGGAAAAGAAAAGGGAGAGCGTCCAGAGCCAAGAGGCTGAAAGGGAGAGTGACAGTGGTCTATCTGCTGTCTCCCATCTGGGTGTCAGTCTCTGGTTTCGCTCTGGGGCTCAGATAAGCTCCGGACACAATAGGGACAGCTATTAAAATTCAAACTACCAGTGAGAGTCATGAAATAGTCATGACAGGTAAGGGAAATCTACACACTCTAATGTGCCCCTTATTGTCTACTTGGAACCGCAGGGAAAATACACTGTTTGGGCAACAGCAAGATTGGTGCTGATAGTCCTGTAGGGTAAATGCTAGTTGTATTAAATAATCATTAATTTTTGCTACATTATTTTGACATTTAATATTTGTTTTACATCAATATGGAAGATATTTTAAATAGATTGATGCAAATGAAAATAATCTGTAAGTAATTAAACACTATAACAACGAGAGTTTACAAATAGTATCAGAGAAATTTCAGTGCAGAGCTGAAAGAGAATTGATCTTGTGTTATGCAGTGACATTTTGATTGAACTGTAATGTGACTGAGCTCAGGAAACCCTGTTCAATAGTTTCATCTGCTGCATAAAATAGATTCATCTCCTTTAGTATTCCTGACATGACACAGATGTACTTACAAAAAAATGATTTTTCCATATGACACATTTTTTTTAAGTCCGGTTATATAGCAAAATTTATGTGCAGTAAAGAAATGGCAAACAATACTAGCACAAGTAAAAATGTTCAAATAAAACCAAAAAATTGCAATCACAAGACTTCAAAGCCCAACTTCATGTTGACCAATGGCTAAAAATTAAAAGACACTCAATTTACGATAATATAAATCAGAGAAAAGCACAGAGTTTTCACAGTTAAGAATTTGGTGTTCTTCAGAAAATGATTTGAATGAGAACAAATATTTTAATTATTTATTTTGTCAGTTAACTAATTAATTGGTTCAATGAAATCTTAAAAACTAATGTTAAATAATTCAAACAGAATACATACTGTAATTAGTCAAAAAAATCTTTCATTAAATGTCCAGCCCAACAGCAACAATTAAACTAGAATTAAAGGATTTGCAGTGGTAGAAAATCCATAAATATAAGTATTCAACCACTGTCCTTAAGTACAATTTGTAGGTATTTATATATTTTCCTATATTTCAGACATTTTATCACACATGCTCTTAATAAGAAGCAATGA